>OZ012625.1:31414883-31774883 GCA_963942485.1 Pediacus dermestoides | reverse complement strand
AGACAGACAGACAGACAGACAGACAGACAGACAGACAGACAGACAGACAGACAGACAGACAGACAGACAGACAGACAGACAGACAGACAGACAGACAGACAGACAGACAGACAGACAGACAGACAGACAGACAGACAGACAGACAGACAGACAGACAGACAGACAGACAGACAGACAGACAGACAGACAGACAGACAGACAGACAGACAGACAGACAGACAGACAGACAGAAAGTAAAAATTAAGATATGCGTTTTATTGATTATCAGTAGGAAGTAAAAGTACAATATTAAAACTTTAACAAATACTTAGGTACATCATGTATGTACAGGGTGGAGCAATTTCGATGGGATTACAGGGTATCTCGGGTTTCTCGTGATGTGAGAAAAAAAAGGATAGCACATTTTTTGGTCAACTTTTTAAGACAAATAGAATGGTGAAAACACGAAATGTCGAACTTCTTTTGTATTTGGGTTACAAGCAAAAACTGATTATTTACCGAATATCTCAAGTCAAATGCATCTCGCTTAATTGAAAAGTTACAAAAAAATAGTTTGTAAGTATGTTTTTTTATAGAGATTTTAATTTGAAACAAAATGATATAATCAAATTTTAATTGCGTTTAATTGTTTTTCTACGAAAATGCGGAATGACGTTTTTTCTGACAAGATAATCGAACTTGAAAGTAGGCTTTTGAAAAACTAGTACGGAAAATTAGTGCGGAAATTTTTTTCCGCACACATTTTTTAAACTTTCCGCACGCAAACAAAAACATAAAGAAGTACTTACATTTAGTTATAATTGTAACATTTATTTAATATCTAACAACCGGAGGAGTGCACATTAGTTCATCGCTTTCGCTTTAGTTTTGAAACTCCATGTTTATATTCACGTAATTTGATCTCAAAATCAAAATTATTTCGATGACAGGACACAATTTATAAACTGTCAACAGCTATGAGCTATAAGTTCTATGACAACAAACTCACTTGATGTTTTTTTTAATTAGAAAAAGATTTACAAATAATTAAATTTTTTACGAGTTCCACGTTTTCGTAGAAAAAATCGTATGTAACACGCTTGCGGAAATGACCCATGACAATACTCGTGTGATTGCAGCACTCGCTATCGCTCGCGTTATAAATTTCACATTCGTATTGTCATGATGCGTTTTCCGCACTTGTATTACAATATACTATTTTCAGTTATGACATAAAGTTGTATATTTTTAAATGGAAACCATAGTTGGCTATGGATTCTTTAGAAAGGATTTTTTCCCATACCTACACGAAAATGTTTATATATTATTATTGCACTGAATTGGAAAATACTGTAAGGAAGTTCCAAAATTATAAACAGTTCTATCAAATTCCGAATAGTCAATTTAGCACTGTCAAAATATTCGAGTAAAATTAAAATATTAAAATTTTCATATGAACAAATATAAGAAATAAACCAAAATCTTAATTATAATATTTATTGTTAATATTTACAACTTTACATATACTCATAAATCTAAAATACAATCACACAAATGCAATTACAATAAATATGGCACATGTAATAATTTTTATTTATAACTACAAATGTATTTTACACTAGTTTTGTTATTATACCTAATTTAATATCAAAACTTTTGTAATTCGACCTCTAGGACATACAGTTAGTAAAGAGTATCGAAATATTAGAGTACATGTAAAAACTAAATACAATGCAAAACAATTAGGTACAATAGGTATAATTTCTCAAAATATTCGGTTTTTTGAACATAATCAAATTCAATTCGTCTTTACAAAATTGTAATTTAATACTCACTAGAGTTTTCTTTAATTTAATCGACGATTTTACCACTTCCAACACATTCATACATTCTTGAGTTTTTAGTAAATTATAACTAATAAGAAAGGAACTTAATGTTGATATACTCAAATACAATATATCATAAAAGCCATTTTATCAATTGGGCTCGTTGTTCAATTTAATAAATATATCTGATTGAATTTAGTTAGGTTTGTTTTCAGTACAGAAATGAACAATTTAATTGAATATCCCGCTTAGTTATACAATTCATTGATTCGATTTTGGTATTTGGTTGAGTGATTTCGTTATTACGTTTGATACTGCAGCATTGGTGCTGCTAAATTCGGATGATGTGTTGAATTCATTCGCAGGGCTGATAAGCTTTTGTTGTACCATTCGTCTTCTGCACTCATACCTGAAACAAATTAATTTGCAAATTAAAGTGAATAACTGATAACATTATCGTAAAATAAAAATAATTTTCGTATTTGGTGGATAAATTTGTGTAAAACGGAGTTCTAAAATAGTAGTTTAATAAACAAGAGTGTTAATAAGAGCGATTAATAATCGAAACGATTTTAACGCGTGAGCACAGCGAGCGCGTTAATGAGTTGCTCTAATAATGTTTTTTTACTAAATTAAAATCGGTTATGAAATAACCAAACTAGACAGAAAAATAAAAAATCGACTTTTTCAGTTTTTTTAGGATAATTCAGGAGCGAAAAGAGATATCGCAGTTTTGATGACGGATTTATTTTACACTTCGAATCCCTCAAATTTTGTCCCATTTAACAGACCCAGTATCTCTTATGGTTTACGAGATCGTAATGGTGAGGATCGAATTTGAATCACACTGTATATTGTTGTTTCATTATTATTTTATCCAATTTTATTCGGAAAATTTGTTTTCATTTCTTTTAATTATAAAATTCTAAAATTAAGTTTTTTAAAATAGGTACCTAATAATTTAAAATTTTATTTAAATGTTCTGAATTAATAGCGATAAAATATTTTCCCTTTTTGTGTAAATGTGATATCCTTGTATTGTAGTACTCTTAATTTGATAAAATATACTTAATATATTTTAATTGTTTTTTGATCGAAAATTGAATTGGTATACCACTCTCTGAGAAACAACTCTTATTTCCTAGTGCGAATCAAAATGAAAGAGTTAGCAAAGCGGGTTAGTTACGCTGTCTTGGTGTTTCAATGTAGACAGAATAAGAAATCTAGGGAATGAGCAGAGCTTTAAAAAGTTCAGGTTTGCAGGAAATAACGTAGTTTCCGTGCAGATGCACTAAGATTACGGTCGACGCCTTCAAGATGTTCCATTTCCGTTTTTAGATGAAATTTTGGTCAAAGTAAAGTAATATTTATGCAATTCGTATTCGTGCCATCGGGTATACATATTATGAAAGACGAGAAACGAAATTGCTTATATAATTTACATATTGCAATATATCTCAAAGGTAGATAGATGGATTTATGTTGATGAAAATTGTGAATTTACACTAATTTATCGGGATGGGAAAATTAGGTTTTGGAAAATTTATGTTTTTTGTTTAAATTTGATAGTACTTACTCATTGCGTCTTGCCTCATACCCGCTACTGTTGTCATATTTGTACCATGAGACATTGAGAAGGATTGAGCCATTCCAGGATAAGAACTAGTGCTCATCTGAAATAAAGTTGTAAAAGTTTTACTAGTTAATTTACATTTCTTGAAAAGTATTAAATAAAGTTTCAAGTCTATATTGTAAAATAAAACATTTAAAATATTTTTTAATTTTGGCGAATGCGCCAGTTAAAATGTAATTATTCGTTGTTTTATATTCTTTTTATCCAGCTCGTTAATTATTATTATCATATTATTTGTACTTGGAAATGAACGATCTCCTAGGATTCTTATAAATTTAGAAGAACTAACTAACTCTTATGATGTGAAGCAATTTTCAAATTAAAGTAAAAGATCCCATAATTTGATAATTATAAGAGGTGGTGATGGATGCAGATGTAAATTTAGGCGACCTTGAAAATGTGTAACGGTGGCAGTAGATATGTGATTAGACCGGTGCAGGTAAATGAATTAACTGAGGTCAAACAGGTTGAGTGATTAGTTTACCTAAGACCGCATTTCCTCCGCGTAGCCAAGCGACGGTGGCTTGCCCATTCCGACGCTCAAAGTCACCACCTTGCCGACGGACGCTCATCAAATAATATGCAAATATCTATCCAACCCAGAATATCACCAGAGCGTCTCATATTTCTACCGGAATCTATGTGGGGATTCAGTCTGTTTGATTTGTGATAAACACGTGTGTAAAATTTGGTAGTAGCTAAATAAATTAATTTTGAATAATTTAATGTAAAATTAATAAGATTACTTATAACAATTTATTTTTATATCATTAGGAAAATTGATTGTAATATTATGTACTTGCTTATATTTCATTTTAAAATCTGGTTATTACATTTAATCGGTGTAAATTTATATAATAATTCATTTGTTGATTTAACAGAATAATTATTTATGTTGAAAGACCTAGTCAGATCGTTAAGTGAAGTAAACTTAACGATTTAACCCAATCGAATACATCCATAAAGCGTTCTGATTGTGTCCATCTGCCATTGGCCTTTGACCCTTTGATCCTAACATTTATACAAGTCACGAAAGTGATGCTTTACAGGACGAGTAGGAGACGGTCATGTAAAGATACTTTCCCCGCGTGTATATTATTTTTTCTGAAAGTGCATGGTTAAATTTAGAAAATTCAATTTTTGTATAGTTCATATGTTCATAATGTCTATAATACTGACAAAATTATCATGAAACTAATTAGAACTTGCTTTATTGTAATGCTTCCATATATTTTTTTTCTTGTGCGGGTCAGAAAAAGCGTATTTTCCTGATTCAAAAATGTTCAGTAAAGGACAAAATACATACAATTTCAGAAGAATATAAATTTAATAAACTTAATTTATTATATAAAGTAGGTATACTCACTCGTACATATATTTTTTGATTAATCAGTTTACTATTTATACAAAAATTTAAAAAAATTGTATAATCCTTCAATGAGAAAGTTTATTGATCCGATTTCAATGTTTCAAATGCAAAATTCTACATACATACAGGGTGTGTCACGACGAGTTGACCGTAGACGTAACTCTGTTACTAAACACGATATGGTTCTAAAAATATGGGCATGTACCAATTTTTACATAATGTGGTCTATTTAATGAAAATAATGCTAACTTTGTTATTTTAAATAGAACACCCTGTATATTTTTGAATTTTTAGATTCTACGCTTCATTTTAGGCATATAAGTATTAAGGTTCTATGGTCCTAACATTAACGGTATTATAATTATTTACACTTTTTCATTTTTTTTTACAAAAACATAGATGTAAATAAAAATTCAAATCTTGACAATGACACGTTTTTTCCAAAGTTTTTTTCTTGTGTTTGAAGTAGGAATATACAAGAAATAAGCTGATTTAGTTTTGGAAACCTTGCTTTATACAGGGTGTTGGTGGTTGTCCGTTAATTTTAAAAAACTTTGATTAATGATAACTTTATATTTTTAAATGTTACACCCTATATATTTCTACATTTTCGAATTCTGCACTTAATTCGAGACATAAAAGTATTAAGGTTGTAAGGTCTTAAAATTAACGGTATTATAATTAATTACGTTTTTTAAAAATTAACGGTCAAACACAAGCACCCTGTATAAAATAAATTTTTCAAAACCAAATTATCATGTTTCTTGTACATTTCTGCGTCCACTAAAATTTGTTGTTTTTTTTGTAACAACGTGTCATTAGTAAAATATGAAAATGTTTGACTCTAAGTTTTTGTGAGAAAAAATTGGAAGAAACAACATTACTTAAGTAATTATAATAAATAAAAAACAAATTAAATTAAATATATTAAAAAACAAAATTTAGTAGACGCAGAAATGGACAAGAAACATGGTAATATGGTTTTGAAAAACTTATTTTATATCTACATGGTGCTTGGTGGTTGATCGTTAATTTTTAAAAACCTTGCAAATTGGAAAAAACGTAATTAAGTATAATACCGTTAATTTTAAGACTTTACAACCTTAATACTTTTATGTCTAGAATTAAGTGTAGAATTTGAAAATGTGGAAATATATAGGCTGTTATGTACGAGTACTTTTATAATTTGAACTACATTCGAAATTTTTTTAGTTTTCGAGATACAGACTTGAAAGACTTTATTTGTATAGGTACATAGTTTAAAAACAATGATAATTAACATTTACGACAAAAGCCAAATTTCCGAGAATGAATATATAAGAGTTTTTATAATTAATTCCTATAATTGTTTTTTAATTTTCTGGATTTTCTACAAATTTAACTCAAGCGTTCTTTGTCAATTTCGCTGAAAATTATTATTCATATTATGTATAAAACGTAATTAGTATAAATTTATAAATTATAACGATATAAATATACAGGGTGTCTCACGCTTGTGGTCTATTAGAAGTATTAAGAGAACCAAATGAGATAGAGAGCTGAAATTTTGCATGCAGGCCTAGCTTCATATAATCTATCAACTGAAAATATTTGCAAGATGGCGGCACATCCGGTTATACCGGAAGTTGATACTAACTTCGTTATTTTAAATGGGATACCCTGTATTTATATTTTTTTTCTAATTCCCCAAGAAATTCTGAGTCTTTTGACATAAAAAATCCTATACCTAAATTTTACCGTTTTTGAGAAAAAAAATATTATCTAAACTTTTTACAAAAAATCAAGTCACATTTAAATTGTAATATCTTCGTTAAAAGTGAAGATAAAAAACTGAAATTTTCACAGTAGGGTTATGGGACTTTGTGGCTTCTGTCCATGGCAAATTATTTCAAAATTATTATGTACAGGGCGATATTTAATTCATAACATTTCGTTCTCATAAAATGTCAAAAAACTCATTTTTCTTAAATGGGACACTATGTATTATTCTACATCATTCGATAGAACGTGAAAATCTCTATCTATTCATATCAGGTGTTTCTATACCTAACTTTAACTGTTTTCCAGTTATTTGCTATTTTATAAATTAGTTACAAACCTATCATTAAGAAATTATTTATACCTAAACTATTAAAAAAATATCGAAGTTGATACAAAGCATCATCTGATAGGATTCTTAAGATATGAAAAAGTAGCATGCATGGCCCCCTCCATGTTATGTTGACAATCAATCTGTCTACTGTTCTCTAAATCGTGGCTTACTATTCGATTTCTTAATGATAAATATGTAACTAATTTATAAAATCGCAAATAACTGGAAAACAGTTAAAGTTAGGTATAGAAACACCTGATATGAATAGATAGAGATTTTCACGTTCTATCGAATGATGTAGAATAATACATAGTGTCCCATTTAAGAAAAATGAGTTTTTTGACATTTTATGAGAACGAAATGTTATGAATTAAACATCGCCCTGTACATAATAATTTTGAAATAACTTGCCATGGACAGAAGCCACAAAGTCCCATAACGCTACTGTAAAAATTTCAGTTTTTTATCTTTACTTTTAACGAAGATATTACAATTTAAATGTGACTTGATTTTTTGTAAAAAGTTTAGATAATATTTTTTTTCTCGAAAACGGTCAAATTTAGGTATAGGAATTTTTATGTCAAAAGACTCAGAATTTTTTGGGGAATTAGAAAAAATATATAAATACAGGGTATCCCATTTAAAATAACGAAGTTAGTATCAACTTCCGGTATAACCGGATGTGCCGCCATCTTGAAAACATTTTCAGTTGATGGATTATATGCATGCAAAATTTCAGCTCTCTATCTCATTTGGTTCTCCTAATACTTCTAATAGGCCACAAGCGTGAGACACCCTGTATATAATTGATTTCATACCCATAAAATATTAGGTATATATTTGAATGTATGCTGTTGAAACTAAACCATAAAATAAAAAAATGACTTTCTTATCCGCAAAAATCAAAAAGAGTTATACCCAGTACACAAGAATCACGAAACACCAATTTAATAAAATATCTCCAGTTTAGCATATAGAAAACGAAAAACGATTTGTTACACAATATGCAAACAACCAGCATTTCGGATTGCTTTGAAAACCCGTGAGCAGATACTCGTCTACCTACTAAGAATTTCTCCAGCAAAGCAAGACTATTGGAGCGATTGGAAGTTTATAGTGTAGGTGGAGAGAATTGGGGGACGTTCGTAAGACTAACCTGGGGATATCTGTTGATAGCTGTGGGGTGCGGATAGGGCTGGTATCCTCGCGCCGCCCCCGGGTAGATGTTCCGCATCATGGCGCCATTGCAGCCAGGCAACACACTGGGGGCCAGCGCCTTTTGCAGCTGCTTCTCTTGTTTGCGGTATTTGGCTCGTCGGTTTTGAAACCATACCTAAAGTTAATCATATATTAATTAGCTACAACAGTCAAGATGAGATTCAGTAGAACAAGAGGAAAGTTACACAAGGGGTTAAAATTTTCGTGAAAGCGCCACGAACACTAGAATTAGTCGCTACGATAACGAAAATATATTTTAGATATTTAGGATTTATTCTTAAAAATATATATACGATTGAATTCCCCAGAGATAAGATCCATGTCATCATTTTATTCTTAAAACATTTATTTGATTGGCAGTTGTGGACTGTAAATCGGTAAACGTAAACATCAGGCTATCAAATCAATTTAATATATTTATTGCATATTGCATATTGCATGATGCAGAGTTTTCACAAAAATATCTATAAATTATAGAATAACATACAAAGAAGAAAGATATACATACATATACATTAAATATATAAAATTATACATAAGTATCTACCTATTATTAATTAAAAATTAATCTAGTTCATTACAATATACCTATTTTAAAGGTAATTATAAAAAAATATAAAATAAGGATGTGTTATCTCTGGCGAATTTAATATATAGTACCCATCTACAAAATAATGAGTGAATAATTGGAATTTAGTTAGGGAGTTACTTCAAAATAAATTTTCCCTTCAGAAGATTATACACATATAGCTATCAGACAAAATGTTCTTACAATAGTCTTTTGAACTCCTTTGATTTTATAATATTCAGGACATTTTGATCCACGCCGCGAATGAATAAATAAATAACTTGTCTCCGGAAATGCTTTATACAAAAACAAGACGATGAAGAAAATACATGATGCCGGTCCTGTTGAGCCCGCGGAAGACGCCAGAGGCACGTCTTAGCCTCCCTCGATTCCATCAAATGGATCCGTAATGAAGTTAGCCCGCCCCCGGCGGCGGATGAACCGAACCCTAGACCACCCCCTTTCCACCCTCAAACACGGCTCTCTTTAAGACGGCCTAATGCATATAAGGCGACCTTATCGCCTTCTTTTGTTTGTCCTCCTCATCGCCTTCTTTTAAGTAGCAAAGCCACCCGTCTTTGTTACCCATATCTATCTGCAACATTCGCCCTATTTACGATATTTGTTGGATGAACATTGAGAAATTCAATTTAAAGCAACAACCTTTTGCAACCCAATCTAATTGAGAAATTATTCTTTGCACAAAGTAGGTTTTTGTTTTTGATCAAAAATTGGAAAATCGGCTAAATTAATTTTTTGTCTATGCTTATAATAGATACTAGTATAAAAATCGTTATATTAAAATAAATATGATAGGTAAGTACAATGAATTAAAAGCTTCAAAATATTTTACAAAAAATATAAATTTTGTTCAAAATTCTAGAAAAATATAAGGAAGTTTGCGACAGTATACTATATGTATAGGTAATACAGACAAGCTAATCTTGAATTTAGATTTTTATTGTTAATTAATTAATTCATTCATTCAATTTCAGTTTTGCTTCTATCTAGTTTTGTGTTTGATGTATTGTTGATACTTCTAATCTTCAGTGGTCATTGTGATTCAAATTCAAGGTTCATCATCAGGATTTCTTACCCCGTAATATCAGGGTCGGTTAAATATGACAAATTTTGAGGAATTTTATGTAAGTACCTATAAAAATGTCTTAATGTGATATCTACTTTCATTCCGGATATTCTCATAATTTTAGGTATATGTATTTAATAATTTTGTATAACCATAGATACTTTATAGATAGTTTCTAGTTGAAGACTAATTACATATGTCCTATCAAAGAAAAAATCAGTTTTAACGCCATGTATCCCATTATGATAAAGATCTTTTGGATATAAGTTTCAATCTATTTTAAGTTTTAATATCCACACCCTTTTTTATAAAAAAAAATGACACAGTAACAGAGTATCCGGTGGAGTTACATATAGGAAAAATTTTTACTTTTACTAAAAAAGTATTTTCATATGCATTTAGTAGAGATCAAAATGTTACTTCTGGACCAGGCCAATTGGGAACATGGAAAAATCGTTGAAAAATAACCGAAAACGTGGCTAAAATCCTTTAAAATACCCTAAAAGTGCTTCAAGATCTATGGCTAAAAATAAACAAAAAAGCCTCAAAATCTTAAGAACATCCCTTGTTTTTAGATACCCCAAACTGGCTTTTTACTTCTGGACCAGGGCAATTGGGAACACGAAAAACAGGTTAAAAATGACCAAAAAAGCTTCAAAAACTTTAAAATTCCCTTGTTTTTAGACACCCCAAAATGGCCTTTTACTTCTGGATCATGGCAACCTAGTAAAAATCATTGAAATAAACCCCAAAAGTTATTAGGTAAAACAATTGGAAAATATATTATTATCCTTAATTTTTTAGACCCTACTGACTTCATTTCTAAACCAGGGCGACTGAACACATGAAAAAATGATTTAGGTACAAAAAAACTCCTCAAAAAACCTTTAAAAAATCCCTTGTCTTTAGACACCCCAAAATGGTCGATGAGAATCATCAGCACGACCATTATTCCTATATTACCAGGAGAGGTCTTTAATATGTAATATTATTTCTACAAGAACCATTTGATATACCTAGGAGAATCCTTGAGAAAACAACAAAATAAGATTTAAAGAACTATAGGTCATACAAAACATACACATCAAATAAAAGTTCATAAAAATTGTTGAAAATGAGATCAATTGCCCTGGTCTAGAAATAAAAAGCCATTTTGAGGTGTCTAAAAATAAGATAATTTTTTAAAATTTTGAAGCTTTTTTGGCGATTTTTTGCCATTTTTCATGTGCCCAATTTTTGGTTGTCTGTGGTTTTGTAGAACATTTTTGGGGTGTTAAAAAATGAGGGAATTGTATCAAATTTTGAATCGTTTTCTGGTAATTTGTAACCTTTTTTTCGTGTTTCCAATTGCGCTGATCCAGAAGTAAAAAGCCATTTTGGAGTGTTTAAAGGCAAGGGATATTTTAAAGTTTTTGAGTCTTTTACTCTTTTTTGGTGATTTTGAGTCATTTTTTCATGGATCCAATTTTCGGTGGCCTATAGATCTTAAAATTGATGTATTTTAATAAAGGATTTTAGCCACGTTTTCGGTGATTTTTCAATGGATATTCCACATTCCGAATTGCTAATTGCCCTGGTCCAGAAGTAACATTTTAATATTTACTGCATTTTACGAAAAAAAGTTACTCTTGATAAAAAGTCTGCTTTCCTCAAAACTTCTGCTGAAACCCTACTCAGATTTATATACAGGAGTTCATTCTGAACCCAGAATGCAAAAGCATACACAAAAAAAAACAAAAGCCACAGATTCTATCACTAACTTTTGTGCATAGCACTTATACTGAGAGATCAAAAATTATCTTGGTCAAAGGTGGTCATGAAATGAAAAACGATGGTCTTAGCTTATATCATTCTTTTGAAGTTTGTTAAGTTATGTGCCATAATATAATAATAAAATTCCATTAACTAGCATACCAGTTCGAAAATAGGCTTCAATCATGTAAATTTTGTGCTCTGTGGTGTAAACCACATTCAAAAAATCTGCTTAAGATTACAATAGTAAGAACAAATTTTGACATTCAAAAGATGGTTGACATAAATGCAAGGTACTGACTCCGACAATTATTTTAAAATCTATGACCACCTTTGACCAAGATAATTTTTGAACTCTCGGTATTATACGAATAGTATTTAGTCTTTTATTTTTGAATTTACTGTTTTTATTTGCATGTAGGTGTTTCAAAAGATAAAAATGAAGTTCCTGATTTGGATTTCGTATTTGTGAATAGATTTACTATTTAACCATAAACAACTTTTCGTTATTACATTTTTGTAAAACTATTTTTACTTTTTCTTAAATTACCTATGCCCAATCTCCATGTCTTGTCAAATCCGATTTTGTTTTTAGGAAAGTAGAATTTGTTATCAAGAATAACTTGTTCTTGTAAGATGTATATTATGAGTTTTTGTATTTGTAACCCCATTCGTGGACACATTGTAGGTATATTTTTTATAACAAGAATTGTTATAAATTTTAATTTGTAATTTGTGTATGCCTCTATATAAAGTTACAACGTTATATCTACATGAAAGAAAATTAATATTATATAAAATTGCGAATGTTTTTAATACACATTCAGGGTTTCCATAAAGTAGATAATTATAAAGAGCAGGCTAGACGTGGAGGGTTGAAGTTGTTGTGAAGCCAAGCCGGGCTATTTTAAAATGCACAGAAACCATCGTTCTCATCCGCGCGATGCATGAATTTTAATTTCAACTCATTTATTTGCGTCTCTCTGCTTTCAAAATGAAAACCGCCTTTTACGAAGACTTCATTAATATTTTATAATTTAATAACACAAATTGTGATTAGTTTCAGTTATTAAAATCCTTGCGATGATATCCTTTTCAATTATAAAATCTAATCATTTACTAACTTAACATTTAAATTGTGTCCTTATTAAAGAGCCAGTTCTATTCATCAATTACCACAGAGAGTTAGGAAAGTGAAAAAAATAATTGTTACCATTTAGTTTTTCTAGTTATGTTATCAATACAATAACCATTATTAGATCTTGTGTGGTCATAATTATTTCGGACAACATATATTTCAAAACCTTCATTTCTAAGCTTTTTGAATTTTACTGATTTTGTTCTAATATAAAAATGCATGTAACAACTAAAGTAGAACCCTGGTCTAAAGGGCGCATCAGACTAATGCATGACTCAGAACCGTCCACTAGGAGGCTGCAGGGGGCCTTCCACTCCACACTACAGTGACAGTTGTGTCTCGAGGGCCCCTGTCCCCAGTCTAACGAATGCCTAATTCAATCAGAGATCTAACCATGTCGGTCTTTCTGACTGTACTTTCTACTTTCCCATCTACTTCAACTCCTTTGCCGTATATACCCAACCCCAACAAGAAATCTGCTGCCTGCAGTCTATTTCAAATACATTAATAGCATCATCGTAATGCTTAACTAAGTTTCGAAAAAACCAAACAGTCATTAGTTCACAAATATTTTTTTCGGATTTTTATTATAAGGTCATACAAATGTTGGGTTCAAGATTTGTTTTTTTAGTTGGATCAAATCAACGTATCAAGTTTATTAATCATCAATTTAGCCATCATGCAAACCTGACTCTTTTACTGACTAATTTTATTAATTACTTTTAATGCCCGATAATTTTATTTTCAAAACTTTGGGTATTATTCGTAAGGAACTTATCCTTAATAAGATGTACTTAACAGATAAATTTTTGTATTCACACCATTTGGCTCCTTCATATGGAATCATTTTTATAAAGATCAAGAAATGTAAAATTTCTGTCACATCAAAAAACGTTACATTTCGGATGGCTTATTTTGACCGCACTCTTTGTTTGGACTACGTTTACTTTATTATTACAAATTCATTCGATGACTGCAATCATTTTCTTACCTGTATTCTAGCTTCATTTAATTTTGTACTTCTGGCTAATTCTTCCCTACAATAAATATCTGGATAATGGCTTTTGGCGAAGGCGGCTTCCAATTCTGCTAGTTGTTCCTGAGTGAATGTGGTACGATGTCTTCTTCGGGCAGGCGTCGGACAGGAGGCTGTGGTTGGTGTATGACCAGCATGTTGAGGACCACCTGGTGATACCGTACCTAACGAACTACTACCTGTCGTTTGAGGTTCAGGTTTTAATTTCTTAAATGCTCCATCTGAAACAAATAATTGGAATGGAAACTAGCTCCCAAAAAGCATCTTCAGTTAAATTTAGTCTCTAATTAGCTGTTCTTAATAATTATCACCTAGGACTTAGAGGCTTAATGTTAACACTAGTTGATGTTTGGTGTTCTGGATTAATAAATGCAATAAATTCGATGTTGTGTGATGGTGACACGGGGTCACATTAGTAGAGCATTGGAATATAGGAAGAGATGCACAGGTGTCTGTGGCGACAAACGGTGGCAAACGGCGTCGGCGGCAAGTAAACCTTATTGAATTCATTACTGTTTATTAATGCAGTTAGTAGGAACCTAATTACAATTACTGACACCGGCGCGCGCCACAAAGAATCTCACACAATCTTATTACTCCTGACTGAATGTAGTTGCTCTCGCGCTCAGGACCACAGAATCGCTTACCGTCGCACCGGCCCCGACGCCCGACGTCGTTTTCAAATATTTACATAATTCAAAGGTCACTTAACTATTCAGATGCCTACGTTACGTTATCTGCTTAGAGAACCAGAAAGGGAAGGCAGGTTTCGTTAGAATAATATTTTAAACGTGTATTTTCACTAAAATTTAGCAAGAGGCTTTTTGAATCTTCAAACACTGAATGTTTACAAACTGAAAGGGAGTTTTGTAAATGAAGTATAAATATTTACCGGCTTAATGAGCTTTAGGCATAAATATGATTTTAAAACCATTTGATAAGAGTTATAATAAAAAGTACAGTAGAACGCCACAACCAAAATCACATTAATAAATTACCTAACTCTTTATCATTCAGATACAAATTTACGTGAATCTTTTCTGTTTAAAAGTTATAATATTGGCAATATTCTAAAATAGGAAATTAATCCACCGAAAAGTAGGTTTTTCATTGACATACAAATTTAACTAACTAATTTTCATAAAAAGGTGTATTGCGAACAGAACAAACAAGACTTTGGTTTTTTTTAGGTTTCGAAGAAAAGTAATTCTTTACAAGTTTTTCTTCTTTGTCAAAGAAATAGCGTCAGCCAATAGAGAAATGTGAGTGAATTACTACGGGGTGTCTAAAAATTAATAAAGCATGAAAATGCTTCAAGAGAGAAGTAAATATGTTTTTAAATATACCTTTATAAAATAAATTGGAAATCTAAAGAAAGTGAATTTTTATGTTGCAAATATTGCTAATTGCAAGTAAAAACAATAAAAAATATTAGTCCAACATAAATCCATCCATTTTGTTATTTAGCTAATGCTGGAACTGGAATTTCAGTACTGTATAAGGTATAGGTATACACTGGCGAGCAAAAAATTGAGGTTACTATGAAATTTTCCGTTTTAAGCAAGAATTGTGTGTTTTAGCATTAGCAGGAGACAGGGCGGATAACCAGAATCCGGGCGAAAAACAGTTACCACCGAAAAAGATAACCGTTTTTTGATGTCCGCAAGTTTTCTGAATGGAACAGCTTCTGCGGTTTCGCTGCGAAATCAACTCGAAGAAGTTAGAGATGTAAATGTTAGTGAGTGGACCGCTAGAAGAAGGCTTCATGCTCCTGGATTGTCTTGTAGAAGGGTGGCTGCAGGTCCACCATTTCAACGCCAGCATCAAACTGCAAGATTGGCCTTTGCGGGAAATCACCTCCCCTTGAATGATGAGGACTAGAGCAGGGTACTGTTCTTAGATGAATTGCGTTTTTGCCTCACTGGGTTAAAGGGACTTCGACGAGTATGGAGAAGACCCAGAGAAAGATACGCTCCAGTTTGTATTGACGAGCGACTTCCATTTGGCGGTGGGTTGGTTATGAAAAACATCACAATTTCAATGTGACCTCAATTTTTTGCTCGCCAGTGTACCTACTTCGCATTAATTAAACGATACATTTTGAGATCATTAGAAATTTTCTTTCTGGGATGACATTATACATAAAAAATAAAAAAATTAAATAATTTTCATACGAGTACACTACAACTACCACTGGATGTCATGCATTTTATTTAACATAGTATTAGGTAATGGGGATAACATAAAATAGACAATAGACTAAGTAATAGATAGATATAAACAAAAAAATTCATATTTTTTCTAAAACCAATAAAACCATTTAGATACTTTGTAAGATTACAACTGGTGTATCTGAATGCAATAAATAGTCTTATCTCTAATATTTAGGTACGAAATGCGGGTATTGTAGATGTTATCGAATTATGAAAAAATGAAATAATTAAAATTATATTTCGGTTAATAAAAGAAATAGTTATTGTGTATCAAGGCCGTAAAGGTGATCTTTTTTGGCTGAGGTGCACACAAAATTAATTTTTTTTGGACATTTTGCTGATAACACATAGTTGCCTTAAACAGCTATAAAAACCAAAGCAACTCCTGTCAAATTTGATATTAAGCGTCACTTTTTATTTCAGTTTCTGACAATTCTGTCCTAAAAAAGTAACATCTGACAGATGTGTACCAAAAAGTAAAACTTTATGGCGGCAAAAGGCGCCATAAAATCAACGTTTTTGTAATGATCGTAATGTAATGTAATAATCCATGAGAAGTTTGTATGTTAAGGAGAGGTTCAATAAATTTTAGGTCATGCTAGTAACGGATTCGTTGTTTTGCTAAAAAAAGATAGCACCGACAAAAAATGGTGGCCGGAAATTATACAAAAAAAACATGAAAATGTAAGCTCCCGAAATATTTTTACTGCACGTTATTTATTATTTTATCTATAATTCCGTTTTGAAAAGTCAAATTTTACATCAATTTTTGACGTTATGAAAAGTCCCATTTTTTATAACAGTTACGTAAAGTATAGTTGCGTATAGAAACTTTACGTAACTGGTCGTGTTTCAAAGCTAATCAATGTTGAGACTTTTTGGGAAAATTCGTCTCATCCGGAAACAGCGATTTGTCCCAAAACACTTGATTTTAGATACCTACTTGAGTACTTGTCACAAAAATAACTATTTTCACGAGAATGAAACTCTCATGCAAGTTATACAGTTTATTTTCCTATGACTATTACTATACATACTATATTTTACAAGGAAGTAAATATAAGTTTGAATAAACTGCTGGCAAATTTTATTTAATGTTGTTCTTCTAGTCTGACATTCTGTCATTCAATTGTGGGAAATAAACCCCTATCGCACGAGATATAACATGGTTGTGAAAATTGAAATACCTAACGTTAGAAACGCACAATATTATACTATCGGGGAAACACATACAATGGACATATTTCTTTATAATCGTAGAAACAATAATTGTATCTATCTCATTTGGTTTTAAACATAATCACCAAAATAAGAGGGTCGAAAGTTGAGGGATGACCGGATATGGAGCTCAAATTATATACATTGCATTATTCCATTTAATTTGTTTAAATTAAGCTAGGAGCTGCGTAAAATAATTAGTAGGTGCATATTATAATATTTATCATTATATGTATGTATAGAACAACCCAACAGCCACTTAAAAAACCTTCATATAAGTGACGGGAAACAGCGTTACCTAAAAGGCCTTAACCCTTCATGAATTTTTTTAATTATATACCGAGTGCCCGTTTTCAAAGCCGAACAATAAACAACAAACAACATAAAAAATCGATGAAAATAATGTAGTTTTTAATATCATTCGACGCACAATAAGTTTCTCATTTAAGTGATAAAAAAATATTTTCTGTAGGCTGAATTGGCGAGCAAGCATTCACAATAATGTTAAAAACAATGTTAAATCCATATGTTCGCGTTTGAAAACGGGCACCCGATACCTATAGTCCAGGCAATAGGTACTTTTTGACTGAAAGTTTCATAGGATTTATGATTTTTGGAACAGTGGTACATTTTGGGTTGAGTAAGGTATGTTTTGCCGGGAACCACTCCTTCCACCACCATAAAGGTCTCAAAATTTGGTTTTTCGCGAATATCTCCATTCAGGTACACGAAAAAAATAGGTCAGTACAAAATTGAAGAGCCGAAAATTATCTACAGCTTCTGTCTTCTTTATTTTTTCGATAGGATTAATAGGTTCGCCACGAGAGAGCCGCGCAGTTTGCTTGACATTGTATGCAGTGATTGTATAGTGTATTAGTGTAGATAGTATGAACGACAAAGAAGTCGCAGAAAACATATTATTTCTGCATGCCTTTAGTGGTTGCGACACCACATCCACTTTTTTCAAAGAAAGAAAAATTAGATTCCTCAACGAATTGAGGAAAAATCAGCAATCAAGAAAGCTGATCAAAATTTTCAAAGATTTACATGCTAATCCAGAGTCTATTGCTAATGGTTGAGAACGCTTCAAACTCGATTTATATGGCTTTACTGGCAAAGAAGTCACGTCACTCAATCACTACATGCATCAATGTTTCATGAAATCAGCATTCAAATCTAAATTCAAGATTGCATCTCTTCCACCAACTGAGGCAACAGACCGATAGTATTCATTCAGGGCCTACCATCACATCCAGCATTGGTATGGCATCGAAAAAAATAAAGAAGAATGGGGATGAAAAAGGGGCAACGAGGGATTGGTTCCAGTTACCACACTCCAGCCGGCCGCTCCTGATAACTTTTTGAAACTTATTACTTGCAAGTGTAAAAAAGGCTGGCGGAGAGCTTGTGGATGCAACAAAGCTGGACTAAAGTGTTCTATCATCTGTTCTAATTGTAATGGAAGTTGTGATAATGTCCAAGAGGTCACAGACGACTTCGCAACAGATGCAGAAGCGAACGAAACGTTCCAATTGACGCCCGAGGACGATGACTGTGATTACCTCGGAAATTTAATTCCTCTTTGCGAAATATCATTTAATTCCGTTGAAGAAATGGAGGAAATACCAGAGCCATCTCCGATTGCCAAAAAAAAGGAGGATAGAATATGGCAAGGTAATTCTCGGTCATTTACGTCGCGGAGTAAATTTATTAATGACGGAGCAACTTTTGCGACGCTATTGCTCCTCATTCATTCATTGTACATACGAAAAAATAAAAGAGACTGAATTTGTAGATAATTTTCTGCTCGTTAATTTTACACTGACCTATTTTCCTCGTAAAATGTACCTGATCGGAGATATTCGCAAAAAAATTTTTTTGGAACCTTTATGAGGGTGGGACGGGTGGTTCCCGGCAAAAATTTTATATGCAAAATATACCTTACTGAATTACAACCCAAAATGTACCGCTGTGCAAAAAATCACAAATCCTATAAAACTTTCCTTAAAACCCCCTTTTTTGATAAATAATGCCTGGACTAATATTTCATTTATTTGTCGGTTTAAAAAATCATACGAAAAACTACAGAATCGAAAGTTTTTGAAACTCAAACGTCAAGCTTTGAACCCACATAACAACTTAAAGATTGACTTAACGATTATAGTCGTTAGTTAATTTACTAGAAAGACTTCAGGATATTTGAGAAAAAGCACAAAGTACGACGTTTCTTGTTTAAAATATTAAATAAATTTATAGATTTTAAAATATCTAAAACCGCTTTATTTTGAGGATTATTTCGGACTAACCTGACATACTTAGATAAGGCCCCAACCGGAAAATATTCAGCGCGGTTACAGCCTGTAAAGGCCGGCTTATTCCCGGGTTAGCTACTAATATAAATGACTATACGAACATATAATGTAGGACTGTGTAAGATAGGCATATGGTATTGGTATGCCATTGCCTCCAATAAATTTTGTAGAACACCACTAAATAACGAAAAATTAAAATAGGTAGTCATTAAAACAAAGGTCTCCTAAATGTTGTTATCCGAGTTCATCATCCCGACTTCCCTAAGTAAAATTACTATTCAGGTATTAGATATACCTATAAACAAGATAAAAAAATTTTCATTGACATCAATATTCAATTTTTTGATATTTTTTATAAAATATCTTGTGGATTGACATTGTCTTCTACGATAGAACGCAACACTGGAAAATTGTACTGGAATTGTTGTAATAAATTGTTCTATGGAAGTGAAGTATTGGTTAGTGTTAACCGTATATTAATATGCCAGACCTTAATAATATATATTTCTTATAATTACAATATTTTAGTATATTTCAGGTGAGAGGTTTTCAATTCGTCAATGTGACAATGTGAGGTCCATGAAACGTGGTTGTAAGATAGAGAGCGACTAATCTTACAATAATTAAACATTTCATGTACAAAATATAGGTAAGTATGTACCTACAACTCTACGAGATAATCTATAACTTTATTTGTTTTCTCATTTTAGACTTACTATTTGTGATAGCATAAATATGGTAATTGGCATTATAGTGATAGGATTTTATAAGAAATCATCAAGTTCTATTTTGTTATACATTTAAAATAAAAGATTAAATGGCCAAATACTAAGGTAGGTATTATCTTCATAAAATTATCGCGATTTAATTGTGTTTTTTATGGGGAAGACAATGAGGTATTTAGAAATTAAAATTGAATTTAGAATTTAGTAGAATTTAGTGTTAGAAATGTATTGTTTACAAATTATAATTTCTTGAGAAAATTGTTTATTGAAAAAATTTGCCGGACCGAACAATTATTGACTTTAGAGCACTATACCTATAAGACATTTTTATAATTAGTTTGACAGCGTCTCTTTGATAAAAATTCATTTAAGACACTACAAAAACTAATTCCTTTTTAGAAACTTACGATAATGCTTTGGGTTTAAATTCCTTTGCACGTTATGTTCGTTTGAAAGTATCTACATATTAATTTTTTTTAAATAAAAATACAATTGTACTGAATAAAACAGTGCTTTATTATTTATAGTACAATAATTTATATTTGTATAAAAAAAACAATCAAACGAATTACTGATAATTCATCAAGGACATCTATTAATGAGATTAAAATATATGTATATTTTTGGCAATGTTTCTTGTAATACTATAATAATTATAATGCTTTCGGAGAAACATTTACTTATCTCAATAGTAATCAACTGATAGTTTGTAAACGAAAATTTACTTTAAACTATAACAAAAAATAAAATATCTGATGTGTCCAGCACATGACTTTCTTACACGATACGATACAGTAGTTCTAATCTTTGGAAAATACTGAAATGGTAGCCAATAATCACATGCTGTCCACATCCACTACGTTATTAATATAAAATCACATTTATTTATTTATTACTTGGTATTGGTATCATAGAAACCAGTAAAATACAAAAAAAAAAGATCCTTTAGAGATTCGAACCCTGGACCTTCAGTTTGGAAACCAAGCCCCTATGTCAATAGTCTATCTAGGCCTTCTGATTCAATGCGCACAATAAGAAATTATAAGTAGGTATTTAGATATTCCTCGCTTTTTTGAAAATTTTTTTCACGGAATTTAAAATAAAAGTTAGAATATAATTTGTTCAAAATTTAATTCTAAGCCAATGTTAAAGACTAAAAAAATTTCGGAAATTGTTTATTTTTCAAGATAGTCCTAAAAAATGTCTTCAGGTTGGTGCTAGATGAAAAAGATTTAATGTGGTACCCACACTTTTGTTCAAACTCTTACATGAAATTTCAATCAAATCCGATAAATCGTTTTTGACTTATCGTGGATACAGACAGACACTCACACATAGACAAACATCAAGGCGAAAATAGTCAAAATGGATTCAGGAGCCCTCAAAACGTATAAATCCATCAAAATCTCGAAGTCGAAAGAAATCACGATTACTATAGGTACCTATTTTCTTATTATTTCATGTAAGAAATCAAAACTGTATCATCATCTGATAATTTACGTCTGTTATTTATACGGCTGTTTAAATAAACAATTATTTCCAATAAGATATTTATAGTAGGTACCTACAGTCTTACGGCTTAAATAAAAATAAAAATCAAACATACAAATCTAATATAATATTCAGCAGTTAATGACCCTTTCTTATTTTCTGTTTGTTGATGTGCTCGCAGGTATTACTTTCCCTGCCACCATCATATCTTCTCTTCTAGTCAAGTATCAACAATCCCCTTATCTAGATATAGTAAAAGCCCTCCAAATTAGCCTATAATTATAAGTCTGAATAAGCATCGCAAAGCACTCACCCTATCCAACTAGACCCACATGTCAACGTGGTCGAAGACTATAAGGACATACAATATGTCAAATTGAGTGTAAACCAGGACAGGAGATTGTGAGGTTCTATGAACTGAATGTGTATTGTGTCCTATACATATGCTATCGTACTAAGCGGGGTAAATTGACACTTCATTAGGACACCCTGAGCGCTCGTTACTATCCCATATGTACACATACTAAATGCACCCCCTAATGCTTTCACTATACAATGAGGATTATGAGGATTATTATGCGGAAATATTTTAGCAGGTGTCTAGGAACACAAACAAATTTATTGTATAGAAGAGAAACCACAGTAATTGTAATTTTATGGATTTCAAATTAGGACATTATTAGTATTATGATATCAGAATTTGAAAAAGAAAACATCATTTTCTTTAAGGCACAAAGAATTAAATTCGATAAAATAAAATATTTTGCTATCATTATAGACATTTCGGCCCTTAATATATTTTTTTAATTAATCCCTTTAAATTTGTTTGATTTTCAGTTACAGTCCAATTCTATTAGATTACATTTACATACTAAACTTACCAGAGTGATCCGTAATGGTCCTAGGTACAGAAGGCGGTGTATGTGCTGGTGTGTGAGCATGATGATCATGTGAATGAGGTAGACCCCCATATATTGCACTAAAATCCTCAGCCGAAGAACCACTAGTATTACACTTTCTAGCTGCTCCTTTATCACCATTGCTACTTCCAGAACTAGTTAGATGTCC
This sequence comes from Pediacus dermestoides, assembly GCA_963942485.1. Taxonomy (NCBI): domain Eukaryota; kingdom Metazoa; phylum Arthropoda; class Insecta; order Coleoptera; family Cucujidae; genus Pediacus; species Pediacus dermestoides. The sequence continues at coordinate 31,752,158 of OZ012625.1, read as the reverse complement.
ATGGTGTTCATCTAGTAATCCTCCAACCCCCAGCAAGTTGCCAACACCAACCAAATTAGGTCGCAACTCCTCCATCATGGATTTGGATTGTGGGCAAGCGTTAAAGTTCAACTGTCTGCTAAAAATCGCAGGAAATATGTTAAACTGTTGATGGGAGAGATCGTCCGAAGAGGTTGGTGCTGAGGGGGCAGGGGATGAGCCCAAAGCCCCCAGGCAGGAGGATACTCCTTTGAAATCCAACTTGAAGCCTGATTATACTTGGTTAGATCTACTGGTCATTTAGAGACCAACGGAAATCTTTTCTTTTGTACGAAAAGTCTTATCTAATTGTTTATTATTTGATTCCTGGAAGGGTTGGTTAACACCAGGGTCTTTGGCACTAAATTTATTGTATTTGCACTAGATCACACTTAGTTTACACTTTATGCCACTTTAGAGTCTGAAACAGAACCAAATATATAAGCTTGGATAGGGTTACAGAAAGTACATGAGAATAATCGAAGTGCCTCTTTTTGTGTCATTGTTATTTTTGAACAGATTTAAAAAATATATTACTTGGGGTTTTCTTCAATTCTTTTATTTAAACTAAGTGTTTAATTATCTGTAATAATTTGAAAATATTAGATATAACTACCTACATTAAATAGAAACGAGGTACTAAAACTCCTATTTTTTCAAAATATCAAATTTTTCAAGTTGATCATAGTATCAAAAGTTCTAAGATAAAACATCGGAGTTACCACTAAAATAATGACTGTGTATATTGGAATTACTTACCTTGGTAAATAAAATTAAACAAATCACAAACGTATCAAAAAAATCTAATTCAAAATCGTTCCGACCCACTTAACCTAAACACCTGTCTGGAACTCAATCGCAAACAATTGACTCGCGCTGATATTGTTAATATCTGTGACTGATTTAATTAAATTTTGGAGCACAGTTAACTTGGATCTAAATATGACTAGCTTATGTCTAAGCCAAACAGCAAGTGAATATAACAACATTAAATTGTGATAGCCTTGTTCTGTTATCAGAGAGTTCTTCCAGTACTACTCGAACATTTTGCATTTCATTCCAACATATTGCCAAAAGCTGCAGCTCTGTCATAACGTATTTCGATGTGAGCTTAATCTGAAAAGCTCCATGTATATGTTGGTTGAGCCAATGAAAACCGTCGCGTGTGCGATTACGTTTGGTGATTGGTGGAAGAGGGGGTGGAACACCCTAGCAACACCAATGGGGTGGAAGCCGCGCCAAAATGGTGGAATATCTACCCCAAGGCAGTTGTTCGATTTTTATATTTTGACACTGAGCTTTCGTCGTTTTTCATATAAAAGTGTTGTGTACGCTGCGAATGGCTGTTTGTAAAAAGGGAATATAGTTTAGATCGAAATTAACGTTCTATGACGTTATGCTTCAAGCACTGGATAATAAGCCCTTATTTATAATGGGATGATTTCATTTCAGATTGAATTCCACTGATAAATACTTACAAACTATCAGACGCATTTCACATTTTGTTTGCTGCATTATCAATACATATACCTACCTATACATGCAGGTGATATTATTGAATTAAGTTAATCATCATAATTTGTATAATTTTTGTAAAATACTAGGTATTTATTTATTATTATAGATATATGTATGTAGTAATAATGGTAATTTTTTAAAATATTTTTATATTTTATACCTAAAAAATTATATTCCAACTGATAGTTATACTTAGTATCTATTCCATTTTTTCTAACGTGAATTAATTTCCAAAATAATTCAATGTGTAGAGAAATTAACGTTTACGAATTTGTAGATATACTAAAATATAATGTTATTTAATTAGTAGGTATTCAAACTGTCACATCTGTTGAAATACTGCGTGTAACAAAAAAGTGGCCGCTAATATTTTAAAGGTTGATAGCGCACATCTAAATTATGAGAAAAGTTCCTATCAATTTACAAGGGAGGCACAGTATTTATTGTTATATTATTATTTTTTTCATAATTGCATGCAATAGAAAAGTATATACCTATCTATATTTTATTGAAAAAGCTCACCCCATAAAAAAGTATTTTGCTTATAACTTTTTTTTAAAGAGCTATCAAAAAAATTTCAAACAAAAGTTGTTTCAAATAGTTGTACGAACAAATTAAAAACATTACAATCCAACCAGTAGAATTCGAGATATAAAAAACCACCCCTATTTCGTGACGCACAAGGAAATTTTGTTGTATTTTTGCGGTAAGGGCTTCATCAATGACCTTCGACTTGCTCTCAAAATTTTTACCATCATGTCAATTTTGTAAATATTAGCCACTTTTTTATCTAATTTGACTGGGCTAAAGGCACAAATGCGTATAGGTATCTATTCTCACGTACCTAATGTCAATAATTGATGACAAAACAGATTAAGTTTCATTTATGTTGTTGTTCGGTTCTTAAGTTAGAGAATCTATTGACTATTGAGAAGAGTTGTTGGGTTGTTGCTCATGTATGTAGGTACCTAATAGCTATCACAAATGATGCAGGCTTCGAAATACTCAAACAGACCCCATATTCTCCAGATTTAGCAAAGGATCTCATTCATCACATTCGTGGTACTCACTTTCCGAGCGATGATATGTTATAATTACCGAGTGATTTGCGGCCTAAGACTGTCTAAGTGGGTGTCAAAGCTCTTCATCATCCGCATATCGTCTTCAAACAGGTACCTATATTAACATCGTAAGCGATTATAGTGAAAAATTAATTTTTTTCTTCGTTCTAAGTCTATGACAAACAAAAATATTGAGTCATCACCCTCGTTCCTATAGATACTGAAGATTTATGTTTTTATCTGAAAAATTTATTTTTAATTTGTTGAAATCTGATTACGCCAATAAATAATTTGTACATATCTTAAAATCTAAAGTGACCTAACTAGATCGCACTAATGTGTTTTAATTTACCAGAACAAGACAAAATGTAAAAAAATATGTGTGAAACAAAATTTTGTACTAAATTCGAAAAAAATATTGCCCTAAAAATAAAGCAGCTTGTTCGAAGTAATGTTGTAGCTAAATATGAACTATTTTTAGTAGCTAACTATTCTAACTTCAAATTTAGGTAGGTACCTACTCATGAAATTTTCAATTTTTTCGATAAGTTACTTGTATTTTCATTCTTGGTGTTACATTAGCTGAAAATTTAAAGAATCCAACTAAAAATTCTGAATGAATAAATTTCAATGGTTTTTGAGTTTGGTTATTTCATTTTCTGAGAAACTAAAATTGCTTGCCGGAACCAGTTAGCTTAGCTCATTTTAAGTTTTCAGACAGGAACAAACTACTGGCACAAACACTTAAAAAAAAACTCAAAAATAATTTTCCCATCATGAGCCACAAGAAACGATTTTCAAAATAATAACTAAACAAAAATCGGTGTTTTTAGAGGTTTTATTAAGCGATTAAAATTTTCTTCAGTTTTTTTAATTTTAATTGAATGTACGATATCCTTTTTTAATGAGCCATTAATTTTATAGAATATGCTTACAGCCTTTGAATTAAGTCGAAGAGTATTTGGCTGTATTTATAATGAATAATTTTAATAATGCATTTAAGCTAAAATACGGTTGTTAAATTATATAATAGTTTTTCAGTGAATAAAATAAACTAAATACATCTTTATACTTCTTGTACTTGTACCTACGTAAGTATTAAGTAAACATCTGATGTAAAATTATCATATGGAACAGGGACGTAGGTACACTGACAAGGAAAAAGACCGTGTATTAAAATACAGAAACAAATTAAAAATAGAAATATTATTATATTAAGTTTAAAAAATTTATAAATTAGGAAGGTACAAACTACAAACCTTTTAATTCAAAATATTGACAAAAATATTAATTTCAACCGAATACTTTTCCTAGTTGAAATACTATAGACTTTTTGGATTAAATCCGTTGTAATAAGTGTTCTTTCCGACTACAACGATCATCCAAAAAATGAAGATAATTTCATTTTTAACGGCTTTTTGAATTTTTTGGACTTCTTTTTTTCATGTTAAACTAAGTATCTTCTCTGGACTCTGGTTAAGTTCCATTTACTGAAAAATTGATATCTTTGTCACGAGGTCATCATTTATTGCAGCGAAACTGGAAACAATTAAGAGGAACAACTACTGTAAATAAGATGGTCAGTTTTATGTGCTAATTTTCTGTAGGGCGTCTAGTGGTCCTAATTTCTGAAATTAAAAATGGTGGCGTAGATCTACAGTTGCTTAATTTTCTTATTTTTTTATGTTATTTATTTTTATATATTTTTAATAAATGAATAAATACATAAATATAATAATTGTTTTCAAAATATTTCATCAACAATAATGAAATCTTCAACTCGGGGAACACTATATCAATATCATTCAACTTTTTGTCGCTATACTGTTCAATGAAAATTTTACAAGAATTCCTATGCAAAGTTTGATTAGCTTGTGTGTGAATTTTTTAAACGCAACTTTATTATAAAATTTTAAAAAGTCAATCTTATTTCAATGTAACACCATAATTTTTCGTATATTTAAAAATTATAGAGTAATTTACTAAGTAGTGGAACATCCTGTATTGCCTGGTGTTCAAACAAATCAAAAATTCTATACAATCCATAACCAATACTTATATACGAACAATTACTAATCTCTCACCAGCCGTGAGAATATATTTTTTATTGTATCGTAATTTAACAAAGCGCCCCTTTTAATTTTCAAATTATTATTCTACAAACATTTTTTTTTACTTCAAAAAGAATGTAAGTTAATTATTGGTTGGCGTTTGTATAGTAAAAGTGTTTTGATTGAGTGATAGTAGGTTATAAAATTGGCTGAATGTAATGGGAGGGCCTTTATAATTTGTTACATGTAAATATTTACAGTAGGGAGGTGTAGACACGTGCCTCAAAAGCTGGGAAGCGTGCCGAATCACGTGGCCCCTTACGTTTTCAGTATGAATACGGCCACTGATTAACATGAGAAACACCTCTACTCCACGGGAGATGCCTAGAAAATTTTTTTAGGATTTGGTTGTTTGTTTTCCTGAAACAATTTAGATACCTACATTATGTTTATAATATTTGCAAATCTCTTTGGAATAACTTTTTTCTGCAATAGGAAATCGTATTTTATTATAAAATATTCAGAGTTTATGCATATAATCATCATTTACTTTAGTACATATAATTTAGGTTATTAAACTTAACACCCTAAATATCATTTTAATTTATAAATACATATTTAATTTATTAAAAATCATTAGCAATGCCTTTTTAAAATTTTTATTTTAGTTTAATAAATACCAACCTTGATCTAGAATACATAAACTAAATGTGTTGTAGGTAATAATCCTTGAAGAAATTGATGCCATCGTTCGTTTTCCCCTAAAGTGGATTTAGTTCGACATCAAGCGTCCTTCCTGTCGCTCCTTCGCCCCTTCTCCAGCTCCTAATAGGACACTGCCCATCAGTCAGAAATGATTGAAAAATAAATTCAATTTTCTGTTCATCGCTTCTTCTCGACATTGGACTTTCCGTTTCTTATATTTTGCGACAACTATTTGCAAAACATTTCAATTCCATTTTGCCAGATGTCTATAGCAGTTATATTTTTATTTCACCAATCACAAAATATTTTTTCATCTAAACAACTATTGACATGAAAAAGTTATAAAACAATATCGCCCAAGCTTTAGCATCTATTGAATTGTTATGAGAAACAGGAAATATTATGGTAATTGAATCAAAAATTGTGCATGGGGTAAATTTATTTATTTATTTATTAGGAAATTGAGGCTTTTTTGCCTTTGAAATATTAGGAGTCATCATGTATGCAGAGCTTTTTAGTTGAGTAATTGGCCACCGTGCTTAAAGCTTTTAAGTCTGATAAAGCTCGCACTTCAACCTTTATACATTTTTAAAAAGCCCCTGTAAAAAGGTATGCTCTAATGCAATGCGGTGTTATGTATTTGCCAAGCTAAAGCTATATGTGAGAGTGCGGTGTTTTTAGCCCTAAGTGTATGTATTTGCCTCACTGATGGCTACAGCTTTTAAAAGCCTCACTCAAATAGGTGAGTTTTTTTTATATTATATGTATCTAAAATGTAAAGGTGGATGACGTTCTTCCTTCTTGGAAACTAAAAAGTTTCAAAGGAAATGTGTAACCAAATTTACTGCAATGTATGGAAATATTACATTTATGAAAAGAGGGAAAATTTATGGAGCTAATGAGGTGATGGGGTTCTAATTTTAACGAAAACAGACATATTCTGCTTGTCGAATAAATGATGTGGTCGTATGACCAGAACATTTTGATTTTTCTAAGATTCAACAATTGAAAAATCATTCAAGCAGATAATTTAAATTAAATTAAATAAAATAAAAGATAATAACAAACGTTATTAATTTAAAAACACATGCCTACACATAATTTTTTCCAGATGAAAATAAGTTTCCTTAATTAAAATGTGTAATAGTTATAGCCATCAATAATCATATTTTATTAATATTAGTGCAAATTAATTTAAGTATTATTTTATATCGAATCAATTTGGAAATATTCTCCTAAATTGTTTCCTTCTCCAAATGATCTTAAATAAACCTAAAAAATGTCACATTTGTCGGTACTAGATAGAAAAGATTTAATGTTTGATCCACAATTTGTACAAATTCGAGAAGTCCGTTTTTAGTTATTTCGAATACTGCGTATAAGAAAGTAAAAATTGCCAGTATTCTTAAAATCTTATTATGAAAAAATGTTTGTTATGCCATATTACGATTTTATGGCTGTGCCTGTTTTCAGATAAAATGAAATAGGTAATTGTTTTTCAGCATTAAAAAAAATATATTGAATTTTTTTTCGTGATACCTTTATCAAATTTAGTAGTGGAATAATAATAATTTAACTTTGTGTTTGATAAATAATCATAAAAAATCTCGACTTCATTGACACTTTTCATTTATTTGTAAATCTAATAATGCATTTTAGTAAGATAGATTTTCTATTTTGTAGTTTACAAACATTTGCATTAAACCTATCCAATTTTTAGAGATGGTGTTTTCAAAACCTTAATATTAGTGTAATAATTTAAAAATTTTATTACGATCACGAAAATTCAGAAAAAAATCTGTTTATCAAGATTTATTAGTTTATTAGGCCAGTCATTCAAGCATTTCAAAGTCCATTTTGCCTAAAAAATGCAAAAGTTTTTGAATCTTGGACACAAGTTTGAAAACGCTAAAATAATATTAAGTTTAAATTTGCGACCCGTCCGGATGACCGGAACATTGTCAAAAATTGAAAAAACAACAATTTGCAATATCTTTTTGCACAAAATTACAAAAGTTATGCAAACTTGGACAAATGTTAAGTGGCCTATTACAAATCTTCCATTGAGCTTGCAACCTTTTTTGCTAAACGGAACATCAATTTTATTAAATAATTAGCGAATTTTGTTGTAATTCTTCGTACAATATTCTAAAAGTTATGCAAACTTTATGTAATACTTATGATACAGTCCTGAACCCATATGCCAATTTACATAAATTTTTGTGAAACGGAAATATTTTTTTTTATTTCTTTATTACTCTGGGCGGTGAATTTTTTATCAAAGGGGGGTCAACAAAATGCAAAAGTTTTCGAACATGGTTGCAAATGTTCGTTACACAGGTACACACTGTACTTTGAACTTGCAACTTTTTCATACCTAATAATATGTCAATAATTCCAATTTCTCATATCCAAAATATTGCAAAAGAGTTGCAAATCTCAAATTATATTTGTCTAATATTATTGAAAGTACTTTTCAATTTGCAACCTCATAGCAAGTCCGGAAAATATTTTTCCTGATTTTTATAGGCAAGGCAGTGCCTTGCTCTCTCACTCTCACTCACTACTAACTTTCCGGAGGACTTCCTATGAGGTTGCAAATTGAAAAGTACTTTCAATAATATTAGACAAATATAATTTGAGATTTGCAACTCTTTTGCAATATTTTGGATATGCGAAATTGGAATTATTTACAAGATGTTATCAATTTAACAAAGTTCCAGAGGTATGAAAAGGTTGCAAGTTCAAAGTACATACAGTCTGTACCTGTGTAACGAACATTTATAACCATGTTCGAAAACTTTTGCATTTTGTTGACCCCCTTTGCTAAAAAGTGCACCGCCCCAAGTAATAAAGAAATTAAAAAAAATATTTCCGTTTCTCAAAAATTTATGTAAATTGGCATGTGGGTTCAGGACTGTATCATAAGTATTACATAAAGTTTGTATAACTTTTGGAATTTTGTACGAAGAATTACAACAAAATTCGATAATTATTTAATAAAAATCGATGTTCCGTTTAGCAAACAAGGTTGCAAACTCAATGGAAGATTTGTAATAAACCAATTAACATTTGTCCAAGTTTGCATAACTTTTGTAATTTTGTACAAAAAGATATGCAAATTGTTGTTTTTTCAATTTTTGACAATGTTCCGGTCATCCGGACGGGTTGCAAATTTAGACTTAATATTATTTAGCGTTTTCAAACTTGTGTCCAAGGTTCAAAACTTTTGGAATTTTGTGTACTTTTTTTGCTTGAATGACTGGCCAATTAATAAGTATAATTTTACAATATAAAAGATTATTTTTGGTAATTCGTTATTTTTAATATTGAATTTGAAGGGAAGTATTGTCTCGTGACTACTTTGTCAAAAACCAATACCAAGCCTTAGTCACATTTTTATACTGTGATAGAAAATGGTAGAACTTTTGTAAGATTCCTTTAACGATAAAAAATTTAGGGTGAAAATAAAATTCATCAATAACAATATTCCACATCGGACAACATATCGGTGGTTTAATTCTTTGTGTGTATAGAAAAATCTCGAATAACGATTTTTATTAAAAAATTTAATTTCTCGGTTACAAATTGTAAGTTTTTATTTTTAATAACAGTATTTTTTTGTAATTATGATATCAACAGTGGTTATTACGAGTTCAATAAATATTTAAATTGTGGCAACTTCGATGCCTCAGTTGGGGTGTATACAAGCCAGAACGTTATTGGTGGATTAAAATGACAGCTCGGAGCATAAGAATGATTACTTTTCTAAATTGCCCGGAAGGAACACGTCCAGTTTTGAGGGAGTTCGAAGTTGTGCAGTACAACGCCATGCCCACAAAATCCACGAGATGAATCAATAGAAAAAAAACTAAAAGTCAATTTTACAACACCACCAAAAATATTAACCAAAAAAGGAAATACGAAGGAAAAATAACGTGATCCATAAATTCAATCTAAACAATCCGCTCAAAAGTCGTTTCCACGGGAGTTGGAAAAGGGAGTAGCGCGTTGGCCGTCCATTAAAAAGTCATTAAACATCATCTCTCGCAATTACAAACTTGAACTGTCTTTCTTGTTTCTGTCGGCGCTTCAACCAACCAAAATGCTTTTCAAACTTCTACTTCCACAACTTTTACAAAGTGTATACTTCGCGCTGTATAGTATATAGCCCCAGCTAGCTACAAGTACAGTTTTGATGGTAATATGGGGGTGGCAAAATTGATCAATAGAAATTAGCAAGTTTAGAAACTGTGTTTAGAATATTAAAGAAGTATGCAATATGCTAATGTTCTTGAATGGTTAAATACGAGAAAGTGTTATAACTTTGTAAATGTGTTTTTTTTTACATCACGATTGATGTTTCATGGATTATTTGTTTAGACTTTTTTTCAGGAGTGAAATCAAACGAACTGGCCATAATATGAGTTCCGGTCCAAAAATCTAGGAAAAAAACACAGAATTGCCTTGATTTTATTTAACGATCCGAAGCACTTTGATGTTGTGTTGATGTTGAATTAAAGCTGATGATAAATAAAAATAGTTTATTCGTATGCTCTTTGAAGCACTACAGAAATATCAAAACATAAATTTATACAACTATGAACCGAAATTCTCCCGAGGGATTTCCATATAGATGAGGGATTATAATGAACGATTTGTATAATTCTTTCCTGGAAGGGTTTGTTTGTGGAAGTTAATTTAAAATTAAAATATAAATCTATAATAAATATATGCATTTATTCAATGAAGGATAATAAATATCGAATTATTGAAATGGGGGACTCCCAATATTTCTTACTAAAGAGAATGTTACAAATTATTTTTCCAATCCAATTTTTGAGTAAATCTATACATAGAACGGTTCAAGATAAAATTTATAAATTTGGTGGGGTTATTTTAGTTGTTAAGTAAATTATAATGTAAGTAAGGTATTACAATAATAATAATAATGTCCAGCGGCGTTACTATGGGATAATATTTTGGCAATTGTAATGCATGAAGATCATGAACTATACCGGAATTACTTTCAAAAGGCGTTCACTCTCTTTCTGTTCCTTCATCTCTTTCGCCTCCAAGAGAGAAGCGACAGGCATCAGAGACAGAGACAGTGTGACCCACAGGTATGCGTTCTGAAAATAATCATAATAACTAAATATATTTAACTTCAAAATGTGGAAGAAAAATTTAATGGCTACACTAAACATTGCTCAATAATATCAGGCAGGTTTGGAATCCTGTTGATAAATATGTTGATTTTTAAAATAATGATAATCAACAAGATACTACCATAGAATGTAATCTGTAACAAGTAGTAGAAATTGAGTCACATTTTAAATTAGACTATTGAAACAATGATGTATAAAAATCATAAACCAACAGAAATTTTGGTTTTTACATTGTACAAAATAGGAGACCGGAAGTCCAAATATCTGACAGAATGCATGCCATACGTTAACTTCAATCGCATATTGTAAATTGAAATCAATAATGAATGGTAATAGATTCAAGTTGGTTTTTTGATGTCGAATGTGATCAGATGGACCCAGCGTGTCTCTGAGCCCTCCCCCGGATTCAGGATTCACTCATTATTGCGCTTATCGCACTGGAAAATTCAATGCAATCTGTCACTGAATTTTAAATTACCACATACAGACAGCATTATTGTTTTGTATGTATTAATCGATGATACTGCATTATTAATTTATAATATAATTTAAATTAATTATCTTAACGAGTTTAAATAATTTGTGCACGTATAATAAATTGAATCGCTTGGAACAAACATTTTTCGTGTTAATTTTAATGTACAATCTTTTTTGGTAAAAATTAGGGATTTATGTACCATTGTTGAAATACTTCAGCAAAGTAATATTCATCGATATCAGGCTTATCATATTATAGCTGCATTATAGATATGCCTTATCGCCAATGAATGATTAGTAATGGAGTAAAGTGGATGGACTGCCACAAAGCCGATTATCGTTATTGAGCACAGCTAAAGCATCAATGGATTATCCCAGTCCGGCGAATATACCAAAATGTGCACATTGCATTTTAGTGGACTTTTATCTCACTTCTAAGTTTAGGTAAGTATTATGAATGAAAGACTAATGATTTTATAATTTAGCAACATACTGAGAAATAGGTAAGTATTAAGAACCAGTTATATAAATTCTCTTTAAAATTATGTGATAAATTTATAGGAATATTTTAACACAAGCTATTTAAGAACACTAGATTATAAATTTTCATAAAATTCTACAAAATAGAACAATACAATATGTTTTGACACAAAACTTTTGACATTTATTCTTAAGAGGATACTTCAAAAAGTAAAATTTATGATTAGTTGGTGCAGTGCAATATGCAGTACAAAATAGCGTGTTTGGAAATTCTCCTAATTTTCGTAACTGATGTATAGGACGAAAGCATAAAAGCTAATTACCCCTCATTTAACTGACGTATACGAGCTTCTTCCAAGTATTTACAATTAGTTATTCTAAATCAGTATAGGTAATAGATAAAAAACAACCATAAACTATTTCATTATTTAAAATAAAATCTTATTAAGTACTTGTACCCTTGAGGAAGTGAATCGTTTTTATGTACCTATTGTTCTGATTAAGATTGATTAAATGTTACCACCCTGCCTTCAACCTCGATTGTATGTCGCTTTTTTACATTTTCATCGACATCATATTCAAGATTTAAAGTTTCCTAAAATTTCAATTGAAGCTCTGAGGAAGAGATGTTAGAGATGATAAATTTCGAAGCGTCAGCTGGAAAGTTTATTGGAATTTTTCACCTGCAGTCTAATTGGCCTTCAAACACAAATTTTTTATATGTATTAATTGACATACAGAATGCTTTTATAGTTATTTAAGCTTTAAAAGCGGTAAGGATATGTTACCGATGGAAGGCAATAGTTTGGTGGCCGAGGGTACCGAGGTTTCCATCAATGTTGCCTGACACCGGTAACCCTTACCGCTTGTGATGTTTATTAGGTTTTTTTGCACAATCCATGCAATAACCAAATTAAAATGATTATAAATTTGTTCATGTCAAAGTGACAACTATAAAATTATCTAAAATACATTAGTGACGAAAGGTCATATTTGATTACTTACCGCCTTCCGATCGGTAAGTGATGTCTTACCGATCAGTAATTTGTAAACAAAACCTACTATCCTTTTAATTAAATCAGTAAATACGTGAATTTGACGGATCGTGAAAAAATGTAATTTATAATATTACAAATTGAAAGTACCTATACCTAATTTGCAGAAAAACCTTCTTTAATTTTACCGTTTGGATACATAACAACTCGTTTATTTGAATTTGAGAGGGTCTCGAATTTCTTCTTCTACCAATCTACCCTAAAAATGATTTGAGCGTATTTGAATTAGAAATACATGAAATTATACATATTTTGAGAAGAATGATCACATGGTTCTGGAATTAAGACAAGAAAAATGCCAAACCAATCAGACGAAAATAAGCGTGGTTTTACTGTAAACCAATGTTCTTGAAATTTTGTAAAATACACCATAACTAAGCCTCAGTACAAAGAAGCATTTTATGTGTCTGGTTATAGGAGAGTATAGGCTGTTTCGGTTCTGGAATCAGCTTAACCCAATATTTCATTAATATTATAGAGTAGATGTAATTCAAAATTATTTTAAATCTAGAGAGCAAATGAAACAATAAGTATACTTTTTTCATGTAATTTTTAACCTAATCTCATAATTTTAATAATTTTGTACAAAATTTCAATTTTCTAAAAACGGTGAGTCACCCTCCTATAAGTAGAATTCCTATTCAGGTAATAGATAGATAACACTGTAGGTTGTTATTGTGTTGTTTTTGTATCTTAGATCGCTCCCATGAACCCTGAATAAAGAAGGCAAAACATCAACTGAATGAACAGTTTTTTATTTCTGTCCTATCCCGATTATAGTAACATCGAATTAAAATTAATAGAGTCATCCGCTCAAAAATGAAAACGCTTGAAAACCTGCTTAATGTAATCTAGAGGTAAAAAAATATAGTAGAATTTTTTTTAAACTCCAAAAGTTTATCCCGACCCCAAAATTTCAAATTGGAAAAAAGTTACTTTTCAAACAGCCCGAAAAGCGCGCCTTGTTGCGTGATATCATAAGGCAGTGTCGAAATGTCAGACAATGTTAAAATTTGTATACAAACGACATTGACAGCTGAACAGAACATGGCTAATGACGTCACAAACCCTTCCACCGATCACGTCGTGTTTTAAATGGGAACTAATTTTTACGACTTTTAATATGGAATAATTTAAAATTGAACAATAAAAAAACACTTTTTTCAATGCTATTATTATTTTTGTAACTTAATCTTTGCAATTAAGAATAAAAAAAGGTATCTCAAAAATTTCCGGACGACTCTATTAATGTAATTTTTGTAAAAATACCATAGATTTCAAAAAACTTATTAACCCACCAAATTTCATAGGTCTATTTTAACCATCAAAGAGGTGTGATCTTCACTGTCACTTGTCAGGTATTTAATTATTTTTAGCACATTTTAGATTTAATTTCTCCATGGGTCTTCTTTCACTTACTTTAGTTATTCATCCAAATTTGATAAATTGATATCAGTTTTTAAACGTAAAATATGAAAATTACAATGACAGACAGAATTAATGAGTATTTTTTGTAAATATACTGTATGAACGAAACTTTATGAACAAACTCTGGGCTGCAACTATATTTCCCAAGGAAGAAAAACATTTATTGTTAATTAATTTTACAAATAATTTTCTTATGACCCCTTCTGTTCAATGATTACTAATTTCTTACTCTATTATTCCTCCTATAAGCAACTTAGAAAATTTACAATGAACAGTCCTAATTCTCGATGAAACCTAGATCTGGACTTCAAACAGATCAATCTATGAAACCATGACACCCTCTTAATATGCAAAACTATGACAAATAATTTTATGTACTTATAGAATTGAAATACTATTTTGACATACAAGATTTTTGTAATTAAGCACTACTTTTTATAAAATTCAGCCTATAAAATCTTTATTTCTTAAAATTAACTCTCTGTATATTTCTATTTGTAGATATATTTTGCGTTAAGAAGGGTTTAATTAGTCATTGAGTCAAGTAGAATATGGATCAAAAACTTAATTTTATGATTTATGATCCAGTTTATATTTATAAAGAATTAATATTTTAACATATTTTCATAATTATTTTTGCTATAAAGTCACGCAAGGAAACTAAAAATGTCTTCTTTGTACTTGATTGTTTACAAACCGATGCAATTGAACCCTAGTGTGTTTTATAATAGTTATTATGATTAAAAGCGTGATGCAAGAGCGAATCAATTTATTTTTGTTCTGCCAATTTGTTGCGCTTATACTATTTTTTATAGTTCATGCAAAAATGTTAGTTTTATTATGTGATGGTACATTATTTTTCCATATGAACGGACAATTAAACACAAAACACTGATATCTCTGACAACACCATAATGCTCAATTGACAATTTATAATGGAAATATAAAAAACTACATACAGATTAATCCATTAAATGCAAAAACAATAGCTGATTAACCTGTTCATAACTTATTAATTTTCTACGTTTTCAACTAGATTATAACAAATTTATAATATCCTGACGAGTAGACAATTAACATGAAAATCTTTGTGACATATATTATAATTATCAAAACATTTCATGCAATTATGTATTACTAATTCCATCGATCGCTCTGTTGAATTCAAATTGTAATTAACTGAGGATACCCAAAAGCACTTTATAATGTGTTATTCAGCGACAAGGTTTTTAGATCATGTTAAACAAAATCCAAAATTATTGTCTTTTCTATTTGACCTTCTTGTAGCACCGGTTAAATTACAAGAGTTGAGAGAAAACGCATTGTTTAAAATATGCTAATGTAACCCAATACATGACGTAAATGGAGCCTCCTGCACTTAAAAATCCTCCAATTGATACCATCCATATTTTTTGTGTAAAGTGGTAGATAAAATCGACACCGCATAATAATCCATGTGGGGCACTTTACATATGAAATGTGGTGTAATTACACATGCACCGTGTATATGCGAGCAGTGAATATGCCCTTTAGAGCATTATATGGATTATACAGCGCTCTGCATGGTCTCCTCCTCTCCCTCTGCCATTCTGTGTGTGCTATGTGATTTGGTTCTTTTGGTCCTCACTGATAGCTCCACCCACACAATCTGTCATGTTGAGTTCGCTATTGATGTATGAACACATTAAAATACCGGACATTGTTTGCCTCTGTGTGTTGTATTCATACATTGTTACGTCTTTATAGTTGGGGATACTTTATTGTTGGAAAATTGGGTTAAAGAAGTCAACGTATGCTCGTACATTTTAAATACTTATTCCCGTTTAACTTTCACACTTGTTTTCCGGCCTTCCAAGACAGTACGAGCGATTTTTAAGTAAATAACGACTCAAGGATGAGAGAGATGTACAAAATTTAAAAGTACAATGCTACATCTTGGGCGCTACTCTTTAACACATTGGTTATTTTGAACTTTTTAACTTATAACGGGTGTTCATTTAAAAAAGTCATCAAATTGGCTTTGACTTTATTTTTTAAAAAACAACAACATCGTAAATTTAGTTGGTTAGACAAAGATAGCGACAAAGATCAAAGCCAATTTCATGACTTCTTTAAATGAACACCCGATATAAAGTAACATAAATATTCGTTTATGTAAGTCGAAAAGAGAGACAAAAACATCATGCTTAAAAAGAATCAATGTGTTACAGAATAGACCCAAATGTTTTTTGTATCAAAATATCTGATGTGTTCAACACATAACTTTCTTATATGATTAGAATTAATTCTGATCTTTGGAAAGAAGCGAAAGCCTAGCCAATAATCATATTTTATTAATATTAATGAAAATTAATTTAATTTATTATTTTATATCGGGTGAAATCGAATGTCTTCGTATCAATTCGGAAATATTCGGAGAGATGGTCGTTCACCTACCTGTGTTCACAAATAAGACGAACGAGTACTCACGGTATTATATATTAAATATTCGGACGAGAATAACAACCAAGCTTTTATTCGTTCGCGATTATTCCACCGTTCGCTATCATTCCTACGTCTTTATTTGCAAACATTAACAAATCAAGACAAGCAAGACGTCATGGAAAAGGATTTCATTACTACAGGATTAACAAACTTATTACAACTCGCTGAACCACACTTGCTATGTAAAAAGTTCTATTTGAGGAACCCGCTCTTACGTAGGTATATACATTTTTTTATATTTTCTTCAAACATTGTTACCTACAGTAAAAATGAAGAATCCTATTATGTTCCTGAAGACTAGATTCAGCAAGTCACCGCTCGGAATATCTGATTTATTGTATGCTTGTATAAAATGCTTTGAAGAATGTGTGGAGTGCACAAAAGTGGTTTTAATTTAAAACTAGACGACACTACTTTCTACTGCTTATACAAGTACAGGGTTCAGGGTGTTCCACTTTTTTGTAGCAACACTTCAATAATTGATGAGGACATTTTTTTTTTAAGAAAAGTTTCTATAAAGATAATGTTTCTTTGTTAGATACAAGATGTCAAAAATACATTTTTTAATAATATTTTTGGGTTTATTTCCAGAAGAAATTTGGTAGGTTAATAATAAATAAACTGTAAGCTGCTGGTATTATATCGAAAGTAATATTGATCAGTAGCGAATTCATGGGAGGGTGACTCATCTATTTTAGATAGGTATATTTTTAGGGTATGGAACTTTTGAAAAATTATTAATGATATGGCCAAAACATATAAAAAAGTTATTTGTTTAATTTGTGTTAACTGAACTATTTACGGTATATTTCACTTTGATTTTTTTTATTTTATGTATCATTTGACCTAACCTATCTTTCATAATTTAGGTTATTAAAAAAAATTAGTTCTCTATCAAGATATATTAAAAAAAGTTAAGCTACTCTTCCATATCAACCATATTATCTTTGCCGTAATACCATAGATTTATAGTTTACTAAAATACTAACTAACCTATCAAATTTTAGATCTCTATCTTAAACCATTCTGAAGATATACTAAACAAATTCATTTTTAACACCCTTTATCTCAATGACCCATGTTCATAGATCATAGATCAAAAGGTCTTCTATTCTATTAACTGTTAAAAAAAATGAAGCATCCTACATATCACATTCTTGGTATCAATATATTATATCAACAAAGTCTCTAGGTTAAACGGAAAAACTCTTTTAGTTTTCTAATATTTAAAGCGATTTATCTGCATCAGCTCTTCAATATCCGTAATAGAAACAGGTCGTGGTGGTGGCGTTTCAAAATCCGATGGGATATGATTTCCTTATATCGTGAATAATACTCGTACTTATAGTATACAATCCAAAAGTCAAAAGTAATATAATGTAAATATCTACAGTTTACTTTAACCAGTTCCAATACATACCATAGTATTATCCGCTATCCATTTATTATTGTTTCTCAAAATTTCCACTGTTAATTCAAATCCATCAAATAATCATTATAAGTCAGAAATTTTCCCTAGATTTATGTAACTCCTAAAATATTAATACAATTACTAAACCATGTAGTTTCCACTGGAAAGTACAATTGTATGATGAGGGGGAACGCGTTCTCGCATCAAACCACATACTCTCAAATCTGAAATAGTATATCTGCATTGCCGGCGGGGGTTGAGATGCGACAATAAACCATCCCCATCTTAAACTCAACATAGTCATATCTCTACTTTACATACTCCCTATTCGCCCTGCCAAATGTATATTCAAATTTATATTATACCATCATTTCGCAACGTTAATCCAGCGAAATACAATGAAATTTCAAAATGTATTAACTGCGCCTTTTGTCTTAAAATTAACAAAATAGTTGTGTGTGGGCGTCTTTACAGCAACAGTAACAATGGGCACGGGAAATGTATTCTTAGGAGTATATTCACAGTTAATCAGTTTGTGTTTCAACAACAATATGTTAGAAATTTTTAGTAGGTAGTTTGTTTTAATAAAATATGTAAACCCCTTTTGGATTTAGTTTCGAGAAATTTTACAAAACAAAAAGATTTTAAGTATAGCTTTTAATTTAACATAAACATTTTAAGATGTAATTAAAAGGCTTTGGCCTAATTTTAATTATTAATCCGATTCATGTATTATTTAGAGCTGCTAAGTAAAACCTCTGAAATACTAAAAAGCTCAAACTTTCTCTGATGAAACTTTACAACTCTGGTGTATACTAGCTTTATATTTCTTTTAAAAGATCTAAGAAGCATTAAAAGGTTTCGTAGTTGTTGCCGTTAGTTATTCATTTAGTTTATTTTATCATTTTAAATTTTAGATTTCTTTATTTAATCATTGATACGAAGATGATGAATATGCATTTAAAATGTTCATTGTTTAAATATAATATTTTGTTTACATTTTATAATATAAAGTATTTATCAAGTTCTATGTAATTTTTCTAATTAATAAGTGACACCTTGACTTATTTTCGTATAGCATTTGTCTAACAAAGTTTTGTGGTCCGATACTGACATGTTCATCGTTCAAGTTTTTAATTTGATTTAGTTTGATTTTTTATTATTTAATTTTGATTCTTTCAATTTTTGAATTTTTATATAACCTGCTTTTTCCACTTTAGGTAGGTAAACTAAATTTAATTTTTTAGCAGTTAATCGTATCAAGAAACGCAAGAGGCATTTTTTGTTGAATTTTATTTGCAAATTTAAAAAATCATATAAACTTCAAGTAAAACAGTAGGTACTGTACAATTCTTAAAAAACAACTAATGCAATCAGCCCAGACGCATGCTCCTGGTGGAGTTATAATTAATCTACACTACAAAATGGTTCTTAATATCTTGTACTCGTTCTCAAAATTTGAATAAAATATCTCAAAGCGTTTGCCAGATTGTAGTAGGTAGTTTTCATTTTTTGTCTCAGCTTTAACAGCCCGTATTTCTAAAGCAAAGTAGTGTAAGACATTTTTTTATATGAACTTTTAATCTTAAACTAAATCAAGGAAGCTCACCCTAAGAGGTTTCATATTTCTCCTGGTATACCCTATATATATTTTCTTTGGAGCAGACTTAGAGCTATCCAAGTTTAAAAAAGAAAACTGGTCGCCATTTTGTTTGTTGATATTTTTTGAAAAAAATGTTTAACGCAATAATTGTAGATATCAAATTGACAATTTCAAAAAACTTAAATTTTTTAAAATCCGGCCATAAATAATGAAGATAACGAGGTTTATGTAAAAACAAAAGAAGGTCGATAACTCGAAAACAAAAGCTCAAATGAAAAATATTAATTTGAAAAAAGTGTTAGTCTCGATGAGATCTACAACCTCTATTACGTTGTCCACTTTGAGTTGAAACACCCTGTATATATATATTCTATAATATTAGTGTGAAATAAATCTGAAATGCAATCAGTAGATCAAAAAAATGCATTATCTATAATTTTATAATTTTTGTAGCTTAAAGGTGTAAGGTGAAGGTGAAGACATACATAGTGAATTTTTAGCACAATTTTTAGAAAATGGGCCATAAATCGGCTTTTGCATACCTAACCTCCTATTGTGATAAATGGATGATGATGCATATGTTAAGTTAACATTAAAAACAATATTCTCCAAGATAATAAAGGAAAGAAATTTAATGTCCTGTATCTTACAAATGATATCTACACTTTTGCAACTATGTTGATGAGGTACACTATCATTAATTTTTAATATTTCGAACTATACATTTTACATGAAAAAGGCATAGGATGGTTTTTGTAAAAGTAATGTTATTATTTTAAACTGCTATAACTATTTTTGCGGTATAAGATTGACAATAAGGGAGATATCAAAAAACCTATTTTCGGCGGCATTTTCCCAAAATGGCGACCACTTGCAGCATTTGCAGTAGGGGGAAAACTTCATGTCTTATTTCAACCTCAAGCGATATCAATTATAAAATCTTTTGCAGGATTCTTTTGGCTTGCAATTATATGACGCTTGGTTTAAGATCTTAAGACTTTATCTATAGTAGGTACAGCTGTACTGTAATGATTTCAAAATTTGATTTTAAAAGAAGGAGTT
Source organism: Pediacus dermestoides (assembly GCA_963942485.1). Taxonomy (NCBI): domain Eukaryota; kingdom Metazoa; phylum Arthropoda; class Insecta; order Coleoptera; family Cucujidae; genus Pediacus; species Pediacus dermestoides. The sequence continues at coordinate 31,731,637 of OZ012625.1, read as the reverse complement.
TTGGAACCACTGAAATTACGATTTGTTAATACGTAAATACACATTTTTTCATTCATTGGTAGGTATATACCATACAGACATATTATGTGATGTGGATAATTAAAAAAATATAGCTTAATCAACTTCTTAAAAACCCTTGAAATTACGTTAGATGAATTTTACCGGACATTATATTCAATTTACACAAATCTACTGTTGATTCTCCAGGACCATTACAACTGCGACCACTGAAACAAAGAGGACGTTTCAGACTCAAAACATTTCCGAGAAACTTTCCAGAAAATAACGCATACATTTGCTTTGCCTCTATGTGATGTATACGATGCACAGCATCCATATGTGCATATTTTATGCGGAATTTGGTAATTTAAATGTTAAATGCATGTGGGTGTCGTTGTTGTCTGGATATATGGCGCAAAACAGAGACTTGTGCTGGAGACGTGAAGAGGATGTGCCAAAACAGAACAGAACACAGAACGTCGGATGACTATGATCAATAAGCCCGGCCCGGCGGCGATGTGCGGTTTCCATGGAGACACACAGCATACTACCACAGCTACCACGCTACCCGCACGCACTTTTGTACCACCAGCTCTTGCCTTTTAAAATACCTGCACGGTCTGCTTACCGCCATATAACCTTTTGGTCTCACTAAATGCCTTGTCAATGAGGATGAAAGTGGTTGTTGGTCATTTTGGGTAAAGCTTGAATTATGATTTTGATAGAGAACTCAGATGCTGTCATGTAGGAACTTATCATTTCTGTTTTAATTGGTAAGAATCTGCGAGAAAATTTAACTAATGCGAATTTTAGAAATATTAGTTTTACAGTTTAATAGATATACTTTATATACTTAATAGGTACATTTTTAAAATAAAGAAGTTTAGCATTTATTCGAAATTCAACTCTTTCAACCCATTCTTATTCAAGAACAGTTTTTGAACAGGTTAAGTCATCAAAATAAAATAATTTATAATAAAAAATATCTCTATGAGGAAAACAGGATCAATGTAGTATTTTTAATTGTGCTTTTAAAAAGTAAATATGCAAGGTGAGTCAGAAATAAATGAGAAGCGAATATGAATGAAAGTGAATGAAAATGATAGAGAATTTAATTCTTTATTAATGTTTACAAAAAGACAGGAGATTCAATTTGAAAAAATTAAGGTTTCAAGTTTTAAACTTGTGATATTTGACGATACAAACTACCGTGAGTATCTTGTACCTATAAATTAATTTTACTGCAATGTACCTAATAAATCTTCTAGTCGTTCCCTTTGTATTTGTAAATTCTTTTTTTTTAATCATGCTGCCTTGGTAATTGAAGGGGGTGGGCATATTTAACAAGTTAGAAATTTTGAGTCATTTAACATTTTAGGTCGAAAACTCTCATGTTGCAAACATTATGAATTAGAATAATATTTCAAATATCATAAACTTTTATACAATATTAATAAAAACGGCCGAAAAATGTAGTTTAAATTAAATTTAAACATTATTTCAAAAATTATAAACTGTAGATAGGTACCCCACTTGAGTTAAGAGGGCAGTATTATTCTGTTTGAAAACTACCTAACTGGAGGACCATTAATTGTCAGTAATAGACTTAAAACACTCATAAGAAAAGTGTATTATCTATAAAAATGTATAAATATGTAGGGTGTTTCATTTAAAATAATAAAGAAAGTTACTCTACGCCTATTTATGAAACATCGTGTATAGTATGTAACATTGTGCAGAAGTCTTATTAAACAACTGTCCTGGGTCATTTGACAACAATTGCTATCTGTGTTCGAAACCATAAGTCATGGAACAATGCAAATAAAATAATTGCCAACAAAAAGTCAGAAAGCAATTCCTAGAACACAAGAACTAAAGATTAAACATATTCTGGTGAAATATGGAGTGCCACAAGGGTCAGCTGTTTGCCCTCAGCTTTTTCTCAGTTATATCGGGTGTTCATTTAAATTTCACCTCTAGTTGGCGTTGAAGTGTTATTTATGAATGAAATTTCATTTTTCATAAACGACACTTCAATGCCAACTAGAGGTGAAATTTAAATGAACACCCGATATATCGGTTAAGTTAGTTTTTTAAAGTAGTTGGGTGTTGAAAATGAATTTTTCAATAATTTTTAGTTATACAAATTCGTTTCTCACTACAGGGAAGTAAGATAAGGTAAGAGTTAAAGCTTTGGTTGAATTGGTACCAAGTTGCGTAATTAAGTGCCCAACAATACTCTGAAAAGAAATCAAGGATATCTTGATAAGTGCTTGAAATATTTGACAAACTAAAATTTCAGCTTATGTTTTTTCACGTTTTGTGTATTGGATAAGTATAAAAAAACTAAGTACCTAAGTACACATTTTCACAACCATTATTTGTCTAATAGAATATGATATTGGATTATCAACTTCGTTTTTTCAAAGATGGACCTGGTTATCTTACTACGGAATTCAATACCTCTGAACATGAATAATATACCATATATTGACATTTTATAACATTTTGGGCTTTAATTTAATCCAAAACATGATTTTAACATATGGGTCCTGGATATTTAGTACAAAATTCAAGAGCTCTGATCATTTTGATCAAAATAGATGTCTCATATATTAGCATTTACTAGCGTTAAATACGTTGAAAAATTATGTCAACCATCCTATTCTAACTTTAAAAACATGTTTTTAACTCGATAACTCCAAATAACCTTCCAGAAGCAGAAAATTAAGTTTTTTCAGGTATTTTAGGAATTAATCAGAATACCTACCTTACATTTCTTTTCAATATTATAGTTAAATGCCTAATTGAGAAACTTGGTTTCAATTTAACCCAAGCTGAATCTCTTACCGTTTCCGAAATCCCTGTAGTGAGAACCGAAACAGTCTGTACAAAAAAACAAAAATTTACAGTCAACCAAATGTTAAATCTTTGTTGAGAGTAAATATAATTATTATTTCCAAAGCACTTATTATATTACTATTGATAATTTAGCAAAAAGCAGCTTTTATGTTGTTATTAATATTTTTTTTAATAATTAAAAATTACTTATTTTTCAGTGAATTTGTTACAGAACTCCAAAGAATTTATTTTTAAGTTTGTTTTGTGATAAATTTATAAGTATTGTAACTAAATTCAAAGATGTAATTAAAATCGATTAAAATAATTATCGGCTAATAATTCTTCTATAATCTCTATTATTACATTCATGGGGAGCCAAAACAGGAATATTTCCGCCAACGTTAATTCTTGCAGCTCTTAGAAAAACTCTTCTGGGGATGGGTAACATAATAGGGTTGTCCATGTCCACTACATCCACATCGTCAACTAAGTCCGCAAAATCCATATTATTCACATAAAAACAACAATCAACAAAATATAAATCAAAACACAAACCGACGTTCGAAGTTTCTATTCGTATCACTTGATGATCGACGTTTGAGATTAGGTTCCTCAGCTGAAGTCGAAGAAAACGGCGCCCTGAAATTCAAGCCCGGCTTGAGCCGAAAGTGCATCTAAGGTGTTATGGCGCAACGAAATTTTACGCTAAGCTGAGCTTAAGCTACAGCTGGACCTTAATATATATTGGAGAAACCGGGCATTAGTTTCTTATTTTTCATTATTTTGATTAGTCTTAGAAAAAAAAGTGTAGGTATGCCACTAACATTTAATGGCTATTAAGACACTCGTATTCATTACGATACTTAATAGCTATCATTTATTGCATAATACATTATTTCGTATAACCAGCGCTTAGAAAGAAGCTATATCGTGTTGGTATTACAACCAAAATAATATTGTTCAGTGGCGTACTTATAGGGGAGGATTTACGGTTTTTTTGAATATTTTTAGTATGGGGTTTGAATTTTTTTACAAAATAACAAGAACTCAACTGTTTGCGAGATATTTCACTTTGGACATTTTTTTTGCTATTAAAACAATTGGTGATTTTCCCTGTATAGTCAAAAAGATTTGGTTACTCTAATACAGCTGATTCTACATTCACATCTAAACATAATTTCTTATCTTAAACCATTCTGTAGATATACTTAAAAAAGATAACTTTTAACACGCTGTATTTTAGTAACAAAATTGTTTTGTGGGTCGGTTTCTATAACCATTTACGCTTACTTTTACACGTAGAATCAGTTGAATTAGAGCGACCCAATATTTTTGACTTTACAGGGTAAGTCATAAATTGTTTTCATAGCAAAACATTTTTTCATAGTTAAATATCTCGCAAACAGTTGAGTTAACGCAAGTCAAACAAGTATACCTTTTTTACGTGTCTTGATCGTATCTATCCTAATTCTTGCTATTTTGTAAAAAAAATTTAATTCCCTACAAGAAATATAAAAAAAAAACTATATTGCCCCTTATAAGTACGTCACTGAACAATATTATTTTGGTTGTAATACCAACACATTGTAGCTTCCTTATAGACTTAATAATCCACCAAATTTTAAATCTCTACTTTAAACAGTTCTGTAGATATGCTTAAAAAAATATTTGGAAAGATATTTTTTAGCGCCCTGTAACTCAGTAAGGAAGAACTTTTGGACTGAGGTATGTTTTGTTCAAACGACTTATTTTGAGCCCAAAAACTTGTGGTAGCTTTTTGTACAGACCTTTCAGGGACACCCTGTATATCAGTATTATGAAATAGATTTTGGAAACAGTTTAATAGGCATTTCAATCTTATATTTTGGATCTTTACTTTTGTTGATAATTTTGGATAATCACCCCAATTCTGTATCAAAATTGCTATCCATAACAACCTTGCTATGACATTTTTAGCATTTTTATTGGTTGGTAACTACAAGCCAACCAATGAAGATGCTGCAAATCTGATAACAACATTGTTATGGATAGCAATTTTCATAAAGAATTGGGGTGAATATGTATTTTAATATAATTGAATTTCAGTATTATTTTCCATAATTCATTCAGTAAAGTACATCAATTTCTAACTTGGTATCATGATGAAATAGAAATTTTAAAGTTTTTAACGGGGTGGATTTTCATTCTAGTAGCTAAAACTTTAATTAATATAGGTATTTTAATAATTTTAAATAAAACTGGAACAACAGAAATATTTAATAGGACAGAATGAAAACGAATGGATATTTCCATATAATCATACTAATATCTCCTGATTTAAGTTACATCAAAACTAACAAAGGAAATAATAAAGAATAAAAAAGAAATCAAACCGGATATCACAATATTAAATATCTTTTAATTTTCTGGTCTATTTAACTGCAGATACAATTGCTGAAAGTATTCAAAGGGATAACGAGATAATTTAGTTGAGTTCGTTGAGAAATTACACCAATTTAAGTGGCGCTGTACATCGGCAGGAAGATAAACTAGATACAACCGGAATCTGGCAAATTTGCAGGAATTCAAACCTGCTGTTTCAGAAGGAATTGTTATGCAATGACTGAAATGGAGCAGGGAATATATTGCGCATGTGTTGTGGCAACTGGGTCTTCGTCTTTGTATCGATTAATATTGCACTTTTGCATCCTGAAACTCATCTATAACCTCAAAAAAATGAGATGAACAACTTTTCTAGAATATAGATAAATGTAGGTATGTATTTAGAAAAATGTACTTTAATTGTGCACGAATAATTTCAAACGTATCTTAATAATAATTTGGTATTAGTCTGCGATTACAGTTTTGTGTCTTTTTTCATATTTGTTTTTTTATATAATTCATTGGTAGTTCTTCTAATACCTAAACCCATACAAATTAGTAAGTATATAGGACAGTTTTTCTCTCAGTGGGGTCGAAAGAGAATTGGGGGACAAACACATAGACCACTATGATAGACTATATGTCTATATACGTAGACTTTTATTGAATCTTATTGAATGGTAAGTGTTGACAAGAGTATTGTTGATTGTAATGACGGGCTAATGAAGGGGTTCCATGTGTGACCCCGGGGATAGTCATTAGCGTCCGATAACATCTCTGGTTACAGATAGGAAGGCGTGCAAGTACATATGTGCTGTACGAGTGTTGGCCTCAAGTGCTCCCTCGCTACAAGTTTTGTGAAGGGTGCCAAACCCTGTTTGTTACAGCTGAGCGAAAATTGAAAGCTTTATATCCCTCGAAAATGTCAGTTAGGGGATGAGGTTGAATTGCTAAACACCTGTTATGTTAAAATGATCATATATGAATATATCAGATTTAAGTCTTTTGTTTCCGATTGAGATTATTAGGATTTGTTGGGTGATAATTGATTTTTTTAGTGTAACTTTGGACGACATGGACAAAGTAGTGGATTAAATCCAAAATGAGGTCTGATATATTATTAGTTCTTTTCCCATTTTTCTTCACTTCAACAGCTCAAAGAGGTCCACATCACCCACATGGAGAAGTTGTACGCCATCACGTACATTACCGACCAACAAAACAGAATCCTGAAAAAATTACACAAGATGTTGAGCTTTTGCATGACAAAGAACACTTACAAGTAATGTTCACAATAAAATCTACTCACCTTCCAAAATGTATATATGTATTATAGGAGCATTTGGATGATCTTATGATTGAAACAGATTTGACAAAGTTATCAAATGATGAATTGGACTTTTATTACTTTCATTTGCACGATACTGATAAAAATAAAAAGTTAGATGGTTTGGAAATATTTCAAGCTATTATGCATACTGAACACAATGATGATGAAAACTCTGAGCAAGAAAAAGGAGATGATGGTTCAGAAAAAACTGGGCCGGGTGTGATACCTTTGAAAGATAATAGAAGACTTGATGATTTTACGTATCTTGTTGGTGAGTAGTATTTCCATTGTTCGGCTACACTCTGGTTAAAGTAGAAATTTCAAAATCAAAATTTTGTCAAAGGAAGCTTGCATATTTTTAAATTTTCACAATTATTATTTTAATTTAGAAAACAGATATTTAACTACATTAAGTTTTGTATAATATCAGTTTTCATTCTGTGATTTAAAAATAATTATTTCCGAAAATGACAATTTTAGAGATTTCAGAATTTTATAAAGACTGTTGAGGATTGTGGAGTTACTGATTAGCTTTCAGGAAATTATCTTTTTTATCTAAATTTTGCTCTTCTATACAATATATTATAGCTATCTTCTGAAAGATACACTCAGAAAACGATTTGGTCATAATAACCAAACGTTTGTATGAATATAGAGAACCAAATATTATATTAATATAACTAAAATATTTGTTTGGTGAATATCTTGACAATAAAATTAGCAAAGATTTTGTTAGTCCAACATTCTTGTATGTTTATAGTTAGTTAGTTACCTACAGATATTTTCACTAAACAAATAATTTGGTTATATTGACATAATATTTGGTTCTCTATATTCATACAAACCTTTATTTATTATGACAAATCGTTTTCTGAGTTCTCATTATTTTTCTAGCAATTTTTGAATTAAACAATAAATACATAGGTAGGTATAATTGAAAAAAAATTCGAAAGTAAAGATTAAAAAATACAGTTTTAGAACCATAAGCAAAAAGATGCAAGTGTTTTTAATTTAGTACGAAAATTTCATGAAATTTGGTAACTATTTTTTGACAGAAGTAAAATTCATCTACAAATTATGCTAATTTTCAAATAGTAATTTGTATTACTAGCCTTGAAACTAGAGTTTTGCGAGTGCGAGTAGGGTTTGCGAGCAGAGGCCGTAGGCCGAGGCCTGCAACTACGAGTACTCGCAAAACAGTTTCTAGGCGTGTAATACACACTATTTTTGTGTCGAAGTTTATTTAAATAAATAAAATTTACAAAATATTTGTTTAAATATTTGGTATTAGGGATTTTTTTTATATTTATAACACGCGATACTTAAAATTGACACTGACAGTAGTAGTCGAATGACAGAAATAATAATCCGTTTCTATGGAAAATACAAATTTTCTTTATGATTTCAATGATGCCAATCGATAAACTAAAAATTCCTAGTTTTTGCCGGTCTAGCCCGGCAAAACATGAGTTTCCAGCCGATTTATACGAATGCAAAATGACTTATGCCAACCTGAGGCACAAAAAGTAAATAGGATTATAATTTTTGAATCACTGGTGCTATTAAATTTATTTTTAAGATTCATTTTGTTTTTATTTGCAAAGAAATCCTGAAATAGCCTTATATTATTATGGTATTATACAAATAGTGACCGTCAAAAACTTTGCACCATATAAAAAATTTTTTTTTCCCATACCTACACAAAAATGGCCACTTTATTTGCGTGAAATGCAGGTAGAAAGTCGTCTTTTTAGGGTAGTCGCGAAAAATAAGGAGTGGGGTAACATTTCTCCCTTGGGTAGCCATTCCCTGACTGATATGCGGGAGTTATTTGTGTTTGTTTATGGTTGTCAAGGTGATTTGCTTACCGCACAGTGTCAAGCAAAATGTCAGTGTTATGCTGTTTAAATTTGTTCGCGCGTTTCACGCAAAAGAAGTGGCCATTTTCGTCCAGGTATGAGAAAAATAGAGTATGCTACACGGTAGGAATTGATTCTGCGTCGTATTCTCAATTTTCACACTCGTCAGAATCTCTCAATTCCTACCTTGTTGCATAAATTACTCTTATCCACAACCAGTATATTATAAGGTCATAATTCCACTATTAGGAGACGTCTTATGATATTAATGAAACACATGTGTCTTATAATTAATACCCATGACTACCTACTCTTTAATAAAAACTAATTCTACATAAAATGACAAAAGTTACTTCAAAATGTCAAATAAAAATTTTCCAAAATATTAATTTAAAAACTCTCTGGTCTGGTTGTGGATAAAACGTTGTATTGCATTTGTTTATTATCCACTTTAAGAACATTAAGCGCTCGATCTTCGTTCTCGCGTTTAAACGTTCTTTCGTGGATAATATACTACCTAAGACACTTATACAATAAATAACTATTAAAATTGTTCTTGTCTTGCCGAAATTAAAATGAACTAAACTGCTGGCCAATTGAAACGTACCAAGCGAATTTTTAGGTTGAATTTAAAGTCAAATATTTTGAAAAATAGAAAAAATATCAACATGAGGTTTTCAGGATTTCAGAGATAATTTAATTGAGAAAACGATAGTGTTACCCCATTTTTTTACTTTGAAGTACATTACTATCTACAGGGTATGAAAGAAAGTCTCCTTTTTTTGTAAAATTTTATAACTACCGTGATTCCACAAATTTTTTTTTATATTTGATGTAGATTTATTTAGTCCTTACTTAATGGGAAAACAACCTGTTTCTCAAAAATTTTGATATCCCTGTTATTTTATAAGATACCGAATTTTTGCTGAAAATTTGATTTTTTCTTTGTTTTTTGTCGTTCGGCCGTATTGTGTTTTGTAAGAACCAATCTCTGTAGTTGATTATGATACCTTATGAATGGCTTTCTTATAAAAAGTACACTTTTTGTACTTTCATTAATTTATTGGTAACCAGTGGCTTATCAAAAATCGGTACACGTTCGCTAATTGGTAAATTTTTTTAATTTATATTTTGAGGCTATTTTCTTAATGGAATAAAATGGAATTTACTTAGTTTATGTTCACCATTGGTTTAAGTGACTTATATCCTCGAAACGGGTTTTTCACTTTTTCATAAATTTGCTCATATTCGTGTATACCGGGTGGCTACGAAATCGTTTTACAACCCCCACCATTTTGTTACATTTAACTGTATTAATTTGAAATTTGGCATGGTTTGATTGTTGAAAGGAATAATCATTTTGACGTTTAAAACAATCTGATGACACTTCCGGTTTCACCGGAAGGACCACCTACTAACTTTCAAAATATTTTAAAACAACCCTGTAGATTTTTTTCCATAAGAATTAGATTCTACTTAAAATTACCTTTTTATCGACATATCACATGAGAACATTTGCTTTCAAAATGGCAGCATAATTATTATTGCAAAAACCGGTTCAACAATATTAAATTTAATAAAAAAATTCGGTATCTTATAAAATAAGAGGGATATAAAAATTTTGAGAAATTGGTTTTTTCCTCATTAACCAGGGACTAAAAAAATCGACATCAAAAAAATATACAAATTTTTTTGTGGAATTCCGGTAGATATAAAGTTTGAGAAAAAAAAGACGACTTTCTTTCATACCCTGTAGATAGTAACGTACTTCAAAGTAAAAAAATCGGGTCACACTATTGTTTTCGCAATTAAATTATCTCTTGAATCCTGAAAACCTCATGTTGATATCTTTTCTCCTTTTCAAAATATTTGACTTTAAATTCAACCTAAAAATTCGCTTGGTACGTTTCAATTGGCCAGCAGTTTAGATTGAACTAACAATTTTTAGTTTACTAGAAATGGGTATAAACGCACCACAAAACGTTAAAATCGAGACAAATTTTCTTCCAAATTCGAAAAATATTACTCTAAAAATAAACAGCAAATGTTAACAATCAATAATCAATTTTTAAGAGACAACTACTTATCGAGCAGTGTAAGTCCCCGATAGCAGTGTGTAGATCATGTTTGATTTGCCTAAAAACATCGGTACTTTCTGTAGAAAAATTCGTTGTAACTTAAATTTTCGCAGTTAATACATACAAATTATACGTTTTTAAATAATATTCTTCCTCCGATTGTACTAGAGTAGTAAAACAGTTTCACGCTTCTGTCTCTGCCTGCGCATAAAATCGGAGTAGTGGAGTAGATAGCTTTTTGCGATGGGGAGGGGGATTCAACTTAGTATTTAGAAAAGTTGGTTGAATTTTTCACTTAGATGTATACAGGGTGTTTCAGGAGGAATAGTAAATATTTTAGGAGGTGGTAGTATGGACTATTTTGAATAAAAAAGTTCATATAATCATGTGTCCAATTTCGATTTTTTTTTCCTTTGTTTTTTTTTTAATTTCCATTTCCAATTCCACTTCAATGAACTTTCAAACTCAAAGTCGTTGGTGAGATTTTTTAAAATCAATTTTGAATTTAACTAATATTAATTTTTTATTTCATTAATTAATAATTAAGGGTAACATTTAAATAGTTGTATCTCTGTAATCATTAATAATAATTGGACACATGTTTATATGAACTTTTTTATTCAAAATAGTCCATACTACCACCTCCTAAAATATTTACTGTTCCTCCTGAAACACCCTGTATATTATCGAAGACGTATTGATCCCCTTGATCACCCCCTCTATCTACACCACTCTTTTCCTAGACGCATAAAAATTAAAAAAGGTTGTTTTTTATACTTCCAAATTACTTTTTCTAATTTATTTCTATGTACTTACATTTTTACATTAAATATTCCTTTCAGAAAAATGTTGAATTATAGGATTGCGGTATTTCAATTTTCCTATGTGGGGATAGGTATGTGGATAGGCATTTATTTAAAAAAATTTAAAGTCAACTGTTTAAATATACAGGGTGTGTCACGACGAGTTGACAGTAGACATAACTCTATTACTAAATACAATTTGATTCTGAAAATTGGTACACACCCACTGTACAATGTGCTCTATTTAATGAAAATATTGCCACCTTTCTGGTACTTCCGGCTATACTGGAACTAGACAGAAACTTTGTTATTTTAAATGTAACACCCTGTATATTTTTGAATTTTTAGATTCTACACTTCATTTTAGACATAAAAGTATTAAGATTGTATGATCCTAACATTAACAGTATTATAATTATTTACACTTTTTCATTTTTTTTTTATAAAAACATAGATGTAAATAAAAATTCAAATCTTGACAATGACACGTTTTTTCCAAAATTTTTTTCTTGTGTTTGAAGTAGGAATATACAAGAAATAAGCTGATGTAGTTTTGGAAAACTTGCTTTATACAGGGTGTTGGTGGTTGTCCGTCCATTTTTAAAAACTTTAATCAATGATAACTTAATTTTTTTAAATGGAACACCCTATATTTTTCTAGATTTTTGAATTCTACACTTAATTCGAGACATAAAAGTATTAAAGTTGTAAGGTCTTAAAATTAACGGTATTATAATTAATTACGTTTTTTAAAAATTAACGGTCAATCACAAGCACCCTGTATAAAATAAGTTTTTTAAAACCATATTACCATGTTTCTTGTACATTTCTGCGTCCACTATGGTTTGTTTTTTGAAAGAACGTGTCATTAGTAAAATATGAAAATGTTTGACTCTAAGTTTTTGTTTGAAAAATTACTTAATTAAAATAAATAAAAATAAAAAAAATTAAATTAAATATAATAAAAACAAATTTTAGTGGACGTAGAAATGTACAAGAAACATGGTAATATGGTTTTGAAAAACTTATTTTATATCTACAGGGTGCTTATGGTTGATCGTTAATTTTTAAATACCTTGAAAATTGGAAAAAAAAGTAATTAATTATATAACCGTTAATTTTAAGACTTTACAACCTTAATACTTTTATGTCTAGAATTAAGTGTAGAATTCGAAAATGTGGAAATATATAGGGTGTTCCATTTAAAAAAATAAAGTTATCATTGATCGAAGTTTTTAAAAATGAACGGACAACCACCAACACCCTGTATAAAGGAAGTTTTCCAAAACTATATCAGCTTATTCCTTGTATATTTCTACTTCAAACGTAAGAAAAAAACTTAAAAAAAAATGTGTCATTGTCAAGAATCGAATTTTTATTTACATCTATGTTTTTGTAAAAAAAAATATAAAAGTGTAAATAATTATAATACCGCTAATGTTAGGACCATACAACCTTAATACTTTTATGTCTAAAATGAAGTGTAGAATCTAAAAATTCAAAAATATACAGGGTGTTCCATTTAAAATAACAAAGTTTATGTCTACTTCCGGTATAACCGGAAATACCAGAAAGGTGGCAATATTTTTATTAAATAGAGCACATTGTATAATGAGTGTGTACCAATTTTTAGAACCAAATTGTGTTTAGTAATAGAGTTATGTCTACTGTAAACTCGTCGTGACACACCCTGTATATGTCGCAGGCAAATGGTTATTTTAGGCAAATGGCTTTATGATAGAAACCGTTAATTTTATATTATTTTACCCTTCCCCTTCTTGGGTAAGGGTAAATTTACTTTATTTTGTTGGGCAAATTGTAGAGTTTTTAAAAATAAAGTAAATTTACCCTTGCCCAAGAAGGAGAAGGGTAAAATAATATAAGGTAACAGTTTCTATCATAAAGCCAGTTGCCTAGGCAAATGCTATTTGCCTAAAATAACCATTTGCCTGCGACATATATACAGTTTTGGAGTCAGTAAGGCTTTCTTATTATATTTTTTCCGTTTAGTGTCTTTATTGATAAAAATTACTAAACGTGTATTTGTTTTATTTGGTTAATAAATATGCACAATTTTCAAAAAACGCCATCTTGAAAAACATTATTTCATCTCCAAAATTGATGTTTAAAATTTTAAATATTCTTTTTTATCTTAAAATATGATTACTTAAATGATTTAGGATTTAAAACTAAAATACACGTAGAGTAATCTAATGAATTTACCGTTCTGTAAGAACAAATACCACATAAATAAAAAATGTAAATTTTATAAAATTCATTACTAAAACTGAGACTTTTTAGTTTCTTATAAGAAGTAATAAGAAAGTATAATAATCGTGATTTTTTATTTTAGAACTAATTGACCAAGTTTTAAGAGAGGATGACACTGATCAAGATGGACTCATCAGTTATCCTGAATATGTAGCAGGAAGGAAAAATAATTTTATCAATAAACAGCCGAAAGTAACAATGGTCTAAAAAATTTTTCTTATAATCTTTTATCTATGTTATAATCTAATAATAAATAAATGTTCATATGTATTATGTCATTAAAATTTTACTTATATTTCGTATTTCAATAAAGTATTTGGCCTACATAGTGTTTAAATGAAATAAAACAATCCATGAAATATAAAATAAAGTCTTTGCCCTACATAATTTTCAGAACCAGTCAGAACCAAATTGTGAGAAAATAGTAAGCAAACTGTTTTTTCAAAATTCGATTGGTTATGGCTGGTTTGAGGTTTATGTAGAAACAAACCTTACATATATTAATATGATTTTCTACTAAGATCCAGTATCCTTGGTATTACACTTAAATCTATCGCATTCACCTCCTGCCAATCCCACATTGGCAGCTTGTTCAACCTCCTGCAGCACATAGCTATAACTAATGTCTGGATCCAAAGAAAGCATTTTGGAAGCCTTCAACAACGTATCACCAGCTGCAACATATCTTCGAGCTTGCTCCGGTTGTTGACATGCTATGTTTTGTAAACATCCATTATCACCTGGCGCTCCTAAAACAATCAGTTTTACACAGGTCTCAATTTTTGCAAAATTTACCAGTTAGGTAGCTCAAAAATAACAAAATTTCTTCATCTGTTAAAAGCTTTTCTTCACCGTCGTTGCTTCGGGCTAAACCTCCTTTCCAGTTTCCTGCTCCTAAAGAACCTGCTGCAAAAATCAGCGCCTTGAGGAGTACCAGCACTAAGAGGTTTGTTAAGTTTAAGGAAACCACTTGGGAACCTCCGGTAGCTGTTGTGGAGTAACCTCGGTTCATGAAATTACTCGCGAGGGATGACAACATGCCTTTTGCATCCAAGCCCCTTAGAGTAGACGTTATATATTAAAAGACTTATCTCCATGGAATCTACTTATGTTACGCAAAATGATGGTAATAGATTAAATTTTAAAATTTATTTTTTTTTTCTGAGTTACTGTTTTCAATTATACGATATACTTAATATAGAATACAGAGTGCTGAAAAAAGGTGTACCTATCTATTTACTCATTGATGCGATCAATACTAATACTTAGTTGTAGAGAGAGTAATGAACTTACTTTGATTTTAATTCAGAGTTAAATCATAGAAAGGTTTTCATGGTTTAACTCGGAAATATTTGTTTGAAAGTATGGATAAAATTACAGATTAGAGAATGTACTTAGCTCACTAAGTGTTCCTCAACCATTGAGTTAATACGCCATTTTCCAGCATTTTCATTGTAAATAAATATATAAAAGGAGTATAATAGTTATTTATTGTATAAGTGCCTTAAGAAGTATTTTATCCACGCAAGAATGTTTAAACGCGAGAATGAAGCTCGATCGTTTAATTTTCTTAAGTGGATAAAATACAACTAAGACAAGTATGCAATACAAATTTTTATCCACAACCAAACCAGAGAGTGAGAGTGACGTTCTTAAATTAATATTTTGGAAAAATTGTATTTGACATTTTGAAGTGACTTTTTTTATCCACAACCAGTATATTATAAAGTCATAATTCTACTACTGGGAGACATCTTATGATATTAATAAAACACATGTCTTGTAATTAAATATCCATGACTACATACTTTCTAATAAAAATTAAGTCTACGTAAAAAGACAAAAGTCACTTCAAAATGTCAAATAAAATTTTCCAAAATATTAATTTAAAAACGTCACTCTCTGGTCTGGTCAGGTCTGGTTGTGGATAAAACGTTGTATTGCATACGTGTCTTAGTTGTATTTTATCCACTTAAGAAAATTAAACATTCTTGGGTAGATAAAATACTTCCTAACACACTTATACCGAGAGATCAAAAATTATCTTGGTCAAAGGTGGTCATGGATTTTAAAATAATTGTCGTTTCAATACTTATTATGGCACAAAACTTGATAAACTTCAAAAGGATGATATAAGCTAAGACCGTCGTTTTTCATTTCATGACCACCTTTGACCAAGATAATTTTTGATTTCTCGGTACAATAAATAACTATACATATTTATTTAGGTACTTTTTGCATCTTTTACAAAAACTCAAGTCCATTTTTTACATTTACTAATTTTGAAACTTACTTACCTAGATATTGAATTACTGTCATTTTCATTCAAAACAGCAGTGCGAACAACACCAAAAACAGCACCCGAGCACAGTATAAGGGTTGCTAATTTATACCCCATGTTGTCCACAAGAACTTCAACCAACAAATACAACAAAAAATATATATTTATTTGTTTTTATAATATAATATTGTCTCCTGGGTCATGCATTAAAATCATTATCTGTTATATTGTTACTGTCTACTTCCATTGTTTTCTCGCTATGTTCCATTGTTTATGCTCCATATCCTGAACAAAATTTATTTAATTCTTTTATAAGAAAATATTAGAAAATACCGAGACATTTCACTGAGTTTTGTTGACAACGCGATTTCATTCCGTGCTTTAATCTTTAATGCAAATTAGGTAACAAAATAATTATAATATGTAATTTTTACGAAACTTGCATACAGTATTAAATAATCATGTTTTTGGAAGAATGTGTTAATTTGTTCGGTGAAGAAAGTTGAATTAAGTTAGTAAACGTGCACATAGAACACAGAACGCTGTTCATATACTTTCGAAGAAATTATTATAAGAAATAATTCTGTTAGTTATAAGTTTTTTGATGTAAATAAGTACTAAAAACACAATTGATTTGATTAATAGAAAAAATGAAATTTTCATTATATTTTCTTTTTTCTCGATATTAATGTTTCTTTCTTACTGATTAAAAATGAAATTTTGAAATACTTCAATTTCAAGTACCTATCTACTTTTTACTTCGTATAAGAAAGTAAGTATAGTAATCGTGATTTTTTTCGACTTCGAGAGATTTTGATGGATTTACACGTTTTGAGGGCCCCTGAATCCATTTTGACCATTTTCGCCATGATGTCTGTCTGTATCCACCATAACTCAAAAACGACTAATCGGATTTGATTCAAATTTCATATTTAAGAGTTTGAACAAATTTGTGGGTGCCACATTCAATGTTTTTCATCTAGCACCAACACAAGTGACACTGACCTGAAGACATTTTTAGGTTTTTTAGGAATATCTTGAAAAATAAACAATTTATGAGATTTTTATTCTTTAACATTGATTTAGAATTGAATTTTGAACAATTTTTTTTTAAATTCCATCAAAAAATTTTCAAAAAAATAAAACACATATTTTTGTCGTAAAATTCAGTTATAATGAGTGGGACAAGGACAGATTTATGCGTATTACAATAAGTGCGAGAGAGGTTTCCGAAAATTATTTGAAAATTGCTGGAAACGCTCAAAATTGAAACACGATTTTTACAAACAATTTAACTTAATTTCTTTAGGAAAAGTAATTGTTGTACTATCCGTAGGTATAAGAAAGTCATGTATTGGACACATCAGATATTTTCTACGATGATCTAAAAAGTAAACCTTTGTATATTCATTTGGCAAAATGTCTTTGTCGCAAGTTACTAATAGCAACAGTGCGGTAAATGTAAACAATGCTTTTGTATTATTGGTATAGAGGTGGGTAGAGTCAGCCAATATGACAGGTGACAGCGTAACTGTATTGTTTTTTACTCGAGTAACTTAATTAAAAGGGTTTTATCGGATTTATCCAAAAGTTGTTCATTACAGCGTAATGAAGACGATTTTTCCAATTCTTTTTTACTTTCTCAATTCTCATACGAAGTAATAAAGAAGTAGATAAGTATATCTAGTGATTGTGGTTTTTCCGACTTCGAGATTCTTATGAATTTGCACGTATTGAGGGCAACTGAAGCCGTTTAAGTATTTTCGCGATGTCTGTGTCTGCCTGCCTTACTGTGTGTCTTCTGTCTTCCGCAATTCCGCATTAACTCAAAATGTCTTATTTGAATTGATCAAAATTTTATATTTATTAGGATTATCTTGAAATGGAAACAATTTAGGAGATTTTTTATTCTTTAACAATTATTTAGGATTCAAATATGAACTGCATTTGGTTTTAATTTTTTTTTAAATTTCGTCCCAAAAAATGTTCTACCTACCGAAAGAATTCGATTAGACTGGTCTTGTTTTTTTTTAAATTAATTTGCATTAATATTAATAAATTATGATTATCAGCTACGGCTTCAATATTCAATACTTTCGAAAAATCAGAGCTAAATTCGTATCGTATAAGAAAATCATGTGTTGGATATAGGTATCAGTCATATACATAGATATATCTGGAATTTGGTGGAATGATTATAATTTACGATAAATCTACCAAACTTAATATTAGCCAAGAAAATGCCAAGTATCTAATACATTTCGCACAAAAATTGTCGCATAGAGTTGAATTAATTTTAAATCTAAGATAAATATTCAAAGTACAATATCCATTTCGACATTTTAAATTACAACTAACTCATGATTACTCAAAGTTAATATTTTACTCACGAGAATGGAAACACATGAACGGAAACCAAATTTGGGATAAATTCAAAACTATCGTTCTAACAACAGCCAAAGAAACATGTGGAACAACCATGGTAAAAAGAAGGAAAAAACAAACAAGATGGTGGAACAACGAAATCAAAAATCAAGTAAAATTAAAAAAGGAAAAATGGAAGCAGTATTTAAGAAAGAAAACAGAAGAAAGTTACACAGAATACAAACAAGAAAGAACAAAAGCAAAAGAAATAATTAAAAATGCAAAGAAACAAACCTGGGAGGAATTCGGAAGGAAAATGGAAGAAGACAGCAAAGGTAACCAAAAATTATTCTACAAAGTACTGAAAACCCTACGAAATACTGGACAACATAAACTGAAACAAGTAAAAACCAAAGACAACGAAGTATTAACTGATGAAATGGAAATCATGAAGAGATGGCAACAGCACTTCTGGGAGCTTTTGAACACAGAACATCAAAATAGCGAAAACACCGAAAATAAACAAGAAATACAAGATCAAGTCGGAAAGGAAGATGAAGACATGATAACAGAAGACGATGTTATGGACACAATAAAAACACTCAAAAGAGGTAAATCTGCTGGACACGATAAAATAACCGCAGAAATGCTGAAAAACTTAGGAAACAACGGAATCGAAATGCTAAAGGACATGCTTAGCAAAATTTGGAATACAGCTGTAGTACCAGAGGATTGGAAAGTAGGAGTGATCATACCCATACATAAAAAAGGAGATACCAAAGACTGTGCAAACTACAGAGGCATCACACTCCTAAGCATAGTAGCAAAACTATATGAAAGTATTTTGGAAAAGAAACTACGCATACAAGTGGAACCGCAACTAGATGAAGCACAAAGTGGCTTCCGGAAAGGAAGAAGCACACAGGATCACGTCTTTACAATAAAACAACTAATAGAGAAAAATAGAACCATGAACAACGAGCTGTACCTAGCATTCTTAGACCTAGAAAAGGCATCCGATAGAGTGCCGCAAAAAGTACTATGGGAAAGTCTAGAAAATAGAAACATTGACACAAAACTAATAAAAGGAATCAAAAGTATTTATAACAACAATAAAGCCTATGTTAGAAAAAATAATATACAGACAGAAGAATTTACAATTAATGACGGTTTACGACAGGGTGGAGTGCTGAGTCCTAGGTTGTTCATAATATTAATGGATGATATAATCAAAGCAGTTCAAACAAAAGTGAAGAAAATCAACTTGGGCTACTACAGATTAAATGCAATAAGAATATCTGAATGTGCCTTTGCAGATGACCTGATGATATGCGCTAGCAGTGAAAAGGATCTACAAGAAAACCTAAATGTATGGGAAGAAGAGCTGACAAAAAGAAACATGAAAGTAAACACCAACAAAACAAAGATCATGATGATAGGAAAAGAACACAAGAAATGCAACATAAGTATAAACCAAATACTTATAGAACAGACGGAAACATATAAGTATCTAGGAGTCACAATAGATAGAGAAGGAAACATGATAAGTGAAATAAAGGAAAGAATCACCAACGCGGCAAGAACGTACCACACGTTGAATAGATCTTTCATAGGTAAAAGGGAGATAAGCAATAAAACAAAAATGTCGATCTATAGAACAGTATTCAGGCCAATCCTTACTTATGGGAGCGAAAGCTGGGTATTAACAAATTCACTGAAGAGCAAAATACAAGCCATAGATATGAAATATCTGAGAAGAGTTAAAGGGGTAACAAGAAGAGATAGAATCAGAAATGATACAATAAGGGAAGAACTAGGAGTAGAACCAATCCTACAACGAATCGAAAAACAGCGACTAAAATGGTTCGGGCACCTTAACCGAATGAGAGAAGATAGACCAGTAAAACGCATATGGGAAGTAACAGTTAATAAAAAACGAACAAGAGGACGACCTAAGAAGACATGGAATGATGAAGTAGCGACAACCATAAGAAACAGAGGCATCAGCTGGGCAGAAGCTAGAAACAAGTCAAGAAATAGAAAAGAATGGGCATTGTTTGTATCTACATGATGGAGAAAAGCAGAAATGTTATTAATACCTTACACCTTCGGGTAAACAAGGTTTTGATTATATATATAATATTTTACTCAAAAATTATAGAGTTTTCATCAAATGGTGATAAAACAAAAATTATATAAACCAATAATACCGGGTATTTTTGGATGTCATCCTGAGAAATATAGTTCCATACTGCCACAATAACCTGCCCTAAGCTATCTAGATTACATAGAAGATTCTTGAGTGCACGATACCACCTCCCCATCATCTTCCAGATATGCTCGACATGGTTTATGTCTGGATTTCTAGCAGGCCAGGGTAAAACATTGATATCGAACGAAAGTCATGAAGGAATTCTTGATTCTTAAACAATCTGCGTAGTGTGTGGCCTAGCAGTATCATACATACGAGTATATTAACAGAAAATTATCGTCCATGAGTAGAGCAAAAATCACATGACCTTCTGGACGCCACGAGGTTAGATCAAATTTTCTAAACCAAGTTATTATCGTTTGCATAGACAATTTTGTCTTCAAGCGTTTGGTCGTAGAAATTCGTACAGTGTTCGTGAATTTATGATGGTCTTGTCCTATGCGTCTTTTGTAATGGCCTGTGTCCTCAAAATTATGTATCTGCCACAAACTGTTGTGTCTGGCCGTCTTGAATTAGTACATATTATTGCTCTTACAGCTTCTTGTTCGGATATTCAAGATTATGAGTGTTAATTTTTTTGAAGTTTACAGAAAGTTTAGTTAATATAAGTACCTATGTTTTAGATTCAGCAGTGGTCACCAACCCGTCGATCGCGAGCTACTTGTAGCTCGCAAAGGCAATTCTAGTAGCTCACAACATATTTTAAATTTTAAAAATACAAAGGTGTAAAAATCATAGAAGCTTCCGTAAATTTCGCAAACTCTCATAATAAACACAAGCAGCGGCAACACTGCCACTAGGTAGCTCACTGTTTATTCCAAAATTATCAAAGTAGCTCAACATATTGAAAAGGTTGGCGACCACTAAAATTTTACAGTGTCAGAGTGGACCACATTCGTAGAATTATTTGTTTACTTTACCATCAAAATTTTTAAAAAGTTTAAGATAAACGTTAACGGAAAGTGCAGAAGAAAATACAGGGTTATTCACCGAAACCGTTGGTTAGACGTTTTAAAAGATGTAATATTTTTTTATATTTTTAATATTTTTTTCTGAAAATTGGTTTATAGCCTAAATAGGCAAGAGTATTGGATATAAAGTTTATTCAACAAAATTACCTTTAAATTGAATGAATAATCCAAATTTGTATAGATATACAGGGTGTTCCATTTGAAAAAAATGAGTTATGCCGTTTTGAGATTTTTCTGAATGGCACCTAAATTATAAACCCCCCGTAGAATATTGAGCTGTTGCAATGAAGAGATTGCAAGTAGTATTTGAATATTAGAAGGGTAGAAAATAAAATTTGAAAGTTAGCCGATTTTTGGACATTTTTTAAAAAATCATCCTGTTATTATTAAACGAAATGCTTTAGCGAAAAATTGTTTTAACAAAATGTTGTTATAATTGAATGTAGAATTTTAAAGTGTAGTAACATACAGGGTGTTCCATTAAAAAAAACGAAGTTACGGTCAACTTCCGGTATAATCGAAAGTCGTCGAAATTTGAAAATATTTTAAATAAAGATATCATATGCTATTTAGGTTACAACCTAATTTTCAGAAAAAAATATTAACTATACATCTTTTAAAACGTCTAACCAACGGTTTCGGTGAATATCCACGTATACATGCAGTTAACAATGTGATTTTTGTATATAACAAAATTTTTTTTTAAACATCCATTCATACTCAGATCTCTTAAAATGCAAATTATGTGACAAGTTATGTGAAAAGTGTACATGAACATTGAACAAGTAGGTAGTCCTAGTATTTTATTTAGTAACTTTTTATGCTCTATATTATTAAAAACCATTTTTTCGACATTTCGACATACTTCAGTTAGCACACACTAATTTGAGCACTCACCTATCAGCCCGGTACTCATTTTACTGATCTACTAGAGATTTAACCAAGATTCCATCACTCTTCCCCAAATACCTTCAAATCGAAAGGTAAACTACTGATGTCAAGTTTTATAAGCCGAGTCAACTTATTCTGAGGTTCATCTCGAATTAAATCATAACAATAATTGTTGGCAACAATCCGAGGAAACATAAGAAATCCGGATGTTTAGAGATAATTTTAAAGAAATACCATTTATTGAGATCTAAGCGTATGCGCAAAATGCAGCTAATCTTGACGTAATCTGAGAAATATCCTGGAAATCTCGAAGAAATCCGAGGTAATCTTAGAAGATATTCTCCTGAAAGGAATTCGAATTTAGAATAATTGGAGGTAATCCGAAGAAATCTGGGATATTCTTGATTTAATCTTAAATTTTACAGAAATTTCTGATAATCTAAAAGAAGTGAAATCTTGAGAAAATCCGAAATAATCTCTATATTTTTTCTCCAAACGGGAATTCAGGTAAACACATTTTGTCCACGCAGGTTACCCCCAGCTTTTAATTATATGACATTTATACGAAAAAGATCACAATCGACTAAACAATTGGAAAGTTATCGCGATAAATGAGCTTTTCATATTCAAATTTTGAGACCGAATACCTTTGTATAGAGGGAAGACAGTTTTTTTTAAATAAACTTGTGATGTTATTTTTAATAGATATATCCAAATTCCAAATATTATCCACCATTTCTGAGATAGTTATCCCATATTATCAATAATGATTTATTTATTGGAACATTATTTGATAGTACGACTACAGTAACTTGATAATTAGTAAATTAATTGAATATCCAATACTAAAACAGAAAAATAGCTAATGTTAAAATAATATATTATTAAAATCCAGGAAGATGGTGATAATAAGGCTGGAAATTAAAAAGTTGATTTCTCTTCATTTGCCTTAATTGAAATTTTTGTAATAATTAAAGACATGATTAAAGTACAGCATAGTGTTAAAGAAAAAAATCGAAACAATGGTAATAATCCCTTCTTTTATTTAACACACCTATAAAAGTTATACAGGTATACTCAACAGACTTATGGTAAACCTAATTAAAATATTATTTATTTATAAATAAGAACAGGTAGCTATGTACAAGATCCCCTTAAATTTTCTATTTACTCTTTTTGATATCTAGTTATAAATAAGAATATTTAAGGCGAATCAAACAGAATTAGTAATATTTAATGGGTAGGTAATATTTAATCATATACGGTACTTTGAATCTGTTTCTGTATTTATTGATAAATTGATATTGGTAGGAAGAATTTAAGTTACTGAAAGCAGATTCAAAGATAACTTTCTTTGTATTTTACAAATCGTTGGTGTTTGTTCGAAATATCCATATCTGAAATTATGTGTTAAATACATTTATAATTATTACAGAAAAATTGTGTTGATATACATACATGTAAAATAACTCAAACACAATGGCTAATACTCAAGTTTAGGAACCAATTAATAATACAAAAAGTATAACAACAAAGATATTCCAAATCTAATTAACACTACGATATTGTTAGTAAGGTAACATTATTAATGTTAATTTAAATTAGTAAATTGTTTCAAATGAAACTACTTCTTTCATATTATAATACATTCAAAATTTAATTCTCAAACTGTTTCTTCTAAACTATTAATTTTTTTAGGACAAAATGTCATGGTTTGACAACAAATTCATTCATTAAATTGATTTAATATGACTATGCTACATCATTAACTTGATTATGCTGCAGGCGCCGGAAATGGAAACCTTCTGTTACAGGAAAATTTCGAACAATCACGCTGTTTCACCGAATCCATTACTTCTTGTAAGTGGTGAGCCACCGATTTCGCTACTTCAGGATGAACACTGCAAAAAAAAAACATTTTATTACAAATTTAAATTAAAAAAAAATTTATTCAGGATATCGTCGTTAAATATTTCAGTTGCCATTGGTGTTTAAATATTTGTTGTAAAAGTGTTTAATGAAGGAAACCAATCATAATATTGTCTAAATTACGTATAAAAAACTATAACTTATGTTGTTAATGCTGTCCAATTAATTAATAATATGTAAAACCATTTTTACATCAAAACATCCTGATATTGCTGTACAAAAATGCTAGCCCACACAAAATAAATGTTTTTAATGAAAGAAAGCTCGCAATTTCCTGTGTTTGCGGCAAATTCATTACATTCCTACACACGCACCACACTTGCCAAAGATGAGTCCTGCGGAATGTTGATTCGCCTGCAGCTGTAGTGCTTACTTTCACTCTGCTGATCATTCTTCAGCCCACTACCTTACCCAGACAATAAGGAACCCAACATACCATTTATAACATCGTTTTTGAAGCAATGTTTTCAAATTGTTATGACATTAACGTATTACGATCATTATTATTTAATATTCTTTGGGATATATTGTACATGTGCATTATGTTTATGGTTATTAATTTTTTTGAATGGAATGGATATTTTTCACGACGGTGATGATGATGGAGAAAGTTAGGTGCAAGCATCAGAGTAATTGTCTAGTAATTATTATTAATATATTTTCACAAAAATACTTGTGTGTTCACTAAACATGATTAAGTGTTTTCCAGTTGTGTGAGCTAAAATTATTTTACTTTTAATGACACTGATGCTCTAATAAAATATTTGAAACGATTTAAGAAAGATAAAACAGATGGTAAGAAGGTAAAATGGAATAAGAACGCGTTTTCATGCACTTTGAATGGGTAGCTCCCAAAACCCATCCAAGTATCTAATAAAAATTGCCCAATTAGCACAAAACCTCATAATGAATTTGTACAAAACACTCTACATTTTTATATCGACACGAAATAAATAAATTATTTTTACAACTTCCTGTACTTGAAAATAATTAATTCGAATATTTCCGGTGCGTATATGGTCACGTGTCGTCTCCAGAAGATAAATGGATGGACGTAGCCCCCGGTGTTGGCAACAGTGATTAGTCCTGATTACAGAAGATTGCTTAGGTGTGTTATGAT
The DNA here is from genome assembly GCA_963942485.1 of Pediacus dermestoides. Classification (NCBI taxonomy): domain Eukaryota; kingdom Metazoa; phylum Arthropoda; class Insecta; order Coleoptera; family Cucujidae; genus Pediacus; species Pediacus dermestoides. The sequence continues at coordinate 31,706,326 of OZ012625.1, read as the reverse complement.
GGGAACGAACCATCAACCATCAGCCTCGGACACCGCAGAGTTAAAGACATAGGCTTTCTCCGACCTACATTGTGGTGTTTAACCATGACTCTTCAATGAATACAAAAAACTACTTTCTACGGTAACTAATTGTTCTATCTACAACACAAGCTCTGGTTTGTGAGCCCTAGTGCTTTAGATGTACAAATCATCATCGTTGTTATGTAATTTTATTTTCACGCATTACTATTCGAATACGCGATTATATCTATTGTTTTAGGGTTATTATTAAGTAGTAAATTTATACCAATTATAATGAAACTTGAGTTTTAAAGGGTTTATACAAAATTAGTTTTCAAAGGCGTAGTACAATAAAAATAACTGGTGACGAACAAATACTATATCCGCGTGGTGGAAACCAATACAGAAAAATTTGAATTTAACTTACATAAACTGATAACTACTAAAAACAAAGTTTAATTAAAATAATTTTAACTAATCGTACTATTTTATGAACTAATGAAGATAAAATAATAGTTATTTTCGCAACAAGTGGTATATAGATATTATTATAATAGCAGTAGGTGAGACACGTAATCACAAAAGTACGAACATAATGTAGCATTCACATGTTGCGTACTAAATTTTATCTACAACCATCCAAAAACTTAAACCATACTTTCTTATAATTAATAGTGTATAGTGTAACAAATTTGACAAATGTCAAAACGTGTCGAATTTAAATTTTATTGTCTTACTCTCACCATGGATCATAATTATCCAATTACAATGCGGTATTTACATCATGTTACATTATCGCAAGCGCGTGCAGTAAAACAAAAATCCCAGTTTTGGAACTGCGTTTAACAAATATTTTTAGTCTTCATTTACTATTTCGATAAAACCAAAGAATTTGAATTATCCGAATTTTTCGCTATTTACATCTTTGAAAAACTTTTGAAACTGAATAATTAAAGAAGAATGTAGAAGTTTTTTGAGCTCAAGATCTACTCGAGGGGGTAGGACACCCCCCAGACGTAAAAGCGGTATTATACACAGTTGGCAAATTGATCACTGGACAAATTCCTAACCTATAAAATATATTTAATTTTTTCACACTTTCTAGCTCGTTTCGCTTGTAATTTTTTCACATAGCAAATTCGTTATTAGTTTCATCTAGAGAAATGCCTTTATTTGTAGTTTGTAGTTTTATTTAAAATATAAAAAAATACCTGCTTGATTTGTAATTTTAAATGTACAGTTATCAGTTTATCACGATAGTAGTTTATAAGCCAAGGGTAACAAAGGAAAATTTTATATTTTTTTATAAATTTTGAATATGATATATTTTGGAAAAAACCTTAATTAAAAATAGATGACGAAAAATAAAATAACCAAAATTTCAAAATAACACTACAAAATGTAAATTTATGTATTAATTTTCAAATCCCAAGATGATGATGAATTTTAAACTATAAAAGTTAAATTTACAAGTTAAGTAAAATTTTATTTTGATTATGTTTTGACAAAAAAATTATAATATTCTCTTCTTTTAACGAAATTATTAATAAATCAGATTGCAGTTGCACCAGTTTGTAAATTGTGAGATCAAGAAATGATAATTCTTTCATGAACTCTATCAAATATTATAATTTAGCATAAACGAAAACAAGTCTCAAAAGTAAAGGAAAATGTAATTTAAGAAATATTATTTCAAACAATAATGTGTTAATTTGATATTCTATAATTACAGGCTATTCCGCTTTTCTATAGCAGCATTTTAACAGAGGGTCTATTTTTAAGAAGAAAAATTCCTTTAAACATGGTTCTCACTCAGTCTAGAAAGTCAGAAATATTGAGACAGTGTAATACAACAGCTTCTAAGACCAAAAACTAGGTCAAAATCTTCTATAAACCGTCAGACCGTCACACAAAAATATGAGATACGGGGTGTTGAAAATTATGTTTTTTATTCACCCTCTAACTCAGTAGGAAAGTATTTGTGTATTATTTATAGGACAATTATTGTTTATTTTTGGCTCTAGAATTGACTAAATTATTCTACAACCCCGTTTTATAAATTTGTGATTCAAAAGTTCAAATGGTAAACCAAAAAAAAATAAAATATTGTAGTAATCCGTGAATATAACCCTGGTTTTCCTGAAGTACTTTTACAGATTATTTTGTGTGAAAAATGGTTCACGTACGTTAATAAGAAAATCTTATAAACATGGTTGTTTATGGGGAAAACAGACCAAATGCTCTTTTAGTATCTCGTCTGTAAGGTAAGAGATAGTTTTGGTACATAGTAGTAGTTTACGTCAGCATGCACGAAATATCAAAAATCTTCAAAAATATTGCAAAGTGTGCAATCTTTGGTATTTGAAGATTACTCAAGAAGATTTCAATTTTGTGAGTGATTTTCGAGCAAAATTATGAAAAATGAAAATTTCGTTGATGCGTTTTGATAACAGGGCGGTGTGAATTTAATGAATTTTTATATTTGGGGGTTTAAGCTTTATTCATGATCAGACTATTTAAGAATGAATAAATCGAAATACAATGTCATATATTTGAAGACTCAAGTTAGAGTATCTACCTATGGCAAATACGAAATAAAAAGGTGAAGGTAAAATTATTTGTTTTTATTTCTCAACAAACCCCAACTTGATTATGTAACTATTTAAAATTTTTAAATATTTACTTTATCGCAGATCTTCTAGTGTGATATCAAGAACATTAGAGGTACCCCAAGCTATATTAAAATAGGATCCTTTGAAAGGGTTGAGTTAAAGAACCATTAAACATTTAAACAATTTCTAAAAAAGCTTACTTGGACATTAACGAATCCATTTTCTTCTCCATAAAAACGACTTCATCCGGATTCTGCTGTATCATCACCTCACAAAATATTTTCTTCGCACATGGTGTATCCGACCAGAAGTGTGGCGCTGCTAAATTCTTAAAACTGCCATCTTTCTCCACACTAGACGCCAGCTGCTGCATATAATAATCATCTTCAATATTCCTTCTGAACCTTTTGTGCTCTTCTTCAGGATTTCCTCTGGGCTCCTCCATAATCACCACAATGTCATTGGGATTCATTCCATGCAACGCTCGCATGTCATTGGGATTCAAAAAACGTCCAACGGCAGCTGCTCCAAGGCCAAGGGCAGCGCCACCCGCTACTAAACCTAGAGCGGGTAGGATAACGGAAGTTCCAACTGGTGTTATTAAACCAACTTTGTCCTGGGCGCGTTGAGGCGAAGGGGAAAATCCTAAATTGTGCGAAATTTTATGTGTAGCTTCAACTAAGGGCTCAAACACTGGGCGAGTAAACTGCTGCATTCTTTCAAATCCACTTTGGACATTATCTTTTATACTTTCAGTTATGCGAATCCAAAACGGTTGTTCAGGTTTAGGCTTAATATAATATGTATTATAAGGATAGTTCATAACATCTTTCTTGTAATAATCCACGCTGTTCATATTATTGTCGTAGTATTGTGACTGTCTTCCGCTATTAACATCTTCGTAAGGGCTATAGCTGTCTCTGTAAGAATCACGAATAAGCTCTTGCTCTTCCTCTTCCGGTATGGCTTTAGCGGGTTGTACCCCAAGTTCTGGATGTGCGTATTGAAGGACTGGTGTTCGTACTCGCTCATTGAAAGTCACTGGACTTAATTTGGTGCTTGACGTATAAAGCAATGAATTAGGATATGAATTTTGTCCAGGATACGTGAGCATTCTTCTCTGAAACTGTTGGGAATTGTCCTGGTCATATGATCTGTATCGGCGACGCACAAAATAATCCTTTTTCGATTCTTTAGCATTGATATCTTTTATATAGTCAATTAATTTGGAACCTACAGCCTTATTATCTGCTTTCGTAAATGGACCAATTCCAGATGTACTAAACCTTACATATGATTTTTCTTCGTTTTGTTTTGGTTTCTCTGGAGCTATATTGTCTTTAACGCTGAATGGTCCCATCGGCAATTTCTTGGGTTCTTCGGTTTTAAAATTGTCTGCTGTACTAAATGGTCCTACAGAACTATCCAGTTCTTCCTTCTTATTGTTAATTTGACTAGCATACACGAGTTGGCCTATAGGTACCGCTGCAGGTGGTTTATAATCTTTTTCATATGGCACTAGCTCCCCGTTAATTACTCTAGCGTTTCTCCAAGTCTTTTTGTCAGTTTCATCATCTGGAACTCGAACTCCATGGATGATGGGAATTCCATCTTTGTCCATTTCAATCACTGCACGTCCTCGTTTTTTATCGTTGGTATTTTTAACAAACACTTCGTCCGAACGAATTGTTACAGGTTTCGGGATAACGTGAGGTATCCTAGAAAGAAAATATTGTTAGTTTATAAATGCGGGCTGAACTTGTCTTAAACTACCTGTCGCTGTCTATTACATTTCCAAGGTTGTTGTTAAACGTCTTGGAATCGCTTGCATTTCTTACAAGCGCAATCGTGTCCAATCGAATTATATTTGGTTGGTAATACATGGAAGAATACGGAATCCAGTTAGTGTAAACTGGTCTGGAGTAAGTTTGAGGTCTCTGGATACTGTTATCACTCCCTGACAAATATTGGTAATTTCCTCCTGGGTTTTGGGTTCTTGTAGACTGTAAATAACCTGTAGTAGGTTTGGTTTTTGGATCTCTTCGTTTAACAATTAACTGGGCTACACTACCATCTCTGGTCATGACATTTAAAGTTTGCGTATCCTCAGGGTTTAAACTACGCGATACTTTTATTTCTGTTCTAGTTACTGTAACTGGTGGTTTGTCAGTCTCCGAACTATGACCTATTGATAAAACTGACAATAGGAGGAGCACCTGTAACAAATAATTATACTTTAGCTGTTTTAGGCGTTGTAATTTGATGAAATTCAGAGAGCGCGTGAATACATTTTGGGAGTTATTATGTAGATCAATGAGCTATTATCTGATTCCAAGATCGATCTCACGAAGCTTGACGGTTTAAGTGGAAGATATATGGACATGTCTTACTTTATATTAATTAAAGGATTATTTGCTGTTGATAGTTATGAATAAAAAATACTTTCCAATAGTTATAGTAAGTTGCTAATATAGTTTCTTGATTAGTTTTATAAAAATACAGATTTCTCCAATCGAAAACAGTCAAGTAACGAGATTGTGGTCTGAGAAAGATACACAGAAAAACTTGCTAAGCACTGCAAGTATTTAAATGTGGAGAAATGGAATTTTTTACAGTAAAATAATAAGTGAAAAAATCTTTTACCATATGCGAGAAACTCTTGTTTAATGGGTTTACAGATGAGGAAAATATTTATTTTAATAGAATTTTTCTCTCTTATGAAAAGTATTATAATATTTAATTAGAAAAACTTTTGTCATGTAAAACCTCATTAATTCATGTTGCTACAAATCCTAATAATTTCTTTGAATTATTAAATTAATATAGTGATTACATTGTGACCTAATTCTAAAAACAAACTAAACTGGTATAATCAACTGAAAAATAAAATATTGTAAAACGGTTATAAAACTCATAATAACATAAGTATTGGTAATTTAGAGTACAGTTCAAGTAAGTTTTTCTTATTGTTTATTTATATCCACATTAATTACAATTATTATAATAATATGTAAAAGAATGAATAAATAACCAACATTTAAATTAATAATTTTTTGTAAAAAAGAAAATTCGTCCTTATTTTATAAATAAAAATTAACATGTAACACAACTCATTTAATTAATAGTATTACATCTCCATAACATAACATAATTAATTTATGCCTATTTCAATATTTCCAGAATATTAATTCCGTAAATACCTGCCCAATATGACATCTGTTAAACATATCTAAATTATTTAAATAGCATTCCAACATATTCCATTAATGTGGTGCTTTTATTTATTTGTTGATTAAATACCCCATAAATATAGATGTGAGTTCATTACTTATAAGAAGTATTCGACGGATTTTCTCTTTGGAATTGTTTAAGAATAGTTATAGGAATAGTTAAAATGTGGACACGTAAAAAAACCGTCGTTGCAGGTGAAAGTAGGTGATGAGACATAAAGTTATTGACTCCTATGATGGACTTTCTTCGTATCGGCTACTTCAATGGGCATGAGTTGTATCTTTACATTGTTATATTGGCGCTATGAAGAGAGGGATATTACGTTATTGGAACTTATGATATGGTATGTATGAATTAGGTACTATGTAGCACAATTTGAATTTTATTTTGGATGTCCTGAACTACATTTTTGATGAAAGTGATTTCTTTTTCTTAAGAAAAATAACCTTTTTGTCTTTGATATCTGATGATGATGGGAAGTTTATTTACCTATTTTCAATGTTTATTAGGTACCTACTTAGCAAATAAAAATTTTTGCTGTGACTCGGTGCTTGAATTTCTTTTAAGAATATTTACATTACAGTGACATGCTTAAAGGTTCATGTTCACTATGCAGACTACCGTAGTTCGTAGTTTCATAGCTTGCAAGCTATGAAACTACTACTAAATGCTTATTATAACCAAATGAAGCCATGGGCTTTCAAATTCTGTAACTTTTTCTCAGTTTAAATTAAAAACAATAAGTAATAATTTAGAAATAGAATTGAATTAAAATATCTGATGTGCCCAACACATGACTTTCTTATACGGATAGTATCACAATAATTACTTTTCCTAAAGAAATTAAGTTAAATTTCATGTAAAATTTTTGAGGGTTTCCAGTAATTTTCAAATAGTCTCTGTCGCACTTATTGCAATACGCATAAATCTGTCCTTGTCCCACTCATTATAACCGAATTTTACGACAAAAATGTGTTTTATTTTAGATTTTTGACCTATTATCACTTAAAAAATCTCCCGGTATGAAATTACATTTATTTATTCATTATTATTGTTTTCGGTACCATAGAAACCAGTAAAATAAAAAAAACTAATGGTCCGTCCTTCTGGGATTCGAACCCGGGACTTTCCGTTTGGCAGCCATATAATGAGACACATGTCTACCTCGACCATCGAATTCCACTATCAACGCGCGCTATGAGAAATATAAAGTGTTTTAAGAATATCTAGTTTTTTTTAAATTTTTTTGACGGAATTTCAAAAAAAAGTTCAAACAAAATTTGTTCAAAATTCAATTCTAAATCAATGTTAAATAATAAAAAAATCTCATAAATTCTTTATTTTTCAAGATATTCCTAAAAAACCTAAAAATGTCTTCAGGTAAGTGTCACTTGTTTTGGTGCTAGATAAAAAACATTGAATGTGGCACCCACAATTTTATTCAAACTCTTAAATGTGAAATTTGAATAAAATCCGATAACTCGTTATCTGAGTTATGGTGGATACAGACAGACAGACAGACAGACAGACATCATGGGGAAAATGGTCAAAACGGATTCAGGGACCCTCAAAACGTGTAAATCCATTAAAATCTCGGAGTCGAAAAAAATCACGATTACAATACTTCGTATAAGAAAGTAAAAACGAAATACCCCTGAAAAAGTTTGTAGCAATGGTCACTACAGTTTAGCTCGGTTTAGACTTTAGAGCATGAAAGGCGCCAAAATAATAATTATGTTCCGAAATTTATTTTCCATAATCGAAATTTTTGGAAAAGATTTGGTACAAACTTGGAAACCTTCACGTTGAATTGCAAATAAAATTTAATTTATAATCCAAATGTTGGTGAAGTTATAACAGATATTTTAAGGATCCTCAAAAAAGTGAGACTATAGGTACTTACATCTATTAAAATCTCAGTCAAAAGAAAAAATCAGGTTTATACAAATTGACATTTTACCACACATTGGCTTTGAAAATCTTATTATTGTAACCCTGCATCTGCCTTAGTTGAAAAACTTACTGATTTCGATAATACCTATACACCGAATATTCGAATGAATTTCAAGATTAAAGAAATGCTTTATATAATGAAATAATCGCTTCATTAAAATGAGAGCAGGAAAAGTTTGTTGCAGAAAATAAATTTGTTGAAATTCAGTAACATGTTATTTAGATTGCCATATAAATTAAAATATTTTTATATATTTAAAAAAATAATATAATAGTAGTTTATACAACAAGTATATAATCTATGACTTTATTGACGAGTCTGTTTTATGGCAGAGCGAGCTTGCGAGCGAGGCTAATAAATAGGACGAGTCAATAAAGTCAGATTATATACGAGTTCCATACAAAGCTTTATGTTCAACTGCGAAAATTACCTTTTAATTATTTAGAAAAATTATAAATGACAGTAATAAATTCATTCTGACAGTATTTATTGTGACATTGACAGCTGATATATAGATATTTTACAATAATAGTAAAATAAAGTGCCATTATACACTAATGTATAAAGAGCCACTTTACGCACGCAAAAGTACGTCATAAACAGTACTTTATAATGCAGTTGTACATAAAATTTATTATTGATAAAGTTTTATTTTTAACAGCCCTCCATTTGTGTTCATTGATTTTTATGTTATTTCTTCAAAATCATTGAAATTATCGTTAATCGATATCGACTAAGGATTTTTAATATTGTGATGCCTACATATTTAAATTCAGAATCCAAATTACAACAAAATATAGACTTGAAAATAAGAATTATAATGTCAACCATCAGCTATCTATTAGAATTACGTTCCAAATCCTTTAGTGCATTCTTAGACATCTTTTAAAATGGTACATCCATGAATACGACTACTTCTATAATTTATAAATACATTTTCTCGATTAAAAAAAAAGAAAAATACTATGTCCATCTAGAAACTGTTGCATATATCGATTTATTTAACTTGAAAATAATATGGAGAAGAAAACATAAAACTGTCTTTGATGTTGTCTTTAGAAAACTGTTTGGATATTTTACTGAAAGCATTATACAAATACCTATGACGTGTAACTCTTTCCCCAATAAGAATAGCAACTATGTTCTAATTCTATACCTACATAATTTTTAGCTAATATAAAAAACTATGATTTAAGTAAAGAAAAAAATTAAATATAAAACGGAATAACGACTTGAAAAATTAATAGTTTTAGCAGTCTTTATTTCTACCATGAAATTGCCATCATGTTTTACTTTAGTGTTTCTATTTATTAAATAGTTAGTTTTCCTTCACCACATCCTTAAAATCAAATCAATGTTGCAACATGTTACACATTGTCGTTCTTTATAAAAGCAGATATGTTTGTTTTGTTTGACTGTTTTGATGTAAAATGAACTAATACATTAAAGGACACCAAAACCATTAATGTCTTTGCAATTTATCTATTTCTAAATTTTACTTCGATAGTTGGACCATCAAGAGACAGCTGTATTTGTTATAAAATATTTTTTATAATCATTTAATTTTCGAAAGTAAAGAGGAAAATTTTCCTAAATATTAAAACAATCCAAGAATTGGCTCTTCTGTTAACCTTTTATGTTTGCATATTGATGTATTCATTTAGCTGCTTCCGGAAAACGTATGAATGATTTATTTCGGAAAATGAATAATTGTGAAAAATATCTAACCCAAAAAAATATCTTTTCATTTATTTTTAAATCTCGCATCTACAACGAACCCTCCACAGTAATGCTTAGATCATTCTTTATTCTCCCTGAAGATATTATCCAGCCTTCAACTGAGCAAAAAAGCAATATATTTCTTGTGCTAATGAAGGTATCTCAAATTACCTCATTATTACCTTTGAAAATATACACATCAGTTTTTCATAATCACGTTTTCCATGGCCTTCTAGAGACTACCTATTACCTGAATTGAAACAAAAGTGCTTGAGCTTGAGCGGAACAAGATGAAATTATAATCACATTATTTTCTAAAGGTTGTTGTAATAAAAACATAAAACCATGACAGTGACTTTAATTATTGCAACTATCACTTTTACCATTTTTATAGAGTTACCTGCAAAACAATGCCCACATAAAAATCTAGGACTTACAAATAAACACATGTAGTATCATAATTAACTTTTATTAATAATTATTGTTATTAACATTAAATCTTGTTTTCTGGATGCTGAAGAAAATAATTATTATAAACGAAATGGCATGATGAATTGGTAACAATAGACACTGAATTAATAATTATATAATTTCTATGCGTTTTTAACCTCAATTTCTTATGAAGGTAGATAGGAAAAAAAACGTAAAATCATATATTCAAGAATGTATAAATAATGAATGAACATGTCAACAGATTTAATGAGAGGTGATGGTGGAGGTTGAGTCGTATGGGAGATCACTTTCAGGTCAAGAATGCAAACCTTATTTATTGTTTAAGGTCCTAGACTTAATTTTCCAAAGCATAATATATTAGTGATATTGTGTTAAATATCGTCGGCTTAGATACTTGTAAAACCTCCTACGTCCGACTAAAAATATAATAATATATATATATTTATAAATTAGATTGCTCATTTAATTGAAATTACATTTTGGTGCCATTTAACGAAATTTCATAAGAGGGTTCTAAAATATCGTATGTGGCAGTTTTTTGCTTCTCCTGAAAAGTTGTGCTTCTCAGATTTAGAAGGTTTTACAAGTAAACCGACGATATGTGGTAGATATGGTAGATAACCGTGGATACATTTAATTTTCAAATTTTAGGTAATGTAAAAAATAATGGCAAACTTAAAAAACCCAAGAACAACGTGTACATTTCTATCGGATAAGATTCTGAATTGTGTTTGTTTTCTTTATTAGTTCTAGTATACAGGTGAAACTAAACATGTTTTAATAAGTACTAATATTCGCAACTGACTCATGTTTTGTGCTTTGATGAATTTTAACTACAGCACAACAGAGAAAGTAGTTGTTTAGTTAATAGTTATTTTGGCGACAATTGGTTAGGAAGATACGAATGATAAACGAATTTTTATTAAAGAATTATGTAAATAACAATTGTAGTTTATTAGTTTTTTTTAAATTCACGTCACCTTTAGTATTTATAAAATACTCTTCTTTTGCATATGCTTAACCTAAGGTTAATTATAGTAACCTTATAATCTCTTACAAGAGTAAAAATTTTCCAAAAAATTCACAAACCTAGTTTTTGAACAGTTTTCGTTGTCTTAAATTCTTTCTTTGATGAAGTGTCAGTTTTTCCTACATAAAAATAACAATTCCCGCAAAATAAAACCAGTGTTCTCTCACATACTTGTATATGATTTATGAATTGCTCCAAATACAAAGTAGGTTAAAACTCAATCATTTAATTTAAGCAAAGTAATAAATTTGCATTGCTATAAAGCAAATAATAATTTAATTATTATAAAAAAACAGTTAGCAATTTACCGAACTAAATTTACTTTTTATATACCGTTCATCGTTTGACCTAAATGTATACAAATTTTTACTTTCATAATTTAAATTTAGACTGCATTTTTACAGTTGCCGTGTACATTAATTAGGAATTTTAACGATTATATACATTTTATCGTTATGCTTTTTTGCATACCTTTAGTCCGGTTCCTCTAATATAAATATTTTAGTTATTCAAGTTGATTTTTATATTCTCATATTTAATATCGATTGAAAGCGATAAAATTTAATATAATTCGATATGATTACTCATGTATAAAATGAGAAAAAGCGTTATAAATTGTAGGTTTCAGTCGTAATGGTATGTTATTGAGATATTCTTTAAATATTTTTATGAGATTCTCGAATAAAAATTCGCTAGTTTTATTTATGACGGAAATGGAAAGACATTTGTGCAACTTTAACTGTTAATAAACTGCGCGTTAATATATTCATTATAGAAATTTAAAAATTTAAAAATTTATACTAATATATATATAAGTTTTAAGGGAAATATAATTTTCACTTCCTATTTATACTTATTAGTCAGGAATAATCAGTAGTACACATTTAGATTTATGTTTTGTGAGTTCGTGCATCCAACATAAAGTATACATCTCAACATAGAAATACGGAAGAATTTCCAAAAATGTAAAAACTGGCTCAGAATGAAAAAAAATGATTTACCAAATTAGTAGCTCTAGGAGATTGTCAGATTTTCTTTTAAATAGAGAAAAAGCTTCAGATAATTTTCTTTTTTTATGCAAGGTATTAATTAAAAATATAAGAAAAGGTTGCTCATAACAAAAAAGATGACTTTCCAAATTTGGTAACTATAAGAGATTTACATTTCTTCGCTAATTGTAAGGGAATCTATACCTATAAATATCTTGCACAAAAATAACTGTTAACCTGAAGCGAAATTATGTTTTAAGAAAACTGAAAATATCCTATAGCTACCAAATTTTGATGATTCCATAATTATTAATGCATTCTGAGCAGCTTTTTCTTATATATATCATACAAAGAGATGTTAATGTGAATCGATTTCATTTTTCAAACTGTAAACTCTCAGTCTTCTCTTTATTACGTTTTTACACTATTGAATCTCGATTGTACTCAAAATAAATTACATGGATCAAACAAGAGTAGAATCCAGGAACTCGTGCTCTTGTTCAAAATTTTGTGTTATTTATACTGATAATAATATCGTGTTCGCTTGGACATTTTTTATATGTTGACAAATTTGAAAAAACAATTTTCAAGAATATAGTACTATTATATGAAACAGAATAGCAATTTTTACTGATATTTTTACTAACCTAAAGAAAAATTAGAATGAATTATAAACAATAAAACCATAAATGAAAACTGCATAACTCATTTCTTAAATCTTAGTTTCGGTACTTCCTGCCTAGATATTTATGAGAATAATAAATTATGTCCAATTAAATTGATTTTTTAAACCAGATTTGGTCAATAATAAAGTTTTTTACTACGACAGCGTTAATTGATTTGTTGTATATAGTAATTAAGTGTTGGTTAAAAATATGACTCTTTTTTTCTGAAGTCCTACTAAAAAGAAAATCCTGTCCAGAACAAGCTTCTTGGAAACAAATTGTTTTTTTTTGACAGGTGTTTGTTTTCAGTGTCATTTTAGATCTGTAGAGCGGGTCTAAAGTTCCGTTTGTCATTGAGCCGGGAAAAACCACATATTTTTTATCCCTAAGGAAAAAAATGACACTGAAAACATAAAACAGAAAACAGAAGCTCGGGCGCCTACGGCACCCTTGCACGTCACTCGTACCAACTACATCGATCGAGTCAAAAAATGTCACTTCCTCGTGTTGCGAACGATATTTTTTTTGACAAGTGTATGTTTTCAGTGTCATTTTTTTTCCTAGGGATAAAAAATATGTGGTTTTTCCCGGCTCAATGACAAACGGAACTTTAGACCCGCTCTACAGATCTAAAATGAGAAAGAAAACTAGATATAGTCCAAAATAGTCCACTTCTTTCCCTTGATACGAAATATAATATATGTGGTGGGCTATTATAACCAAAACCCTCTCTTCCTTAATAATTTGAACAAGAAAATTAAAGCTTCTACATAAACATTTTATTTTTATTATAGAGTGATGGCCTAAAATATTTTTGAAAAACTTTATCACAACACAGACTTGAAATAGGGATGTTGCATTTTTAATATCCCGTTTTTTTCTGTAAAAGATGTAAAACTACTTTATTAGTAATACTCTACAGCAAAAATATTTTTTTCGTCAAGAATCTAGTTGATACTGCCATGTCTAAATATTTTTTATCTACTACCAATTCATAATAGCCTTGATTTGACATTAATTTGAGTAAGGTAAGTCAAATTATTACGCAACATGTGTTTTAAAGAAATCATTACCACACTGAAATTTCAACAAGAAAATTCTTTCTTACAAGTATTTACAACACAATTTTTACAATTTAGTATCATTATAGGAAAGTTTATATTTGTAAATGTCTAATTTTAATATAATATAAATTGTTCAATTCTTTAAAATTTGTTATTAACACTGAGTAATGACACTTCATACTCTTAAGTTTGATTTTTTGAAACCTGGAGAATTTTATAATAGCGTATCTACCTAGAAAAAACCCTAACTTCACGTAAGATAACTGAAAAAATTTGTAGTTTTATTTTATAAAAAATTAGTTTTATATTTTAATAATAAACATAACACAGTCCACGTCCCCGAGTTTTTTTGTCTATAAATTGTTTAATTATTTCAAAATTTATGATTCAAATTAACTGTAGTGTAGCGCTGGCTAGTTTTTACATAACTTAGGTTAGGTTAATCCAGTACGACAACTTGACAACAACTACTGAGCAATGTCGCTGGAAATAAATTCAAAATTCATTTTTAATTATTTGGACGGTAGTAGATAAAATCTTGTATATTACACGTGGGATATACACACTTTAACATATTCGTCTGATTACAGAACTCGTCTACGACTCGTTCTGCAATTTCCAGACTCTTATGTTAATGATGTTCATATCCCACTTATAATATAAATAACTATTACGCGCTTGACACTGTGGAACTAGATTCGTGACGTCAGCAGCCTTTTAGATCGATTCGGGAGTTTCCGGACAATGCGTGGAAATTTCGATTTTTACATTACTTTTTATTTATTTACTGGGAAAGTTCGGACTAAAAATTTTTTCAAAAATATTGATAGTAATGTTTTGGTATCAACTTTAAAAAAAAAAATTGTGAAAATCAAGCAAAGTCCCTATTAGTTCAAATGACACTTAGTAAGTTCTTGGAATAAATGCTTGAACTCAAGAATTGACTAACTATAGCGCAAAATTTCAGATAAAACTAAATTTATAATAGTGTCGTTTTCATCATATACAATTTGATCTAGATTTGCTGTATAAAAATGTAAATTGTGTTAAATTTTGAATAGTAATTTTCAAATTGTGTTTTGGAAAGTCATCCATAAGCCAAACATTTAAATATAACTTGTTATATCTGAGTGTTGTCAAAAGTGTTCATATTTAAGGGTTTCTTTTTTTTCTTTTTGTCAAAAATGTATTTTTTTATAGCTCTACTTTTATTTCAAAATGTAGTACCTAGTCTGGTGCCAATTTATATTTTTGTTTTTTTGACAATTCAAACCAAAAAACTAAATACAACGTAATTAGTATAAGTAGTACAAAACATACCTAAACTTTCTTAACTAAAATTGTATAATGAAAACCTAATACCTATAATACTTATGTCGATTTAAAACTGATATTTTTATTATATACTATTTATCTACTTATAATATGTAAGTACAATGAATATATTTTAAAAATCTTCTAAGGCCCAGTATTTCAATTGATGTAGATATAGATAACCTTAAGTATTTGTCGAAAGCGAAATTATACTCTCCGGAATTATTTGGCACATACAGTAATATTAGCAAAATACATTTTCATTTTCATCTTTAAAAATCAAGTAACACATTGTCCTTACCTTGCAGAGCTCCATAATTAACTGTTGTCAAAAGAAGCACAACAACAGTAAACCAACAAAAATAATAATAAATCACTGCAGTTAAACACCGTATCCCCTGCACTCGTTTTATCACAAATATACCGGTAAGCAGCACATATGCGAGAAGTAGTGTGTGTAGTATTCGAGAGGAGACAGAATGGAGCACGAGTGATTACTGAGTGCACTGGTTAGTTGTCTTGCTGCTCGTTGGGATCACTCAATGAAATTCTACTTTGATATCAGTCGGGGCTCGTCTTGTCCACTTTCCACCTGCTGCCGCCATCGACCCACATTTTCAATCCGCACCTCAATGCATTTTACTCACTGCTTTCTTACTTCCTCTCGCGAACGTCTTATGAGCGCCCAGACTACAAACCACATGTAGTATTGTTTTTGTTCATCAATAATTATCAATATTAGAAAAGAAATAAATATTTTGATATTCAATATCATGTTGTTTATGGCAATGCATTCAACCACTAGTTATAAGTTGACCATATCTTGATAAAACTAATGTATGCAATTGTAATTTATGAGTTCCACAAACCAATTTTTGTGGGTTAACATATGTATTTTCAAAATGCAATTCCATATTTAATATTGCAATTAATGTTATAGTTGCATAAAAAAATCTACAATTACTTTTAATTTAATATAATTAATAGACCAGGCTATTAGAAATTACAATTTTTATGATCATCATTAACCGAATTTTCTTTAATCATCGGAATTTTTTTCTAAGGTTTCTCCAGCAAACGCAAATGAAGATTTTATATTTTTAAATTATGTTTTTGGCACATTTGAGTTATATGAAAAATAAAAAACAACCTGATATTGTCTATGATATGCATCATGCTATAATTAAAAATAGATTTGCTTCTCATTTCTCCCATTTCTTTTTATTCCCACACCCAGAGAAGTCGTGAGTGCTAAAATAATTTCTTTCAACCAGATGTTCTTATAGAAGACAATTAAGAAAAATAATAAAAATTGCACAAATATTTTTTTATTTAAATGTTAATAAAGCGAAGGCCAATTTCTCTAACACCTTAAACTACTTGGTTTCAGTAATAATCGTGGGTAATATGTAAAAAAGTAGATACAACTACAAAACACTGCAGATGTTGCAGGAAGTAAAGTGTAAATTTAATGATGATTAATTCTTTAGTTCTCCAGTGGATGTATCAGGTGTTGGCCAATATTTATGGATTCACAAAAATCTGCTGTAGTCGAATATTTTATAAAGTAATAAATAAAAGAATAAAGTGTGTTGAAGATGTCAACTCGGGATTATACTTTTTCACGGTGTAGTAAACTTTGTATGATTACATGGTACCTATATACATATGGATTTGCTGTTAAATATTTGATATGTGGAAGTGAATCTTATTATTAACCCACATTATTAAAAGAACCGCCGGCCTCTATGTTTAAATAACCGTATCCAAAAACTATGTCTTGGGTGTGACGCTTATTACTGCTGCAAGTCGTTGATTGCATTTAATTATTCCTTCAGGTGGTGTTCAAATATTTTGTTTATGGGAAAATCCTTTCAAATTTGATGCACAGTACCTTATAAGAATAAAGATCAAAATTAAACTGATTAATGCACTCATAAATTAGACCATTGGCATTTATTTATATTTGAAAAATGATCTAATCAGAATGGAAATATGTGATGATAGCTCAGTAGGCAATTAGCGATAACGAACACTTCATATTATAGAGCGATAATTGCATAAGTAGGTTAATTTCATAGTTTTCAAATTAAAGAATTTCTTAATTTTTTGTATACTCCCAAAAATGAGTCTTTTCCGGACTCAATTCCAAAAAGTTTGGATGTCAACTTTTGAGGATCATTTAGGTACCTACCTAAATAAAGCATAGTGGCTCAACAACTATATTTAATCTAATACAGCGTGATCAGGAATGACTGAATCTGTTGGTATTAAAACAGTTGTGAAATTAGGAATTTTTTTTGTGGTATGATTTGCAAACCTAATTGTCACAATTAAAAATGTCAGTTTACAAAATCTAAGGTTATATTATGGTGAAGTATTGTTATGTTGAGGTTGTCAAAATTTGACAGTAAGATGTGCGCGCCAACGCCCTTACGGTTGTTTGCGTCAATAGTACCAATTCCACTAGTTATTTTTTCCATACCAACAGATTCAGTTATTCTTGATCACGCTGGTGATACAACAATATGAATAAATTATTATTAGATTTGTAAGTTAAATTAATAAAATCATTCATTACTATTAAATGCTTATTGTCCAAAATAAAAATGAAATGTACAATTTTGAGCACATTCGCAACTGTTACCTCCAAACGAAATACCCGAACCCGAGGGTATCGTGTTAATTTCTTTTGATGTTCTGGTAGTAACCGATCTTATGTTACTCGATGGTTCGGTTTTCTTCTCCCCCATTAACATTTTGCACATATGAATACCTACAGGGTGTGACCACGAGTTGACAGTAGACATAACTCTGTTACTAAATTCAATTTGATTCTAAAAATTGGTACACGTCCATTACAGAATGTGGTCTATTTAATGAAAACATTGCCACCTTTCTGGTACTTCCGGTTATAACCCTAAGTAGACACAAATTATGTTGTTTTAAATGAAACATCCTGTATATTTTTGAATTTTTAGATTCTACTCTTCATTTTAGGCATAAAAGTATTAATTTGTTTCCAGACTTGGGTTCGCCTCGTCCGGAAACAACAACGATTCGTCTCAAGAAACTTGATTTTAGGTACTTGTAACAAAAATAACTATATTACCTATTATTGGGTACCTACATGACATTTCATTTTAATTTTAAAATATTTATTATAGAAAATTGATATATGCAGTTTTCCCATATAAATGTACCTACATTTTATGGATACAGGATTATGTATTTAAAAAAAAATTTTTTAGATTCGGGACGGTGCGGTGTTCATATTTTTTATTTTAATCTACTATATAAAATTCAAATTTATACATAGTGCGCTTATAACATCTACACCATGTGCAAGGGTGTGCGTTGAATCCGACAGCCTAGATAGACTGGTGTCACATAGAGGCTTGGCTGCCAAACGGAAGGTCGCGGGTTCGAATCCCAGAAGGAATATATTTATTTTTTTGTTATTTACTGGTTTCTATGGTACCGATAACAATAATAATGAATAAATAAATATGATTTTATACTGGGATATTTTTTTAAGTGCCTAATAGGTCAAAAATCTAAAATAAAACACTTATTTTTATCGTAAAATTTGGTTATGATGAGTGGGACAGAGACTTCCGAAAACTATTTGAAATTTGCTGGAAACGCTAAAAATTTAAACACGATTTTTACAAGAAATTTAACTTAATTTCGTTAGTAAAAGTAATTGTGGTACTATCCGTATAAGAAAGTCATGTGTTGGACACATCAGATATTTTTAAGTTAGCGAGTCTGAGATCCTATAAACAGCTTCTATTAATTAATATGACTAGATAAAAAATAGTAAAATCGATTAAATATAAGGAAAGTTATCTCAAAATCGATTTTCAACATTCAAGTTCCAGATCGAATAAGAGGTCACCTGGGAAATAATATATACATATATCTGCACTATTTTCAGTTTTTTCGCTGTATTAAAAAGAATTTTAAAAAATCAAAAGTTTCAAAAAGTTACGTTTCTAATTCCTAATTAATTGACTGTATGGAAAAATGTTTAATTCTGTACAACTGATTAAAATCTACTTTTGTCGTATCAAAAAACATGAATATGAACATCAGTGGTTTTTCAGCTCTCGCAGGTCAATTGGGAACTGAAATATAGAATACGCCACCTGGCGGTACAAATTTTCCCCTCGTGAAAGAGAGTCACTTTGACATTTCAACATGTGAAGTATAGCAGGCTGCACAAAGTTAATTTTCTTGTTAAATATGATAACTAATAAAACGTTAAGATTTGTTTCAAATGTTGCAGATAAGGCACACATAATTAGTGTTACATACTTGTTATATGTTTATTATTACAGTGTAATGTGTAACGGAGAGCAAAAAGGGCCGCCTGTTGTGTTTAAAACCGGTATGAACCAGAGACTTTTCTCTGGATGAACTGCAAAGTTTTTTGTTGTGTTAATGGTTGTAAGTTGTAACAGCAAAGGGAAAAGAAATTGACAACTTAGTTTTCATTTATTTGTTATTTATTTTCTTTTTATAACAAGGAGTTTCACGGAGGGAAATTGGCTCATATTTTTCCAAAACAACTTTCTTTTTCGACCATGTGCATTTCATATCAGTACCAGATATGTGATCCAAGTGTTTTATATCGTGCCTGAAACAGAAAGCAAACCAAGAAGACCAGAAAAATAAAATTGATAGTATGTATTAACAATTGCAAACGCCATGATATTTTTGCCAACGAAGATGTTTGATAACTTCCAAATGTACATGTATGTCTATTAAATGATTTGTTGTTACATTTTCCCTTCTTCCAACTTTAACTAAATTAATTGCTTTTTCCATAAAATAAAATAATAAGAGGAAAAATAAACCTAACCTTGCAAATAGTTTTATTACTTACCTTCTGTTAAATTGCTCAAGTTCTGATGCATCTAGGACCGAAATAATTCGATTAAACTGAGTTTAATTGTGGTAATTTACTTATTGTAAAAACACAAATAAAAGAATCACACACAAAAATTAAAAAACTTGCGTTAAATCTCGACACCGTTCATATAAACATGTGTAAATATTTGTGCGACCTTGAAAGCGACTCTCTTTCAAGCTTCCGACTGCAGCGCCCCCATCGGTCGTTTCAGTTCCCAATAGCTTGGTTTTTTCTTAATCTTACAAACTCAGCAATATGGGAAAATAAAATAGCTTCCCGGGAGTTTTGTATTGTGAACCCAATATTTTTTTTCTTATTGACTATAAGATATTTATTGAAATTTGGTATACGATTCTAATAGTTCCAGTAATAAGTTTCGATCTCATTTATAATTATTTACACGAGAGATTCCGATGTAGGCTTTTCAGAACAAAAATAACATTGCCTTTTTAAAATTTTGAGAATAGGCATCTTGCACTATATTTCAAAAATCTAAAAAAATGTATTTTTTGAAAAATTTGATTTTTTTTAATAAATGGAGAAATATTTTTTTTAACTTAAACATTATGTTTATAATAAAAAATTGCGATTAAAAACACGCAAATATTTGAATCAATGGAGCAATTTGGGAACGCGCTGTGATTGGTGTGACGTAAATACCTAATACGGTAACCCTTAACGTTCGACATGCTTATAACATTTTTTGCACGATCCATCAAATTCACGTATTTATGGGTTTAATTAACGAATAGTAACCAAACTAAAATTTGTTCATCTCAAAGTGACAACTACAAAATTATCTAAAATAAAGTGACAAAACTTTCAAATGTCATTACTTACCGAGCAGAAGGCGAGAATCTGATCGGTAAAAATACTTACCGATCAGTAATTTGTAAACAAAACCTACTATTCTTTTAATTAAACCATCAGTAAATACGCGAATTTGATGCATCGTGCAAAAAAGTTACAATAGTAAGAACAAATTTTGACAATTAAAAAATGGTTGACATAAAAACACGATACTAACTCCGACAATTATTTTAAAATCCATGACAACCTTTGACCAAGATAATTTTTGATATCTCGGTACAAAAACATAAAATTTCAGCTCTTCTTCAGTGTTCTTGAAACTGAGAATAAAAAATATGAATAACTGGAACTAAAAAACTAGACCGTTTAAACCACAATATTTCTAAGTGTTCATGGAAGAAGGAAGAATACTGGAGAAATTTCTTTTAAAACCTGGAACTGCTCCGTGTTTTAATAATAAACATGTCAAGTAGCTTGACGGAAGACCATCGTTCCATAAAAAAGTTAAAAATGAATACGAAAGTAACCAATACAAATGTTACCATTATCCAGTAAAATGCTTTATAGGTCCTCCCGTGTTCATACATCCTATGTTTATATTTAATTCACTACAATTTCTCACGTTTATGATATGTAGTATAACAAAGATGCAATAATTGGATAGAAAGTGACCACATGTCCTCGAAAGTAAAAAAATGTGTAAAATGTTCTGAAGCCGGTATTATCACCTCTAACAACTTTCTTGGCATTCCTCTATTTAACACAACTGACCGCACAGGTGTTTTTTACACTTGTATGTCAGGTTCAATTGCGGATTTTCAGTTATTAATATATTATTATTACTATTTGCAAGAGAAGTAATTACATACAAGGTTAGGATAATTTGAGTGTCTATACGCTTGGTTAAACTGCCAACATTCTATGAAAGTAGGTGTGAGTTGGGTAAATCTTTTTTAGTCACCACGATTCTTCCTAGACTCATTTAATGATTTATGATATTTTAATGGTTAGCAATTTTTGACCTCAGTAACCGATGAAACAATAATTACAATAATTTTATCACTACCTACATTTTGTATTACTTCTCTTATTTTCTCTATGTATTTTTAAACATCATATTCAAATAACTTGTTGCAGGAAGTGTAAACAGCATGAAATTAACATCTGAATATCCTATAAATAAGTATATAGTAAGGATATGTGAAATTCGGAAGCTATTAACTCAATGATTAACAATACCGCACACAAATTACTTAGTAGAGCTCTAACAAAGCATTAAACTTTCCTGCAGATGCAACTTGTGCACGCATAAACAATAAATACCATACAAGTGCTACATAAAATTAAATAGGTTACATACATTATACTGACACAATAAGGTAAAACCCAGATATTTAGTATAGTATAAACGAAAAATACATAAGATATAACAAACATGTTGACACAAAGAACAGAAATACCAAGAGTTAAAAGTCACGAGAAGATACTTCTTCTCGAGTTTCTAAATCCTTTGGGTGAACTACAACAACAAGAATAAGACGAAGAGTATTGATCCTTATCATATAACTTTGTTAACAGAGTTAAAGTAGCAATATTGTTTAGGATGCCAAGATTTACACCCGACTTTAAAAACATTTCATCTTAAAGCACAAAAAATGCAGCATATTTTTTTGATAAAGATTATCTTAGAAAATTCATTTATTCCACATTGATTAACACATTAATAAAATACCAAATCAATAAATTTCTTTGCAGACCCCGAAAGGACATTAACCTTAATTCCGGTTTATGAATGAAAATTTAGAATAATCTTGAATATTTTTCAAGCGAAAACAAATTTGTTACCTTATTTGTTTTAAGGCCAGTTTATTTGTTGCAGAATGTTAATGAAGAGACACTTTCTATTTCTATAAATATAATTTATTTGGAACGTGTTCATTATATTTCAATGCGTTACTAAGTAAACAACGTGTTAGTTGATTTAATTTACTCGTAAATATATGAAGAATATTTAATTAAGAAGGTTGAAATTAATATTACCTATCTATAATAAGTATACCATTTATGCTTTTCTGTTAATTACTAATATTAATGTGCTTCTGGTTATGATCTATAACTTATAGCTTGTTAAACCGTAATAAAACTATTATTTATTTGTTATAAACTGTAGATTAGATTTTAAGATTTATTTCCTATTGCACGTATTCGTGAATAATTAGGCTTAACCAGTTGAACGATACACGGATTTTGTTTCATATGATGAAGGGATATTTTAAATCAATATACAGGGTATCTGTAAATAACGGTCTTTACCAAATATGCTAAAACAACTAATGAAATTTGGTGGGTTAATAAGTCTATAAGGAAGCTATAATGTACTGGTATTACAACCAAATAGTAATTTGTATAACTAGCCTAGAAACTAGAGTTTTGCGAGTGCGAGTAGGGTTTGCGAGCAGAGGCCGTAGGCCGAGGCCCGCAACTACGAGTACTCGCAAAACAGTTTCTAGGCGTGTAACACACTATTTTTGAGCCAAAGTTTATTTAAATAAATAAAATTTACAAAATATTTGTTTAAATATTTGGTATTAGGGATTTTTTTTTATTGGTAACACGTGATACTTAAAATTGACACTGACAGTAGTAGCCGAATAACAGAAATAATAATCGGTTTCTATGGAAAATACAAATTTTCTTTATGATTTCAATGATGCCAATCGATAAACTAAAAATTCCTAGCTTTTGCCGGTCTAGCCCGGCAAAACATGAGTTTCCAGCCGATTTATACGAATGCAAAATGGCTAATGCCAACCTGAGGCACAAAAATAATATTGTTCAGTGGCGTACTTATAGGGGAGGACTTAGGGTTTTTTTGATTATTTTTTGTAGGAGTTTGGCTTTTTTAACAAAATAACAAGAATTATGATAGATACTCTCAAGATACCTAAAAAAGGTATACTTGTTTGATTTGCATTAACTGAACTGTTTGCGAGATATTTAACTTTGAAAAATGGTTCTATGATTTATAATCCTCCGTCAAAATATCCTTGGACAAAATATCCTTAAGATAAAATATACTTGGATGAAATATCCTTAACATAAAATATACCTACTATAGTCAAAAAATTGTAATACTAAATATTTTCAGAACAAAACGAAATTCAATTTATTAACCCATTATAAACATTAAAAAATATTATTTATATTAAGTAATTATTTCGGTTCAAGGCTGAAACTTTGAAACAAAACTTGAAAATGAAAAATAATAACCTAACCTAACCTAAACAAAACTACCAACGTATATCATTTTCAAGTTTTGTTTCAAAGTTTTAGCCCTGAACCGAAATAATTACTTAATATAAATAATATCCAAATTTGAATGATCTTTACTCGAAGTTGGTTTTTTTCAGGATTTTTGAATTTTTTTTTCAAAAATTTGGATATTAAAAAATAATTAAATAAATGGTTAGTCTGTTCTAATACTCATGAATATATTCTTCAAAAATATTTTGTCAACGGATAATTCACCTTAATTAACAATATTTTGTCTCGAATATATTTTGTCTCAAAGATATTTTGTCCAAGAATATTTTTTCTCAAGGATATTTTGTCCAAGAATATTATGTCTCAAGGATATTTTGTCTCAAGGATATTTTATCCAAGGATATTTTAACAAGGATATTTTGTCGGGGATATTTTGTCCAAGGATCAAAACGCCGATTACGTGAAAAATATTTTTGCTATTACTTACCCAAAAAAATTGGGTCACTCTAATATAGCTGATTCTACGTCTAAAACTAAGCATAAATCTTTATAGAAACCGACCCACAAAAATACTTTATTACTAAAATATAGGGTGATGAAAGTTATCTTTTTTATTCGCCCTGTATCTTTTTTAAGTATATCTAACAGAATCGTTTAAGATAAGAAATTATGTTTAGATGTGAACGTAGAAGCAGCTATATTAGAGTGACCCAATTTTTTTAACTTTACAGGGTAAGTCACAAATTGTTATATGTATAAGTACCTAATAGCAAAAATTTTTTTCAGAGTTAAATATCTCGCAAACAGTTGAATTAATGCAAATCAAACAAGTTTTTTACGTGTCTTGAGCGTAAGTATCATAATTCTTCTTATTTTGTAAAAAATTCCATACCCTACAAAAACTATTCAAAAAAACCGTAAGTCCTCCCCTATAAGTACGCCACTGAACAATATTATTTTGGTTGTAATATCAACATATTATAGCTTCTTTATAGACTAATTAACCCACCAAATTTCAGATCTCTACTTTAAACTGTTCTGTAGATATACCTAAAAAATGATTTCGAAAGATATTTTTTAACACTCTGTATCTCAGTAAGGAAGAACTTTTGGACTAAGGTATGTTTGCTTCAAACCACTTATTTTGACTTAACGAATTTGTGGTCAAACGTTGTCCATGCATTTCAGAGACACCCTGTATATTATTATTATAGGTAGGTACCGAGGTAGGTACCTATTTATGTATTGAAATGAAACTTATTAATTTCATTTGGGTAGGTACTTTAAAAAATCATGTTAAAGATGTAAATCACGATTGTAATGATAAAACAATACCTTCACTTTCATTCTACAGAAAAAATTCAAGAGAATTTATTACCGAAGGTTGCATTACGATGCATAGGTGCGTCATTTAAAAATTTGCTTCACCCATTGTTGTTGTCAACGATTAATATCATCGGCATTAAAAAATATTCATCTACGACATTTTTCTTATATATTCACATTGAACAAATTATACACAAAGTATTGCAAAAATTGTATCTCCAACAATCAGTTAAACAGATAGTACTAATCTACTCTTATATATTTATATACCGTTAAGATTTTTTACAATTCAAGCAAATTGCTTCAGTGGAACGATCTTAATTATCCTAATTAGTTGTTGGTGATTGTTTGAAAGATTGTAATGCTATTAACCAAAATCAGCTACTGTCAACATATTCCACTTATGTCGCTCAATATATTTAGTCTATTTAACAAAAAGTAATTAGAGTAGCTTTTGTATTTGCATCACAAGGCAATAATATTAAACGAGACATCAGGATGTTTGTTTCAAAACAACACCTACGACACCCCTTTTATTTGCTGTTTATCTCGCGAAATCTCTAGAAACCGGATAAACGATAAATAGCACAATAATTCATTTGGAAAGTATCGGGGGAGGAATTATGTTATTAGGAAATGGTTGTATAGTTTAAATACACTTTCTTAAGATAAACTGTTAGCTTTGAAGTGTAAAAACCGTTGACTTTTATTTTCCTTAATATATTGTCGACAAGATTTATAGCTACACAAATATTGCACCAGTCTCTACTAACTTCTAATTTGTCATAAAGTAATGATAGCTAACTAAAAAATATCTTTTTGTGTCGGTAAATAAATCATGTCTACACATGATAGCTGTGAACGTTGCTTAAAAGTTAGAAAAATTCCATCTACTAACGTAAAAAAATAGCACACTTAATTATTGTTATACTCGAGTAAAACTAGTTTATATATTCAATTCTTGCACATTCTATTTTTTGATGTCAACAAATATTGTTGGACCACCTAGCATCTACTCACTTAATTAATTCAAAGTAGTGGTATTTAAAAAAAATCTTCATAAATTATCCAACTAACTATGTATCAAATTGTGTGTTACTACAATAAATTTTATTGAATCTTGTATCTATTAGATATTTAAATTTATTGCGATTAGTATTTTTTATTGGAATTTAAGCATACTTCATGAGTGTGTAAAATAGTAGGTAAGCTCAAACTAAAATTTACTGAGGTCGAATTACCCTTGACCTTATATCAAATCGAAATACGTTTCTTTTTTATACAAAGGTATACCTACTACTCTTTTAATAATAATACGTGAATTCTTTGAGGAAAAAAGGAAAGTTAATACTATTTAAACTTGTGCATATTATTTAAATTATGGTTTTTGTTAATCATCTGTAGATAATGTATGTAACTCCATACATAATATAAGTGCAGTAGTAAACCTGCAAATTGCGCTAATATATTAAATTAAAACCGTGGTTTTTTAATTTGCACGATCATATCATTTAGTTAATTGCTTATCTAATTATTTTTCTCTGTATAATTTTAGTCACTAGAAATAGGTTATCGTCTTACTCTGGTTAAATTTCTTCTGTTGTAGTAGTAATTGTAATAAGTATCATACTATTTAGTTAAAATAGTATGCTCTTGATTATAAATTAAATCCAAATAACTCCATATGAATGTCTCAAATACTACATTAAGTTTCAAAAATAAGTTTATATCTCTTTAGATCAAAATGTTTAAAAAATTTTCTATAGACATTTTCTTTCTTTCTAAAAAGGTTCAAGAAATTAAATTACGAATAAATGTGAAATATCTTAGGCGGAGTTTTCTTGACCTATTTTAAAATTTACAGTTCATATAAGCATATGTCAAACAATAAGCCTTTGTGTCTGAGATATGGGGCGGCATTGAAAATGATAATTAATTTTTGGATGCATTTTTTTTATTTAAAAATAAATAAGCATGTACCATCGCGAATTATTCAGCAGTTACATTAATTTTTTTACTATTATTTAATCTTACTGTCCAGAAATAAGTGTCCGATTTGATATTTAATGAAAAATTAAGAAAAGCATGTCTTGACTATTGATAAGTGAATGTCAAATTTGACAATAAAAGTAAAGCTGTTAATTTGTAAACAATTTAAACTTCTTTGTGTTATTTGTAAACTAAAAGCGTATCTTTGAAAAAGCTGTTATTTTAACTTTAAAGTTTAAACTCCGGTGTCCCCCAAATATGAACAATTCAATCAATGTTTTGACGGCAAATTCTCAGAAGAAACCTAATTTGACCCCAAACTCGGAAACAAAATCATTTAACATATATCTATATCAACTTTTATCTTAAAAATGTCCCCCTCTAAGAGATTTCCTCGGAGATTTCATATGTCTCATCTTCTACTTTTACGATATTTGTTAAATAGAATGTTATGACCAATAAACTGGGATCAGGGAGCAATTTTTGTGAAACTGATATGACGCTCTAAAATGTGAATGAACCATGGAAAAAACAGAAAAAGACTGTTATCTATAGAACATACAATTTTTAAGAAAATCGAGAATACAATATATTTTTTCTCATACCTGCACGAAAATGGCCACTTTATTTGCGGGAAATGCGGGTATAGAAAGTCGTCTTTTTAGGGTAGTGGCGGAAAATAAGGAGTGGGGGTAACATTTCTCACTTGGATAGAGATTCCCTTCCTCATATGCGGGAGTTATTTGTGTTTATTTATGGTTGTCAAGGTGATTTTCTCACAGCAAAGTGTCAAGCATAAATGTCAAAGTTATTCTGTTATAATTTGTTCGCGCGTTTCACGGAAAAGAAGTGGCTATTTTCGTGCAGGTATGAGAAAAAATGGAGTATGCTACACAGGAGGAATTGATTCTGCCTCGTGTTCTTGTGCCCTCGCTTCGCTCGGGCCCAATTTTCACACTCGTCAGAATCTCTTAATTCCTACCTTGTTACATAAACTACTATTGTTTGCACCATTTTATTAAAAAATAAAGCACGGATTCGGATACAGCGACCAAAAAACCTTCAGAAAACACTGCGTCGTCTCATGCCGCTTTTACTTCCTACTTTTTGACCCCTAGCTGAAGGACTAAAGGGCAAGGGAACTTCCTTTGACAGTAAAACAAGAAAAAGAAAATGCCTTAAAAATAGAGTTTGGCGCATTGGATGAATAATATTAAATGGTAATGATTCATTATTAGTCAATAATTAGTGCAATAGGTACTAGTGAGTGCATTTTTAATGAATAAAAGTTGATAAAAGTGCTTAATTTACACATCCAAACATTGGATGTTTCAAATTTTCAAACTGATGTTATACCTAACTTTTGAAATATTGGAGACCGCCGAATATTTTTAGCTTTTTCGTAATCAGGGGATCTTAATTAACAAGGTAAATCCGACATTTCTTAATTACGCTCTGGTACACATTCGCCAAAATTACCGAAACGGTTTTACTACCTACTCTAATACAATACAATTATGAATTATGTATTAGATAGATATAAAAAAATATTGGAAAAATTTCAACACCCTGTAGGTCTTGGAAACTGAGAACTTTTAGATAGGTAAATGTGGTTCAATCCTACTATTTTAACTTCTGGTATCGTATCCTACACCCAATTTTTAAAGTAGGTTGTAGGTACATATAAATCATACACTTTGTAGAATTTAGTGTCCTACAGAACAATAGAATAATACTTACCTTCTTACCTACAAATGAATCAAAAACTCAAGTAGGTAATGAATTATTAAAATTAAAATAATAAAATATGGGTCGTCATGTCTTAACCCTAGATTAGAATAACCATTGAGTTGTTTAATAAAACTTCTATCATAATTTGGCTATGGCTTAATTAATTAAATTAAATTGAAATAAATTATAAAATTGTACATTTAATAGAAAATAAGTCTAGGTACCGTTTGTTGGACTCTGTCTACTGAAACGGACGAAGCCCGGGTAGCTCAGTCGGTAGAGCATTGGACTTTTAATCCAAGGGTCCAGGGTTCAAGTCCCTGCTCGGGCGACTTCTTTTAGTAGTTAATTTCAACATATACACCATAAATAATATAAAAAAGTTTATTTAGTTTTACGAACAAAAATTAAAATCATAACATAACACACCACAACTTATAACTTACTAATTACATTATTTGGTAATTTGATGATTATTACCTAACTTTGTCTACATCTCATGTTTTAACATTTTTACAAACTATAGGTGCACAATTTTGCCTCTTAACTGCCTCAAATACTTTTTTAAGATCGTCTGCTTTATCTTTTATATTCTTTTCCCTAAAAATTAAAGTTTAATTATTATAAAATATATATACATATGTATAAAAAATATAACTTACTGTTCTGCAAAATTGTTTAACAAATTTTGTACATGCTCTTCAGCATTTTTTGAATTACTTGCACTTACAAGCAATTCACATAATATTCTATTTTCACAACTGGCTCCACTTAGATCGTTGAAACGGTTGAAAGAGGAAACAATACGTTTGGCTAGTACTTGATTTGAGTCTACTGCTCTGTATCTTGATTGCCTAAAATAAAAATTGTATGTTGAGAAATTGATTGAGAAAGAGAAGAATGTTAGGCACAATACGTTTAAAATTGTATTAAATTATACCAGAAACAATGAAATTTGGCAAGTTTATGAACTTACACAAAATGACAATAATGTTACAAATTTATTTTGGTGTCATCATTTGGATCACGATCACTGTGTCCCAAATTGTTGGCTCCACTATGGGTAACTTCTT
Source organism: Pediacus dermestoides (assembly GCA_963942485.1). NCBI lineage: Eukaryota > Metazoa > Arthropoda > Insecta > Coleoptera > Cucujidae > Pediacus > Pediacus dermestoides. Next base: position 31,676,184 of record OZ012625.1, on the reverse strand, counting down.
TATTATTGGAGATACAAATTAGGAAAGTTTTTAAGAATTTCAAGGCCATTTCTGATTAGCCAACAGATTTTGAATATCTTTTTTAGTTTTTAAGAAAAACCAAAATGTTGCATTTTCTTTAATGCTAAATATTTTTTTTATCATCCATTTTGTGCTGTTGAGACTTTGACATTGTACAAAATGTACCGGGTGTCCAAATAAGAGAGGACGTTGGCTGTATCTCAGAAACTAATTATCGTACAGCCTTCGGAAAAAAATTATTATGGTAAAAGTGGGCAAGAGAAATTGCTGGAAATAATTTTTAAGTTTCTAACTCGACCGCTAGAGGGCGTAATACTAACGACAAAATAGAAAACACGGTTTTTCTCAAAAATATCTCGAGTTAATATATGCCAAAAATAGTTATGTTTTAATCCATGCAAAATTAGAAAACTTTTTTGTTTCTAGTATTTTTCTCTATCTTGTCAAATAAAGGGCGGGGGAAGAGGCGAATGTTTGTTTGAAAAAAATGTAATAACTTTTTTTGGCTTAACCGTTTTCGATAAATTGGATCTCGCTTAAAAGAGCGTTTATTAGGGCTTCGGATAAATAACTGAAATCATTAAGGTAATTTTTCCCTGGTCGCTAGAGGGCGTTTTGTGACAAAGTCGAAGATATTGGTAATTTTCTCAAAAATGTTAAATGGAATGGTGCTATTCTTACTAGCTAATAAGAAAGAGCATAAAACAGTGAAGAAACTGGTGAAAACCGCAAATCGATATCTCTTTTCAATACAGAGATATGAATGAAAACATTTTTTAACCAAATTTTTGCCAATTACCAACGAAGAAGGATTTCAAATGTTGGCCGTCTATTTTGAATGCCTGAAAAATGCAACGATAGCATCAAGGATGTATGCAGTATGCAGATTCCATGCAAAAAGTTGGTTAAAAAAGTTTTCATTCATATCTCTGCACTGAAAAGAGATATCGAGTTGTGGTTTTCACCAGTTTCTCCACTGTTTTATGCTCTTTCTTCTTAGATAGTAATAATAGCACCATTCCATTTAACATTTTTGAGAAAATTACCAAAATCTTCGACTTTGTCACAAAGCACTCTCTAGCGACCAGGGAAAAAATTAAATTAATAATATCAGTAATTTATCCGAAGCCCTAATAAACGCTCATTCAAACGAGATATAATTTATCGAAAACGGTTAAGCCAAAAAAAAGTTATTACATTTTTTTCAAACAAACATTCGCCTCTTCCCCCTCCATTTATTTGACAAGATAAAGAAAAATACTCCAAACAAAAAAGTTTTCTAGTTTTGCATGGATAACAACATAACTATTTTTGGCATATATTCCCGAGATATTTTTAAGAAAAACCGTGTTTTTTATTTTGTCGTTAGTGTTACGCCCTCTTGCGGTCGAGTTAGAAACTTGAAAATTATTTCCAGCAATTTCTCTTGACCACTTTTACTATAAATATTTTTTTCCGAAGGCTGTACGTTAAATAGTTTCTGAGATAAAGCCGGCGTCTTCCTTATTTGGACACCCGGTACATGCACGTTTTTAAGATACTTCCAATGGCGTTGTCAGTTTTTTCCCAACTCTTTTGTTTTTTGAGATACGATTAGTCTTTCTGATGGACTTGTTTTTTTTTTGGCATTGTCAAATAGCATTTTTATTGCCTTTCCAACGATGTATCACAACATGACGAAAAATTCTAAATTATCATAAAAAAATCAGAAAACTGTATTTTTCAATAAAAAAAAAAAAGAAAATGCATCCTAGCAATAAATAAAAATCAATCCCTCTATCACTGCATGATAAGTCTATGAGATGATCCCTCTTTTGCTGCAATGCAAAAAATGTCGCGCTAAATGACAGCTAACGATAAAATTCGATCCAAAGCAACACGTTACAAGTTCAGAAGTAGAATCTCTAAGATGAAATTGTTGATAATGGCACGCAATTTTTCTAAAGAAGAAAAATGTGTATGCTCTTGACTTACATTCGGCCAAAATCGAAATGGTAACACTGCAGCTGAACATTATTTGCAAAGTTTCTATGAACGACAACTCCCCACGACACCCATTTAAGAAAACTTGGCACGAATTTGATTAATTTTGGGGCATTTGAACAAAAGAGGAACAATCGTTATGATGTAAATAATGAAGAAAATGCTAACAACATTCTTGAGATAATAACCGACACACCGAACTCTTCAGTGAGGCAGGTTTCAAGAGTAACTGGATTAGCGGAATCAAGCGTTAATCGGGTTTTGAAAAAAAATCGTTGCTATCGTTTCAAACCCACAATTGTACAGGGTTGACTAAATTGCGATTAAACGTATATCGAGACTCGAGAACACATAGTGCCCTTTAGAAAATACATCGAAGTTATTAAGAAACTATTATTTACCACTCCAAAAAAATCGCTGTGTAACAATTTACAGGTCGATACGTTAATAGTGCTTAAATTATGGGAAAAAACCGAAATTGACAATTCGATTTTATCACCCTGCTATCTATCTATTTTAATATTAACTCTTGGACTAATAAGGTAAGTTTGGCTAAATTGCAATATTTTTTACATACGAGTAGGTTAAGTTTAAAGTTTAACCCCTTATTCATAAAAAAACACCTTTTAACTAAAATAACATTATAAAGTCCAGGTTTTCAATAGCTAGCTACCCGTAACTATACATTAATATCTTTAGATAACAGACAATGGTCACGAAGATAATTAACTATTAGTTAAAGGGTACCTAATTATCGATTGAAAAACTGGCTCTGAGACTAATTTATGTCTTTTTCATTAAAAAGTCAGAGTCTAGCTATATTCACAATGGGGTAAAGCAGAATTAGTTGTTTGTTTCATCACAATCGACCCAACGAGATAATAGTCAGAAGATGACTACGAACTTTAGTCTTGAAATTCTTGAAAATCTGCGCACGTTAGCTAGTGTATCTTATGTGAAACACACTGGCATTGTAATTTTTTTATCCATATTATTTATCGTTAACTTATCGACGTTAGAAGAATTTTATGTAAATTTTTTTATTGATATCTTTAGAATACTTACGTGTCATTTACAGAAGTAACAGTTATAACAGTCGGTGTTAAAGCACTAATCAACAGACTTATTGGTATAAAAGCTGTGAGAAATTTAACAATTTTTTTCCAGGGATCTATTCCATGTCCCTCATTACTCAGTCCAGATTCGTATGTTTTGTGCACATTGCTTACAGGCTTCTCCAGCAAATTATAGTCGAAATTGGTTTTTTGAATAGCAGGAATTGGTCGTTTCTTTTCCATAAAAAATTTACTAAATTTTTCCCAAGCTCCCTCAGTGCTTACTGGCACTCTAGTCGTACTACCAATACCAAAAGACGTCGGTCTAACATTGAAATTGTGCTCAGGAACTGGTACGGGTTTATTAAATGAAAATTCATGCTGGTTTCTTCCATTAAAATTTTCAGATAGTTTCTCGTCGTTATTCACGAAATTATATGGACGTTGGACGATTTCTGGGGCAGGAAATTTGACTCTACTAACCCATGGTTGTTCCGTTGTGAAGATTGTTTTTTCTGTCCAGGGGGTGATTTCTTTGCGATATGGAAATTCTGGCGGGTTCTGGAATGTGTTGAAATGTTTAGCTTCCGGGAATGCCGGTGGAACAGGGAATTTATTATATTCATAGTAGGTTTCCAGTTGAGGGCTCGGTTTGAAATTTTTCTTGGTGTTAGTAGAGGAGCTAAATTTGTTGGAAGTTGCGTTATTTGGTGCTATCGTTCGCTCTACTTGCTGTGTTTGAGACGGTTGTGTTATTCTTTGCATGTTGATAGTCTCTGTGATATTCCGTTTATTGCCCTCTACTTTTATTGTGGCTGTTACGTTTTTGGGCATATTTGGTTCTGTCTCGAATATATCAGGGTCTTCTTCATTTTTCAATGTAGTCACTTCAATTGAGTAAGCACTTTGAAAAATTAAAAAAAATTGTAAAATTAATATAAGCATCTTATAACTTAAAGCACAAGGCAAAATTTTTTAAACAAATACGACATAATTTGTTCTGCTTTTATTTATAAACTTTTATAACAATAAAATTACGCGACAATGTTTGGTGTATCAATAGAATATACTTAGTTTTCATGTTCTATTGTGTGTACGAATCCATATCAAAGAAAGTGCACTCTTCTTCTTTTTGCAATCATTACATGCTCTAAATATAAAATCGTTTTAAGCTTGTAAAATATTAGAAAGTAAAATTACCTATATTGCAGAAGAGAGAAGAATATTGCAAGTACAATTGAACAAATGTAAGAAGACGAATGCCGATGAATGCGCATAATGATGTTGCATATGGGAAATTTTGTCCTTCGATTGTACTTACTAGAGTAGTTTAGTACATTTCCAACATGAAAATAGGTTTTTTTTTGTGACGTGAGAATTTGCGTAACAGCAAACAGCGAGTGTCCCAGGTCCGGCAGTAAATGCCATTTTACTAAAATATTCTACTTTATCAAATAGATTAGAATAGAAAATACAAAATTTTATTTTTCATTTGTTGGGAACTTTCATGTAAAACGTTTAAATTATATTTTTATATATTTAATAACTTATTTTAGGTTTGTATATAAATCTTCCAATGAAAATGAACTAATAGATATGAAAATTCAAAGACATTTAGTTTATTTCGTGTTTTCATCAAGATAATCTCGTAGAAAATCATATATGTAAGTACACTGTGTCCCAAATTGCTTGTAATTGCAAGGTATCTCTGTAATTTGTAAAGATAGAACTTTGCGGTTTTCGCGAACCTGTGCCACTTTTTCGTTAAACTTTTAATGCCGCAAACAGAAATAAGCTAACTTGTTTTGTTTCTGAGATACAGGGTGAAAACATAAATTTTCACTTTCCGGGGTGCTGTCATATCTCACATACTATGTAAGCTAGAAAAAAAGTAAAAACGGTTCTAGATAGATATTTTTGCGTAGGATCCAGTGGCGTACTCGAAAAAAAATTGATTTGCATCGTTTAAGAAATATGACCCAAACTTGGTCTTTTTTAAATGGAACACCCTATATTTTTTAGTCTCATAAAATGTGTCTATTTTTTCTCATTAAAATCATGTAATCAGTAGGCACTTTAAAATTTAATTAATGCCCTAAAAAGGCAAAACACCCAATTATAAGTCAAAAAAATTTAGTTGGCCATGAAAATCGGGGATAAAGAAGTGTTTACAACATGAGACACTATATTAAATTAAAAACTCTTAATATTAATATTATTTTTATTTTATCTTAGTAAAAAAGGAACAAAAAGCGAACTAAAAATTTTTAACGGTAATTATAAATAAACAATGAAATTTAAGAAAATATTTTACTTTTTTATTTTTTTTTAATTTAATATAGTGTCTCATGTTACTTGTACACATTTTTTTATTCCCGATTTTCATGGCCAACTAAATTTTTTTGACTTATAAAGGAGGTTTTTGGTTTTTTAAGGCATTTTTTAAATTTTAAAGTGCCTACTGTTTACATCATTTTAATGAGAAAATATCTGATGTGCCCAACACATGACTTTCTTATACTTACGGATAGTATCACAATAATTACTTTTCCTAAAGAAATTAAGTTAAATTTTGAGGGTTTCCAGCAATTTTCAAATAGTCTCTGTCGCACTTATTGCAATACGTATAAATCTGTCCTTGTCCCACTCATCATAACCGAATTTTACTACAAAAATGTGTTTTATTTTAGATTTTTGACCTATTACTCACTTAAAAAAATCTCCCGGTATGAAATTACATTTATTTATTCATTATTATTGTTTTCGGTACCATAGAAACCAGTAAAATAAAAAAAAACTAATGGTCCGACCTTCTGGGATTCGAACCCGGGACCTTCCGTTTAGCAGTAGTCAAGTCTCTATGTCTAGTCTACCTCGACCATCGGATTCAACTATCAACGCGCACTATGAGAAATATAAAGTGTTTTAAGAATATCTAGTTTTTTTGAAATTTTTTTGACAGAATTTCAAAAAAAAGTTCAAACAAAATTTGTTCAAAATTCAATTCTAAATCAATGTTAAAGAATAAAAAAATTTCATAAATTGTTTATTTTTCAAGATATTCCTAAAAAACCTAAAAATGTCATCAGGTAACTGTCACTTGTTTTGGTGCTAGATGAAAAACATTGAATGTGGCACCCACAAATTTGTTCAAACTCTTAAATATGATATTTGACTCAAATCCGAAAAGTCGTTTTTGAGTTATGGTGGATACAGACAGACAGACAGACACACAGACAGACAGACATCATGGCGAAAATGGTCAGAATGGATTCAGGGGCCCTCAAAACGTGTAAATCCATCAAAATCTCGAAGTCGAAAAAAATCACGATTACTATACTTCCTTATACTACGTATAAGAAAGTAAAAATAGACACATTTAGTGAGAGTAAAATATCTGATGTGCCCAACACATGACTTTCTTATACAGATAGTATCACAATAATCACTTTTCCTAAAGAAATTAAGTTAAATTTCTTGTAAAAATTTTGAGGGTTTCCAGCAATTTTCAAATAGTCTCTGTCGCACTTATTGCAATACGCATAAATCTGTCCTTGTCCCACTCATTATAACCGAATTTTACGACAAAAATGTGTTTAATTTAGATTTTTGACCTATTATTCACTTAAAAAATTCGATGTAGATATTTTAAGGACGTATTCGGTGCGATTCTATAAGTTTCTAACCACCGTGTTTATTAACTACTGTGGTTGTTGCTATGATAATTACCAATCAAAAACGTCGTACCGTAGCAACAACCACAGTGGTTACATAGTCACGGTCATTAAAATGTTATAGAATCACCCCGATTGTTGGGATCAAAATAACACTTTTTTTTCAAATAAACATGTGTCCTAAAATGCACCCCCTCCAACCTTCCCCAAAACTGGGTTTACATAATTTTTGAAGCAAAAAATAAATAGAGTGGCTAAAAAAGGGGGGGCATGCCAATTTTCAGAAGATTTGATCTGTTATTGTGGTCACAATTTTAAATAATCGTTTTTTTTACGCAACTTACAGTGGCTGTAGCTCGGAGGGGGTGCATTTTAGGACACATGTTTATTTGAAAAAAAAGTCTTATTTTGATCCCAACAATACGTCCTTAAAATATCTACATCGAATTTTGAATCACCCTGTATAAAATCACATTTATTTATTTATTATTATTGTTTTCGGTACCATAGAAACCAGTAAAATACAAAAAAATTAAAAATAATGGTCCTTTTGGGATTCGAACCGGCGACCTCCCGTTTGGCAGGCAAGTCCCAAACTCACTCGTCTATCTACTAGTCGGATTCAAGGCGCACTATGAGAAATATAAGTGTTTTAAGAATATCTCATTTTTTTGAAATTTTTTTGACGGAATTTAAAAAAATGGTTTAAACAAAATTTGTTCAAAATTTAATTCTAAATCAATGTTAAAGAATAAAAAAATCTCGTAAATTGTTTATTTTTCAAGATATTCCTAAAAAACCTAAAAATGTCATCAGGTAACTGTCACTTGTTTAGGTGCTAGATGAAAAACATTGAATGTGGCACCCACAAATTTGTTCAAACTCTTAAATATGAAATTTAAATCAAATCCGATAACTCGTTTTTGAGTTATGGTGGATACAGACAGACAGACAGACAGACACACAGACAGACAGACAGACAGACATCATGGCGAAAATGGTCAAAATGGATTCAGGGGCCCTCAAAACGTGTAAATCCATCAAAATCTCGAAGTCGAAAAAAATCACGATTACAATACTTCCTTATACTACGTATAAGAAAGTAAAAATACAGGGTGTTTCATTTAAAAAAGACCTAGTTTGGATCATATCTCTTAAACGGTGCAGAACAATTTTTTTTCGAGTACGCCACTGGATTCTACGCAAAAATATCTATCTAAAACAGTTTTTACTTTTTTCTAGCTTACATGGTGTGTGAGATATGGCAGCACCCCGGAAAGTGAAAATTTTCGTTTTCACCCTGTATCTCAGAAACAAAACAAGTTAGCTTAGTTTTGTTTGTGGCATTAAAAGTTTAACGCGAAAACCGCAAAGTTCTATCTTTACAACTTACAGAGATACCCTGCAATTACAAGCAAATTGGGACACAGTGTACATATTTCTCTAGAGAAAAAAAATTTTCATCTCTTAAGAGAAACAATTAAACTTTCATGGAAAGTTGTGGAAAAATAGCTAGGTATTTTCATATGTTCAGGGTGTGCCATTTTCGACACTTTTAGGGGATATTGGAGTTATTATAAAAGATAGAGTGTTACGGTTTTCATTTTGGTGTAGGTAATACCTTTTTACGAAACAAAAGATTCCGTGCTCAAATTTGTCATGGCTTTCTTAGTTTTTAATTTACAGAGTGATTCTGAAAATGTTTTCTTTTTAGGCACCTCTCGTATTTTCGTTATGCGTCTACTTATCAAAAAGGTGAAAACTGATCTTGATATAGTTTTTTACGATTTCAGTGGCGTAGGCAGTTTTTGATATACATATCTAACTCAATAATTAAACTTGTGATTTTTTAAATGGGTATATTATTTTTTATATTGATTAAGCAATTTCGCATTTGTTTCTAATAAACTGGTCCTGGCCTACTGTTACAAATAAAGTGAATTTTTAAAAATATCGAATTTTTAGATTTTTTTTCAAAATAAATGTAAACAAACATCTATTTTTTTGAAAAGCCCAAGTTTTGATTAATCAATATAAAAAATAATATACAGGTTGTCCCATTAAAAAAATCATAAATAAGTTTAATTATTATTTATTGAGTACATATATATATAGTATATCAAAAACTAAACTTTTTAGACAAAAACTGTCTACGCCATAGATACGCCAGTGAACTCTACGTGAAAAACTCTATCAAGATCAGTTTTCACCTTTTTGATAAGTAGACGCTTAACGGAAATACGAGATGAGGGGTGCCTAAAAAGAAAAGATTTTCAAAATCACTCTGTAAATTAAAAACTAAGAGAGCTATGACTTTTACCCCAGAATCTTTCGTTTCGTAAAATCGTAAAAAAATATCTTTGATAATAACTTCAATATCCCTTAAAAGTGTCGAAAATGGGACACCCTGTACACAATTTCATTATACATAATAGGCCATTTATAAAGTCCCTAGAATAGGGACTTTAGCCATTTAAAACACTATCCGCCATCTGTACAACAGAAAGAAAACTAAAATCAAAGTAAGGTGTCTCGACAGCTGAACAGAATCTGTCATCGAACTTTGGCATAAAATTAAAGCTTATGATTTGCTTTAAATCATAATGCATTTAATAAAATAACATGCATACTTATTAGAAAAATTAATATTTTCAGGTGGAAATACAAAATGTTCTAAAATAATATGGTAATGTCTCAAAATTTTAAATTAGTTGTAATGCATTAGTTTCTATTAGTCACTACAGTTAGCGCTTTTGTAACGTCAAAGTGACTCGATCGATAAAGTAGATAGCAATGTTCCAATAGTAAACGTCAAAACCGAATGTCACCAATCTGACACATATTATTACAAGTGATTATTTCGTTGTAAACATTAAAGTTTTGTCACAGAAATAAATTCAACACGTTAGCTAATGAAGAAACAGGAGTTCTACTAAACTTAACATAATGGAAAGTACAAAATTAGAGGTAATTTAAAGTGTTAACCTCTTAAAGATGACGAACACATAAAATAGAAAACCGCGGAAATTGTTTTATATAAAAAATCTCTCATTATTGTAGATGTTTGATGGGACAGACGGATATCTGGAGGGTGAAATGACTGTGCCAGGAACCCAAAATAGACGAGATATTGGAAAACCTGACTTTAATACTTTAGATGAACCTATCCGAGATACCATTGTACGTAATCTTCTCCGTAATAATTTGCCTATAATATACAGGGTGATCAGTATTGGCGCACTCCGAATACAGGGCGTTATAGAGCACATTAAAACTAAGGATAATCTGCAAAGAAAAATTAAAGCTGATGGTTAGTTTCCGAGTTATAGAGTTTCCCTCATCCAAGTTACAAGCTAATTATTTTCATAACCAAGACAAAAATGAGTGAATAATTCATGCTACTATAATCTCTGGATAAAATGCAATATAATTTGTTCAATTTTTTTCACAAAACCTTTAATACAAAGAAATTGAAAATGTTAAAATTTAATAAAATACCTAAATTTGAGAGAATTTTTAAGTTTGGCAACCTCTCAAGCTCCCCTTGGGATAAACTAAAATACCTTCTGTTGTCATGAAAATATTAATAATGAATTTCAATTGTTATTTCTGTTTTTTAATAAAATTGACAGTACTAAATTAGTTTGACAAGTTCTCGCATCATAAAATATTGAACGTTTCTCTTTTTTTTCTCGTCGAACCTATTCACATGTTCAATGCAGTGTTGCCACTTTTATTTTCACAAAAGTGGTCATATCTTTGTAAAGAAAGGACTTACAGCACTGCGGTAAAAAAACGTAAAGTTTATCACAATATGCACCGAGTGCGGCAATTACTGATCACCCTGTATAAATATTTATAATATAAACGTTGCAGTTACGCGACTTAAAAGCGGTGGGCATTAAGTTCGCACATGTGTTGTTTCCAAAAGAGAAGAAGACTTTGCTTAAAGAATGTAAGTAGGTACAGAAAAGAGATATTAAAGTTGTTTTATATGTCATTGTTTTAGGGGACTTGTGGGGACCTTTAATGTTGTGCACATTTATGGCTATGTAAGTAAAAATACTTCTAGATTTTCATTTTCTGAATTTATGGTTTTCGCAGGATTCTTCAAGGTTCTAGCACAGCTAACAATTCAAACGATGGAGGGCCTGAATTCGCTCAGGTATTTGTAATTGTGTGGATAGGCTCGATGGTGGTGACTTTAAACTCCAAGTTATTAGGGGGGCATATGTAAAAATTAATGTAAATATTGAGATTTATTTTTATTTACAATGTGTTTTTTTTTTTTTAGTTCAATATTTCAAAGTGTTTGCGTCTTGGGATACTGCCTGTTACCCACTACTATATCTTTAATTATATGCCGAATTATTCTATTAGCTGAACAAACGAATGTACTATTCTTCATTCGATTTTTCGTGTCTATGGTTGGGTTTGCTTGGGCAACATATGGTAATAATTTATTTTAAAAGTAGTACCTACATCTATTATTTTATTTTTTAGCATCGATGATATTCTTGGGAGACAGTCAAAAGCCCGGAAGGAAAGTGTTAGTAGTTTACCCAATATTTTTGTTTTATTTTATTATTTCATGGTTAGTTATTTCACACACCAACACGTAAAGTATTCTTGCCATTCTTGTATATAATTAAGTTATTTTAACTTTTAAGATATGCTCCAGTCAGCTGACTATAATTTATAGTTGTTTGTGATTTAACTACTGTATGTAATAACAAATTTTTATGTATTATTCAATTTATAATAAATACAAAAAATCTCAAGCTAGTTTTATTTTATCAATTTCTAAACCTTTCGCCTTTGTGACCCTGGTGGCTTGGGGGTTTTTCTGTGATACGATAGATGACGTTCGTACATTTTTAAGCAACCCAAAAATCATTTTCACTAATAACTTTATTTAGTAGCAGTTCCTGAAATATCTGTTAGATATTATTTGCTCCTGAAATGCGAGATAAGAACATGAACCTGTTTCTAATTTGTTTTCTATCGACATTTACATCACTTTATTGTCTTCAATGTATGAATGATAATAATGAGCCTGTAGATTGGTAAGTATGTTTAGTCATAAATAAAATACTACTATATGCTAAAGTTTTAAGGTTTGTGGCTTACAAACTTCCCGAAGTCAAGCATCATCACAAGTTACTAAAGGCGGGAGTGGCTTATGTTTACACAACTTCAAAAGACGATAGCAAATGGTCCTTTTCTAACAAATCGATTAATGATACGAGATCGATATTGGCAAATTCTTTACCAATTTTTAATAATCTCGTTAGTGTTGGTTAATCAAATAAAATAGTTTCCAACTCTAAATGTCTTGTTGTAGAATAATTATTCGTATATTTTATACAATGACCAACCACCGAATAAAAAATCCAAGTCGAGTAAAGGTCACAACAAAGGAGTTGTTTTGGCAGATATGAAGAGTGGTTTATGGTTGATTCATTCAGTACCACATTTTCCAATTTTGGGTAAAACGTACATTTTTCCAAGGACGGGTGCCGAATTTGGTCAAAGTTTTTTGTGTATTTCGTTGGATCTGAATATTTTAAATGAAGTTGGTAGGTACATGTTCAGGTTTAGTGAAGATAGAATAAATTTAGGAAACCTACACTATACACTGGGACCAGTGTTGGGGCACCGATCCCATTGTGTGCGCATCCTTTGTCCCCACCTTCGCCACTATGTAGAACATGCGTATTTCGCCTCAAAACACCGATACAATCTGGAGAAAAATGTGTTTTAACTTAAATCTTCGCAGTTACTATATACAAATTGCACGTTTTTTCTTCGTCCGATTGTACTAGTGGTAAAACAGTTTCCTGCTTCTGTCATTTTCTGTGCAGAGCATCGGCGACTTAACAGTGGGCCCACTGTACATTAAAATATAATGTAGGTAATAAAATAATAATAATACCGGTACCTACATAGGTATAATAACAATACCTATTTAATATCAATCAAAGTATTGAAATTCTTTTAAACTTCTTCATAATTTATAAACACATCAAAGAACAAAAACATAAAAAAATCTTTTGGTGCAACAAGTCTAAAAATATATATTATTGCTTACTCTGAAAAAATCTTACAGGCTCTAAGCACACAAAAAGTTACCTGCAATTTTAATACATCTAGTAAGTATGTACAGGGTGGGCAAAATTCGATGTTTTTATAAGCTAACTTTTAAACCATAAGAGATATTGAAAATCTGACCGCGCATCGTCGAGCTCTTTTTTCGTGAAACCCTTGATGGCGAAGTCAAAATTTAGCGATCGTCGTTTGTTTTCGAGTTATGGACGAAAATTCGATTTCTTGAGATTTATGTCTATATTTCGGTTGTTTGTGAATTTAGAGAAATGGCGTTTGCACGTTCTTAAGGCATTTTGATTTTGAAAATGTTTTTTTATTTTTAGGTTATGACATACATTTTTATTTTTTTTATATGGAAGTCATAGTGGGCTGTCACTTTATTGAAAAGTGCATTTTTTTCTCTTTTCAAATATATATAATATGTAGGGTCTATTCCTTCAATTTATTCTTAAAAAATCAAAAAATCTAAATTTTTGGAGTTAATATGTATTTGGCATATTTATCGCAGTAGACGAATGTCATGATGAGAACCCTGAGATCCAAAATCAGGGTTGGCAAACCAACCAAAACACACTAAAACCAAAGTTTTAGTGTGCCTTAATATAAAATCAAGTTTTGGCATATAAGATTTATGAGGGAATTCTATCTAGTGAACGGTACTACCAATATTTAAATGAGAAAATTGTTGATGAATATTTGGACAATTTATCGTTCAGCGATAGAAGTCAGTTCTTCTTACAACACGAGGTGCACCACCTCATAATACCAGATCAGCTAGAGAATTGCTTAACTCAAAATTCAGATATAATTGGGTTGTTATCAATGGGCCAGTTAGATGACCACCAAGGTCGCCTGATTTGACACCTTTGGGGACATATTAAAGATAATTCATATAAAACTAAAAGTAGAAATACAGAAGAACTCAAAGCCAAGTTTACGCAATGCCTTAACTCCGTGTCAAATATTCACATTTCGAATGCGCACAGAAGTGTCATGAAAAGTATATTGCAGTTAATAGACGTAATTTTGAACTTTTTCTTTATTGAGTTGTTTTATATAGATATTAATTTTAGATAGTGTCGTGTTTATATGTATGTCGTTTGTTGTATTTTCATTTTTATTATAAGATTTTTTTAATTTAATTTCAAAAATTTAGATTTTTTTATTTTTCAAGAAGAAATTGAAGGAATAGCCCCTACATATTATATATATTTGAAAAGAGAAAAAAATGCTCTTTTCAATAAAGTGAAAGCACACTATGACTTCCATATAAAAAAATAAAAATGTATGTCATAACCTAAAAATAAAAAGACATTTTCAAAATCTGTTAACGCCATTGCATTCGCATGAAAAAAGTGCCTTAAGAACGTGCAAACGCCATTTCTCTAAATTCACAAACAATCGAAATCTCAAAAAATCGAATTTTCGGCCATAACTCGAAAACAAACGACGACCGCTAAAATTTGACTTCACCGTCAAGGGTTTCTCAAAAAAAGAGATTTTCAATATCTGTTATGGTTTAAAAGTTACCCTATAAAAACATCGAATTTTGCCCACCCTGTACAGTAAATAAGGAGAAAAAAAGGCCTCAAATAGACTTTTTTTACCCTAAAGCCAATTTGTACAGAATCTTGTAGAGGGTCACCCTGTAAGTTTAAAAATGAGTTTTTGTATTCATAGACCCCGTCGTTCCTTCACCATTAAGGGTTGAATTTTTTTTATTGAATAATTTCTTTCCTATTTGATTTTCGAAAAAAAAGTCAGTACAAAGTTGTAAAGAAAAATATTTCCTACAACTTTTCTTTTAAATTTTTTTTGATGTCGATATTTAAAAAGTTATTCAACAAATAAGTTGGAAATTTTGGGGAAAAAGTAGTAATTAGCAGTAGTAAGTAGTACCTAATAACTAGAGAAAAATTTTCCTAAAAATTTCAACAATGTATTTATTGAATAACTTCTTAAATATTGACAATATCAAAATTTTTTTAAAAGATACTGGTGCTTCTTTTGGAAAGCTAATAGGAAAGACGTTATTTAATAAATAAAAAATCAACCCTTCCCTTAATAATTAAGGGCTGGTGAAGGAACGGCGGGGTCTACGAAACGAATACAAAAACTCAGTTTTAAACTTACAGGGTGACCCTCTACAAAATTCTACAAAAATTGTCTCTTAAGGTAAAAAAAGTCTATAATTTTCAACTCCCTGTTTACTGTACCAATCGGAGTGGAGAATGAACAATATGCAGCTTCTGATGATCTAACAATCTTTAGGTTTTCATTTTTCTTTTACATTAGACCTGAAAATCACAATAATCGGTGTAATATTTTTAGCTTGCAAACGAAGGTTTTGCTTTAAAAAATATAAAGATATCAAGTTATTCCAGATAATAAAATTTTTCCTAAAAATAAATGATTTATGTTAAATTACCGAACCATGTAATAGGAGAAAGTTTCTATAACATTAGCAGACACTTTTCTAAAACAAATACAAAAAGGTCAACAAAAAGTTGATAATTTGAACCAGTTTATGAACTCATACATTTTTTCTTTTTTAAATCAGTCACTCTAACTACAGTGTCTCAGTTAACTTTTGTAAATGACTAAAAATTCTAATTACAATTATTGAAGCAATAGTTTCTAAAGCTTTTAATAATTAAATAAAATTAGCTGAGACAAATTAAAGGAACTGTTAAAACTAGGTACTTCTTTATTATACTTTTTATGTTGTCTCTCTAATTGTAAGTCAAATCTGTTTCAGTGCCCAGAGTCGTAGTACTAAATATTTGTTTTTGAAATACACCTCAAAATTATACCGAATAGTACCTCCAGTTTTAATGTTGGAATGCCTAAATAATTAAAATGAAAACAAAGTAGTGTCTATAAATAAGTAGATGCAGACAAAGTACAGGGTGGTCCAGTTACGGTGTCCTCGTTATTATCTCAGAAACAATTAGGCACAGAAAAAAAAGTTGTATATAGAAGTTTTATAGTCTATAGCATGCTACATTTTTTTAATAAATTTGTTTATACAGGGTGCGTCATTTTCATGTGGCGATATAAAGTTTCATTTTTTTAAATGGAACACCCTGTATTTTACCCAAAGTTATGATTTCTCGTCCAATTTACGATAAAAAATATATAAAGTTTAATATGCCTATTATTGATAGTTTCCAAGATATTCGAGAAAATATCTAGAAATACTATGATATCTGCCTGTTTATATGAGCAATGTTAGTTCTATTTTTTAGCTAGAAATTTTTATTTCTGGTCTTAAAAATCAAGTAAACTTTAAATTGATATCATATGTAAGAAAAAGTTGTAGTATTTGACAAAGAACTATTATTTTATAGAGTAGACCTAGAAGCTAATAATAATGCTCTATCAGGTAGGCATTGGAAAATAGTTTAATTTTTTTAAATATTTTGTTTTTTATTATAAACTAATTAAATAAAGAATATGTTTTAGTTGAGTATTATTGAAATTGAAACAAATAAAATAGCTTGCTCTAACACACCTGGTGGAAGCTACACCCACATAATACAATATTATTTTTCAAAATATTTACTCGAATATCTTGGAAACTATGAATAATAGGCATATTAAGCCTTATATATTTTTTATCGTAAATTGGATGAGAAATCATAATTTGGGGTAAAACACAGGGTGTTCCATTTAAATAATGCAACTTTATATCGCCACATGAAAATGACTCACCCTGTATAAGTAATATTTTATCAAAAATGTAGAATGCTATAGACTGTACAACTTCTATATAAAACTTTTTTTCCTGGGCCCAATAATTTCTGAGATAATAACGAGGACACCGTAACTGGACCACTCTGTACAAACCGTTGACCAATCATAAAAAAATTTCCTTTATTTTTGAATTCATATTCATTAAACCTAGGAATTATAATGTCATTTTCAAATATCTCTTAAAAGTATACGAGTAATATAGGATGACAACAAAAATTATAACTTGGTAGGTATTAATAAGCTTTATTGTTGTTACATTGTAATATGTATAATGTTATTGAAAGTTTATCGGTTTTAATTAAGAGTCCACCTTCATTTCGGCCTAGGTAAATAGGTAAATAGATTTTAAAAGATGTTTTCTTAATAATTTATTATTATTTGAATAATTTAAAACAAGAGTTTCTTATTTTTAAATTTGGAGGAAAAAATAAACTTAAATTGTTATATTATCAATTTCCAATTAGGTGCTTTTTGGTGTTTTTGAATTATGTTCTTTTCATATTTTAAGGTGTTCAACTTCAATACAATGAACCAGAAATATACGCCCAAAACATCCTGTCAAAGCTAAAAATCCAATTTCCCGAGTTAGCAAACGCAGCAGCAAATGTAACAGTGAAAAAAGCTCCATGGTACCGCCGCACCAACATTCCTTCTAAAAACGGCACTCAATTCGTTTCCTTTGCAAAATCCAAAAACTTTGCAAAAGAACTGTACGAGGACTGGGTGGCCCCATCCTTGGGTAGCGATTTATATGTTGAAACCTGGCCGAATGGTCCGGGAAGACTTGCTTCAAATTGTACAAAAAAATTTAAGTAAGGGACAATAAGGTTTAAAAGTTTGTACATTTTACACAGTTTTGGTTCCTTCTAGAGTTAATAACATTCAAACCATCACCATAAAAGAAGCAGATGGAGCTTCGTTTAACACTACACATGATCACTCTAAATGGGCTGTGTCACCCCAAGCTAATTGGATATGCATTGGAGACATAAATCGGATGGAACACCAGAAGGTGAGAGGAGGAGGCACAATTTGTCTGAATAATAAGGCTCTGGCTAAAGATTATGACAATTTTGTTACAAAGACTGAACCTTGCAAAAAAGTTACGTTATAGTTAAGCAAATATTCGAAATGTTAGAAACAATAAAAATATATTGTACCAATAATGTATTTTATTAAATTAATATAACTTACTACATTACAAGAATTTCATTTAGTTTACTTTGAATCTTGTGCTGGAAAATACGGTTTGTCCGTGGACGGTTGTGGACAGCGGAACTTGAGCATCTCCACCTCCGCTTCAAAGTAACTGTTTTTATCATAGCAAAAGTATTCTGGATTCTTGTAGTTTGTATTTTTGGCTGCCCCTGGTCCAACAGGTTCGTTAGGAATCTGAACCACTGAACTACTCAAACCTGGCACTTCCGGAACAGAACTTGCAGGTTGTTTATTGTAGATAATTTTTCCGGCGGTAAATGTTCGTTTTATTGAGGAAAAATTGCGAAATTTGCTTAAATTTTGTAGAATGGATTTGGAAGCCATTTTAGGTTATGTTATGATATAATGACATTTGTTATGTAAGCTTTAAAAAATGTAGAAGTAAGCGATTGTCAAAAGAAATTATGTATGTAATATGGTTAAAATACACAAAATAACTTATTTAAATCAAACCTTACGGTTCAAGGATACAGTTGTGCTCTAAAATACAATTACTGAAAAAATGCATTTGAATTTCGCGCCTTATCAACCAAATAATTTGGTATCAATCCGCTACCGTTGTATTACAGGTAACATTGTAGTTAGCATTCTGTTGATTGGTTTTTCCATTTATCATCCTAACTAAGTAACTGTATAATTATTTTATATTATTATCTGTTGATCTGTTTTTAAAAATATTTACTTTTTTTCATTAGATTTTTGTGAAATTTCTTGGTAGCGATACCATGCTACCAATCAGCTGATGTCGATAAAGAAGGACTCTGTAAAGACGCGGAACACAAAACCACTTGCCAGTTAAAATAGGACTTGTATATTTAAAATTAGTGCTCTTTTGAAGTTGCTATCTACAGCTGGTAACCTTTCTTTACGCTGAATCAGCTTCATTGTAGGAAGTAGGAAGTAGAAAGTGAAGAGAGTGGAAACAAAGTAGCCGTTTAAAGTTTTACAAAGTGTGATTTTCATCATTTCTTCTACCGTTCCAGTTTTTAGGTAACAAAAAATAACGTACCTATCTAACGCTATTTTTCATGGAATTCAGTTAAGTATTCTAGTTTATATTGATAATTATTTCAGAAATGCCACCCAAGAAACAGAAACAAACAGGCAACAATGGCTTCTATTATTTCATGTTAGAATTCCAAGCCAAACACGGTAGAAAGTTTAACAGCATGAAGGATGTAGCGGATGCAGCCGGTCCACATTGGAGCGTAGGTTTTAGTACAAAGGGCCGTACAACATTTAAATTTCCTATGCTTACAGCGTATGAGCAAATTGGAGCGAAAACCTTTCGACGAAAAAGCCTTGCTAGCAAAAAATAATTTGAAAGCCACTAAATACACATGTGACGGCTTTGATGTTGCAGAAATAAACAGACAGGAACAACAGGAACAGGCTCAGATAGCTGAAATGAAAGAGGATATACAAGATATCATTAAAATGGCCTCAAGACACGGACGTATGTTCATTAACTCTAACTTGTTTCTTTCCTTATTAATTTGTATCTCTTCTAGATATTCACAAGGAATTGTTTTTTATTATTGAAGTGAATATATTCTGCAAGAAAGATGATGATTATTTTCCAGCTGAGATTGGGATAGCTGGCTTTAGTTTAGAAAATGGCATTCTGCCGGAAAATGTTTATCATTCGATGATAAAATGTGGTAAGCACTTTTCAGGATTGTTTGCTCAACAGTAACAATGACAATAAGTAAAAGAGTATGGTTTTGTCCAAAAAATTGAATCAATTTTACGAAAACACCTGCTGCAGGAAAATCACGAACACGCAGGATCCTTTGATTCTCGGTTTCGTAAAGGCGAGTTAACCCCGAAATTATTTAACTAACTTTTATAAAACTGCGCAGAACTGATATTGCTGTCTAACAGCAAGTTTTCGCATAATATCCAATTTTCTTCGATTTCAATCATATCCACGAAATGTATTTAGTATGATAATTCCAGAAACGAATTCTTCATATTGTAGTAAAGATGGTGTGTTGCTGGAATTAATTTTTTTACAGTACCGCTCTGCCGCTGATCATTAATTTTTACCCTCGTATTATACGAAGTATAAGGAAATACAGTAATCGTGATTTTTTGCGATTTCGAGATTTTCAGGGCCTCTGAACCCATTTTCACTGTTTTCGCTATGATATCTGTTTATGTGTATAGTCCAGGAAAAATAGACTTTAACCTGGAAAGAAATTGTTACAGGCTGAATTTTTGCATGCACCTTAATATTATAGCCCTCTATAATGTGTGAAAGTTCCCCATCGATTTGATGGCTGCTAACTGAGTTACTCGACGTCAAAGGTCGCGACAAACAGTTTTTTGCAAATATCTCGAGAACGGCGACCTTTATTGAAAAAAATATAGAGAGCTAATTTTTAGCTGAGGCAATTTGCTATAAAAACTTATTTAGAAGTTTTTTTGTAAGGGCAATCGTTCACGAGATATAGCGTTTCAAAAACTAAGAACGTAGAGGACTTACTTCACTACGAAGAATAACGACTGCTCTTAGGATATGGAAGTTGGATAATGAATTATTATTCAATATGTATAGTTGTGGCGTTTTTTATTTATTTGTGCATTTATTGCATTTATTTGGGCATTTATGATACAGTAATTAACTTTCTTCAGTTTCGGTGAGGGATTGTTCCGTCACCAAAGTTTGGACGAGGAAATTCGATCAATGTCGTTATCGATCCCCTCGTTATCAATATTAAAATTTTCCATATTCATACATGTTTGGCCATTACATTGGCTACAAACTACAGAACAGTTCAATTCTGCTTTCCGCCGACATCCACAATTGGAATGGAGAAATTGATCCTCAGGACTGGGGATGGTACTACAAAATAATATTTTAGAGCTAGTTACAACTCTGCTCCAAGCCGCACCTGATGGATTACTCAATACAGTATTTTGTAAGTGCAAGAAAGGCTGTGGTTCCAATTGTGGATGTCGGAAAGCAGGATTGAACTGTTCTGTAGTTTGTAGCCAATGTACTGGCCAAACATGTATGAACATGGAAAATTTTAATATTGATAACGAATAGATCGATAACGACATCGATCCATCGTCTTTGCTCGTCCAAACTTTGGTGACGGAACAATCGCTCTCCGAAACTGAAGAAAGTTAATTACTGTATCATATGTGCCCAAATAAATGCAATAAATGCACAAATAAATAAAAAACGCCATAAATATACATATTGAATAATAATTCATTATCCAACTCTCATATCCTAAGATCAGTCGTTATTCTTCGTAGTGAAGTAAGTCCTCTACGTTCTTAGTTTTTGAAACGCTATATCTCGTGAACGATTGCCCCTACAAAAAAACTTAATAAAAAACATAATTTGGGGTAAAACACAGGGTGTTCCATTTAAATAATGCAACTTTATATCGCCACATGAAAATGACTCACCCTGTATAAGTAATATTTTATCAAAAATGTAAAATGCTATCTATAGACTGTACAACTTCTATATAAAACTTTTTTTCCTGGACCCAATAATTTCTGAGATAATAACGAGGACACCGTAACTGGACCACTCTGTACAAACCGTTGACCAATCATAAAAAAATTTTCTTTATTTTTGAATTCATATTCATTAAACCTAGGAATTATAATGTCATTTTCAAATATCTCTTAAAAGTATACGAGTAATATAGGATGACAACAAAAATTATAACTTGGTAGGTATTAATAAGCTTTATTGTTGTTACATTGTAATATGTATAATGTTATTGAAAGTTTATCGGTTTTAATTAAGAGTCCACCTTCATTTCGGCCTAGGTAAATAGGTAAATAGATTTTAAAAGATGTTTTCTTACTAATTTATTATTATTTGAATAATTTAAAACAAGAGTTTCTTATTTTTAAATTTGGAGGAAAAAATAAACTTAAATTGTTATATTATCAATTTCCAATTAGGTACTTTTTGGTGTTTTTTAATTATGTTCTTTTCATATTTTAAGGTGTTCAACTTCAATACAATGAACCAGAAATATCATATGTGCCCAAATAAATGCAATAAATGCACAAATAAATAAAAAACGCCATAAATATACATATTGAATAATAATTCATTATCCAACTCTCATATCCTAAGATCAGTCGTTATTCTTCGTAGTGAAGTAAGTCCTTTACGTTCTTAGTTTTTGAAACGCTATATCTCGTGAACGATTGCCCCTACAAAAAACTTCTGAATAAGTTTTTATAGCAAATTGCCTCAGCTAAAAATTACCTCTCTATATTTTTTTCAATAAAGGTCGCCGTTCTCGAGATATTTGCAAAAAACTGTTTGTCGCGACCTTTGACCTCGAGTAACTCAGTTAGCAGCCATCAAATCGATGGGGAACTTTCACACATTATAGAGGACTATAAAACTAAGGTGCATGCAAAAATTCAGCCTGTAACAATTTTTTTCCAACTCAGCCTTTTTTTTCGTCTATTTTTCCTGGACTATATCCCCGATACGATTTTCATATTTTCATATTTAGGGGTTTGAACAAAATTGTAAAGGCCCCCACCCACGATCGAGGAGCCTCGAGCCAGTCAGTCCGTTCCAGTCGGTCTGTGTCATTTGTGTTTATTTTTGCTGTCCTGCGTTCACTTTGTTTAATTATGGAGGAATTAGAAAATTTATACAAGACTGACAGTAGTTTTGATCGAGGATTGTACACACACGATGTGTCCAATGGATGGCTCAGGTCCACTCGGCTCGGGATTTTGCCACACACGGCCAAGCCAATGAATGGCTCGGCGCCATTGATTTTGGAATGATTGAAAATCCAACCTGGCTTGGCGCGGGGTCATTTGTACTGATGGATCGCTCGTGAATGAGGGCCTTAACACTTTCAATTTGGTTCTTCTAGTACAGAAGTGATTCTTAACTGAAGAAATTTTTTGCGAATATCTTGAAAAAGAAACAATTTAGAAAATTTTTTCTTTAACATTTGTTTACAATTAAATTCTGAACATATTTTGTTCTAACTTTTTATTGAAATTTCGTCTAATTTTTTTGACCGAAAAGACCTGAATATACAATATAAGTCTTTTTGGTAAAATTACTCGTAGATATTACCGCTGATTTTTTACCGAATATATCTTTTCCGTGTAACTAAATATTGTTTAATAGATTCCGAATATTTCCGAATTGATTCAAAGACAACCGATGTAAAATATTAGGTCCCTAATTAAATTAATTTGATGTAATTTAAATAAGTATTGAATGTGAAGAGTATGATTATTGGCTTCGGCTTCAGTACTTTCCAACAATATTCTTAGCGAAATATATTCTACGTCTGGACTAACATTTGACAGGGCAAATATAATTTTTTTCACTACTAGTCATAGAAGGCGTCATTATTGCCTATACTATACTATACTATACTATATAATGAACAAATTCATATTTTTTGGTAATCCAGTAAGAGTTTTAAAGAAAAACACTTTATAATATGATTTAGTAGGGCCAAGAAAATCTATTTAATGGTTTTTTAGGAATTAAAATCGCTTAATATAAATAAATTTAATTGTAAAAGTTCCCATATAATTTGAATTGCCGCCACGGATTCTAACTTGAATCAATGGACAGCATTATATTTAACGTAGAGAGAAAATTGTTATTAATTAGGCTATTGCAAGCAGAACTACTTAAAAGCAATGTATGGAGTTTGAACCTGCCATTTTAGCCTTGATTTTAGATAAAAACTTCAATGCTAGTGTTAGTATTTTGACATTTGTCAGTCAAAGATGACAGAATTGATGTCAAATTTGCACCTGCCCGCCACAGGTTGCGCGCTCAGCCGAGGTCATGCTCAGGTGTAAGGAGATACGTCAATTACATATTATTATTAATGTAAATTAATTTTATTATTATTCGTATCAATTTGGAAATACAGGGTGGTTCAGAGTTTACCTTTCAAACTTCAATAGGTGATAAAACTCCCAAACAATAAGATTTTCATTTTCCACTTTTTTTATAAACGCCTCCTTTGGAAGTTACAGGGTGTTATGAAATGAATAACAGCATACTCATTTGTGAAAAGTCTTGGCATGTTGGTACATAAAATAACTGTTTAAAAGGATATGATTTTTACGTATTTTAAGTATTTTAGGGGTTAATAAAAATTTAATTATTTTAGGAAAGAATTATTATTTTTTTGATCAAAGTTGATTAGAATATTATGGGGGTAAAAAATTAACTCATTTACACGAATTAACCGACACTATTTTATTTTTGTTTATCATGGCAACCAGGATTACGAACTTGCAATTTTGTACATTTTATCTTTTCGGAGGTCACAACTTTTAAAGGAAGACAAATTTTAAAAAAATTGAAGAGTATTAAAAGTTAGAGAAAAGGCCTGTAGTAATTTATTGAAAATAGTCAAAGTAATACGTTAAAAAAGTTAGAGTGATTAAAAGCGTATGGCTCACCAGAAAAAGAACATCCAGTACATAAAGTATAATCAAAATACATACCCCTATCTGATAGCAATAAATATTATTTCTGTTTGTATCAAATTTGAAATAAATAGCCTTTTCTGTTGTCGAGTAATTTCAAAAAAACTGATAAAAAAATGTCAAGTTTAACAACCTGTAGCTTCCAAAGGAGGCGGTTATATGAAAAGTGGCAAATGAACAATCCTCGGAAAAATCATATTATTTTGGCGAGTTTTATCACCTATTGAAGTTTAAAAGGTAAACTCTGAACCACCCTGTATTCGAAATAATTGTAATGTAATATATATTTTCTTTTACAATAAGAAAGTATAATAATAGAAATTTTGCGCCTTAAGATTTTTAAGGATAAGTGACCGTCTCTCTACGCTATTTCCAGTGAATTCACTGTATAAATTTTTTGCTTTTATAAATCTCAAAAATGATTACTGCACCATCTGCCTACACACCAAACTAATTAAACAGTCTTGGCTCACGCTGTAGCCGTCAGTGTTATTCTTGATATATACGAATTCGTTCTAAAGCCTTTTTAGTATTTCGTAATTATATAAACAAATCATGTCCTGGACACATCAGATATGTTGTCTTTTTTTGTAGGCCCTTTACCACTGGGATATGCTGCTACCGCTATGCTGCATTCAAGAGAAACTCACAAAATTCGTCCACCTACAGATAATACAGAGGAAGATAATACTGAAGAAGTTTTTCGCCAAGTAGTCGCCTTTCTCTCGGTACTATTTAAAATTATATTCGTTTCAGCTGTACTAATTGTTGTTTTGTTCAAGAACAAAATGCAAGGGTCAAAACGGATGCCATTTTTATATGCCGAAGAAAGACACATCAAAAAGATTCAACAAATACTCAATAATTGGTGTGATGACTATTCCGAAAATACGCATTTTAAAGTTTACAATTTGCAATACATGTTCCTGACGTTGAGGAATGCAGTAGCAGGTGATACCGTGTGGCCATCAGACACTTTTAGCTACCGTGAAATTGAGAAGGACGTCTATGTATATGAAACCGATATTACCTGTAGTGTAAATATTTTCATACACATTTTGTGTTCATTACTACAAATTATAAATTTTAGTTTCACGAGGCAACCTCAGTTCCGCGTTTCTGCGCTAAAGCAATTCCAATCCGTTATGCTTATATCATTTGTGACAATTGTTGCGCTGATGCAAATATTGATTTGATTCCTGGTCAACATATACCGGGTGCAACCAAATTTGTGCCAGATAGAGCAAGCTCAGTTAGTACTACTCGATCTAATAGACCTCGGGTAACTGCTTCTTTATACAATGTCTAAAACGATTTTAAAATGTATTTTGTTTTAGAGACACCACAGAACTCACGATGACACTGACAATGATAGTGTGGTATCATTTTCCACTAGTACTGAGCCCTGGGAGTCGGAATCTATAGCATCGGAAACTGCATCCACTGTTACCAGTGCTACTTTTACTGAATCGGAAGATCATTTTCCCATATTAGGAGTTGGAAGACAATCTAAAAACGTAAGTTAATATTAGAACCTCTACGTTATATTGACGGTCAATAATCAAAGCTGCTTTTAAGTCATTATTTATTTATTGATCCAGGAAAATTAAATCTTTGTTTTACACATTAAGCAGTTCTATCTTCTATAGGTATATGCAAAAATTAATTTGGAAATTATTATCAACAAACTCTTTGTTAGTTTTGAATATCGGAAAATTGTGTTAAATTTTGATACCCCAAATTGACATCGCGATAACGTTAATTGATCCTATATTTCTGATGCGTATTTTGTATCCACTAAAGGTGGTTGTCAGCTGACTGTGTATTTAATCGAATTATGTTCGCGACTAATGCGGTATCAGTGAAAAATATTGCAGGTCGCCAATTTCATCCGAAGTAATAATTCGTGCGAAACCAGTCTCAGACAAAGTCTCCAATATTTTTATTAAAGAGAACGCTTTATACAGTGAACGTGTGCCAATTTTCAGATTTCAATCACCCTGAGTTAAAAATGTGCTATTTTTTATTGAGCCTTTTTTTGTTCAACCAATTTATTATTTATTATTATACGAGCTGTGACAATTAAATTAAAAGACTGATTCAAAAACTATATTTTCTTTTTATAAGTAACAAAATTTAACTATGCTCCCCTTCAATATACTCCCCTCCACACAGAGTTGCATACACAGTTCCCATTGCTGGAAACAATTCTGGAACAGTTCATCAGTGAGGCTACTAAGGAGTGTTGCCTTTTTTCTTTTACGTCTTCTATAGTCCCAAAACGGGTGACTTTCAAAGTTTCTTTCACTTTGGAGAATAGAAAAGTCACAGGGAGCTAAATCCGGTAAATAAGGGGGATGCAAATCCGTTGACGCGCGTCTTTTTGCTCTTGGGTCAGGTTTTTCAGCACCATTTTTGCACAGACTTTTGTCATGTTCAAATCGATGTGCAGAATTTGTCGAACAGTTTCTCTGTTACTATTCACCTTTTCTGCAGTCATTCTTACACTTGACGTCGATATTTCCTGATGATGTCACTGATTTTTGCTGTTTTTTCATCGGTTTTTGATGTGCTAGAACGTTTCTCGCATTCTTCATCTTCGACAGCTTTCCGACCCTCTGAAAACCTCTTATGCCACATAAAAAGGCACTCAGTCGGTGTTTCCTTGAGTTTCATAAGAAACTTCAAGTTAATTCGTTGCTCCTTCTTCGTTTGCCATAAATAGTGTAGTAAATAGGGAGAAAAAGGCCTCAAATAGACTTTTTTTACCCTACAGCCAATTTTTGTAGAATCTTGTAGAGGGTCACCCTGTTAGTTTTAAAACTGAGTTTTTGTATTCGTAGACCCCGTCGTTCCTTCACCAGCCCTTAATTAAGGGTTGATTCTTTTATTTATTGAATAACTTCTTTTGATAGAAAAATTCCTAGGTTCAACGAAAATCAAATTTATTTGCCAGATAGTTATTTTGAAGATGAAAAGACCGGCCCTAACTAGAATAAATTTACTACCTACCGATTGAAAACCTGGTTTTTTAACATAACAGAATTGCCTCAATTTTCTTTAGAATTCTCCTGCTTGGGGTGGATTTTCAAGCCAAAAAAGTTATTCAGGAGCGATGGGTACGTCTGGATTAAGTAAACGTCCAGCAGCAAAACGTGAGTAACACTCAAATCTTTAATTAAATTGGTTTATATATTTTCAACTAAATTTCCAGCATCAGGATTGTTAAGTGAAAATGGAGGAGGAGCTGCATCTATATCCTCGAAATGTAAGTTTCTTTTGTGCACTGTGTCAAACATTTTCCAATGGTCTTTTTTATAGCTGATATAGACAGTTTGTCTGACTTTCCTCAACTAGGACTGGGAAAAGGTAGAGCACAACCTTTTTACTCTAGTAATTTTCCGGGATTACCTGGTAGAGGTAGAGGACTTCCTGCAGCCAGAGGTCGTGGTTTAACTCGCCCAAATGACGATTAATATGACCGAAGTAATGTTTTTTGATCAATGCTTAACTACTTAGTTTTAGACGATATAATAGATCTACTTTTTTTATTAGTGATATGGTTAATTTTTGTTCTTGTATTGTTTTCATTTTAAACGAAGCATAAAATATTTTACTAATGTTGGAAAATACACATATTTTTTGTAACTCGTTAATAAAAATTCGTTACTTTATAATAAATTGACATGAAGCAGAACAAGTTTTTTTTGTTAACAGAACATGTTTTCTTATGGAAAACTATTAATACATATTAAGGGCCACTTTCACGCTGAAACATGTTTGCGCAAACTGGTTTGTACAAACAAATCAATCCCTTGCACATCGCAGTAATCAACTTAAAATATAATTTTGACCCGTAATTGTTGCAGTCAGTGTATCAAAAATTAAAAATGTCGAAATATTTCAGAAAATTGGAATATTTACAAATATACAAGCTACAAATGAAAACTACTGAATATTTGGGAAATTGAAAATTGTGGACAAGAATTTTGGTTCTGTGGAATTGGATACTTGGCATTAAATTTTTTTTACACTATAATTTCTGTAAAGAACTTTTGGAATAAAATTTAGACTTATATTTTCGCCACCAACTTCAAACTAAAAAAACGTCGGCAAAATCAACGGATGCACCAAAAATGTTTGACCGTTAAAGTGTATTATACAACGACGCCAACAAGTTTGCGCAAACATGTTTGTGCGTGAAAGGGGCCCTTTAGGGTGGCAGTTATTTTGGCGATGTCGGATTTTTTTCATCCCCCACTCTAAAATCAATCAAGGTATTATAAAAAAAAATTGGAAGGGCTTGGATAATATTAACCCGTGCCCCAGAGCGGTTGAAATTTTAAATGGGAAAATACATGTATTTTTTGCATGTTTTACTTGAATATTTCTAACTTTTATAAAAATGGTCGGAAACATCTGAAACTTGGCAGAGTTTTAGTACATGATGGAGGATACAACAACTAATTTTTTCAAATTTTTTCATTTACACTGTGTCCCGGGCTCTTGCAAAATACACCTTGTTCCTGTTTTATCATCTATCCTGTCATAGTGATAAAAAAAAAGATCTTGAAAAAATTATATATTGTACCTTCCATCATGTACTAAAACTCTGCCAAGTTTCAGATGTTTCTGTCTATTTTTATAAAAGATAGAAATATTCAAGTAAAACATGCAAAAAATACATGTATTTTCCCATTTAAATTTTCAACCGCTCTGGGGCACGGGCTAATATTATCCAAGTCCTTCCAAATTTTACCCAAATTTTATTTATAATACCTTGATTGATTTTAGGAGGGGATGAAAAAAAAATCCGACATCGCCAAAATAACTGCCACCCTAATGCATATCTAACCTATCTGAGACAATCTCTATCACACAAGTACCTCGGCTACTTTTGCCTCTTGGAAAATTAATAGTTCAAAAATAATAGCCATTTAAAGCTGAATATCGGAATGAACCTCGTCAAGATAAAATGCCTTTAGAGTATCAAAACTTGTAGCTTTTAAGTTTTTAACTAGTACAATAGCTACATTGAATAGGCGAACCCACGTTGAGGAGGGTGCCAAACATGTTGCAGACTGTCTTTATAAAAAAATATCTAATTTGTAAATTTTCTGTACAATTTGAAGGCAATAATAAGCAAAATTGACTTTATACAAAAAATTATATAAGAGTAGGTATTAGGTTGGTACTCCAGTTTTTGCCATAATTTAAGTAAATATACATAGTTTTTAAGATATCGATCTGAAAATTGTTGGTTTTTAGAGATGACAAATAGAAATCCGTTGTCAATTTTACCGTAGCTCCTTAAGAGACCACATCCGCTACTGTAACGAACACGAACCCATTTATTATATTATACAGGGTCCGTCAAAACCCTGGCATTCTTCTATAAATTCGTTAGGTTTGGAAATAGAAAAAAATTTTAAAGACAAAAGTTGTCAGAAATTTATTGCTCCATAACCTATAATTATTTCCATTTATACAGGATGTTTAATTACGGCTGGACAGCTACTTACTTCGTTATTTTAAATGGAACACCCTATATATTAATAAATTTTCAGATTCTACACGTAATTTTAGATGAAAAAGTGTGAAGGTTTCATATTTTTAAAATGAACGGTTTTCGAGATATTTACACTTTTAAAAAAGAATTTACAAAATTAGAGATTTCAAAAAACGCGTTTATTTTAGTTATACTTTGTAGTTTTTTAAAAATTATTTCGGAGTTCTAAAAAGTAAGGTCTAGGGAATATTGTGATACAAAAATCTGAAATTTATAGTATACAGGGTGTTTGCAATTGACCGTCAGTTTCCATTGACTACAAACAACAAAAACTATATTTTTTCAAATGGAACCCCCTGTATATTTCTGACGTAGGTTGTAGAGATTTAAATTCTCTACCTTTTTTATTAAGTATTCCCTATACCTAAACTTAATATTTTAGGAGATATTTCAAATAATTTATATCGTATGAGAAATTCTATTCTATTTATTGAATTTAGATTGCCATGGAAATAAAAAATGCTTTATTCTGTCATTTTAAGGTTGTAGAAAACTACTCGTATACTCCGTTTGCTGAACCAAATGCCAAAATTGTTTTTTTAGATAGTGCTTTTCTATTTAATGGAGAGAGTAGAGAAGAAAAAATGTCGACATTTCTCAAGTCAGCTGAGCAGATTTGAGAAGGTAGTTTAAGTACTTAATTTATGCCAGAAGTAAATCTTAATCGCTGTAGTATACTTAGTTTAAAATTATAAAAAAAAGATAAATAATAAAAATTTGGATAGCTGCAATTATTCATCAATTTTTAGAAACAAGAAAAGAAACCATTTCATAAAATCATAACAAAATTAAATAAATACAATAAAAAAATTTACAACTGAAAGTCAATTAAGCAAGTGTTCGAAGTAACGTCCGTTCTCCTGAAGACACATACCGATTCGACGTTTAAAAGAATCTTGAGTATTTAGGAGCACTTGTGGAGTTATCGTTCTGACCTGAAGGCTGTAATAATTCTTATCTTCATATTATTTGCAGTCGTTGGAGGTTTCTGATACACTAGTTCTTTAATATAGCCCCATAAAAAAATCTATAGATGTAAGCTAGGGGGACCTAGCCGGCTAACGTGTGGGTCCTCCTCTCCCTAAAAGCATTTTTTATTTCCATGGCAATCTAAATTCAATAAATAGAATAGAATTTCGCATACGATATAAATTATTTGAAATATCTCCTAAAATATTAAGTTTAGGTATAGGGAATACTTTATAAAAAAGGTAGAGAATTTAAATCTCTACAATCTACGTCAGAAATATACAGGGGGTTCCATTTGAAAAAATAGAGTTTTCGTTGTTTGAAGTCAATGGAAACTGACGGTCAATTGCAAACACCCTGTATACTATAAATTTCAGATTTTTGTATCACAATATTCCCTAGACCTTACTTTTCAGAACTCCGAAATAATTTTTAAAAAACTACAAAGTATAACTAAAATAAACGCGTTTTTTGAAATCTCTAATTTTGTGAATTCTTTTTTAAAAGTGTAAATATCTCGAAAACCGTTCATTTTAAAAATATGAAACCTTCACACTTTTTCATCTAAAATTACGTGTAGAATCTGAAAATCTATTATTATACAGGGTGTTCCATTTAAAATAACGAAGTAAGCAGCTGTCCAGCCGCAATTAAACACCCTGTATAAATGGAAATAATTTTAGGTTATGGAGCAGTAAATTTCAGACAACTTTTGTCTTTACATTTTTTTTCTATTTTCAAACCTAACGAATTTATAGAAGAATGTCAGGGTTTTGACGGACCCTTTATATATATAACTGATTATCTGCCAAATTGCAGAATTCCATATAGTCCAGTCAATAGAGATGTTGACTAGAGATTTCTTGGGTGAGTCGAATTTTTCGATTCCATTGGTTAGAAGGTCATTAAAAAAGCTTAAAACTGAATTTCCGTACCCCCTCCCTCTGTCGTTGGGCCGCCATATTGAAAAAGAGGTGATTTTTTAATTTTTTGTTTATCTCGTTTACGGTCAGTTTTTACAAAAAAACACACGACCTCATTTTTGTAGAGAAAAAGACGCTCTACATTTCATGTCATTACCTTTTTTTTCATATTGTTATTATTTTCTAGTTGATTGACGATGATAGCCAATAAATTAGGGGATGATTTGCTTAAAGCGGGGACAGTGCCAGAAGGGTTGTGTATTTTTTTGTTAAAATTGACCGTTAACGAGATAAACGAAAAATAAAAAGTAACCCTTTTTAACATGGCGGCCGAGCGGCAGGGGATGGGGATATGGAAATTCAGTTTTAAGCTTTTCTAATGACCCTCTCTCTAAGCAATGGAATCGAAAAATTCGACTCACCCAAGAAATCTCTAGATAGGATATTTTTTTCGCTCTATTGACTGGACTAATAAAACCCCAGTCCGACTTTCCCACCAGATAACCCCGTCCTACAAAACTTCATCCCCTCTCCCGTAGATGGCACCACTACAATTATATGTCACCGCTCCTTTATCATTTGAAAACACCTATACCCCGATTTTTCGTTATAACTCACCGCTAGATAGCAGATAAAATCCCTTATAAGGAACCCTAAAACCAGTCCCGTCAGTTTAAGCAGTTCAAGCAATCTGCGTATTCCTTCAAGTTTAGTTAATTAGTTAGTGTGTGCCAAGCCTTAATTATTACAATATGGATTTCTTAGACTTAAGGGACAAACAGCTAATCGAGGAGATGGAACTGGCGATGGAAGAGATAATGGAGACGGCCGCCTTCTACATAACGCCAGTGAAGGAAGAGCCGAGGGTCGACCCAGGATCCCAACAACCGAACTCCATCCACCTTCCCCACACCGCAGACCCCTTTAGAAAGCACATCAGAGTACTCGCATTTCTGCCAGTGAAGGACTTCGAACTGTCCTGGAAATGCGGCAAGCCAGGACACACCCGGACAAGCTGTCGGAATGCGAAGCTCTTGTTCTACTCGCGCGGTGGTCTGTACGGCGTGATGAGCAAGGATTGTAAATTTACAATACCCACACCAGCGCCAATAGCCCGACCAGCCGCCCACCCGATTCACGAGCCGTACCACCGTCTCAACTTCACGGATATGTATAACCCGCACGCGTGCTCAACTTAGACCGTCATCGCTGCAACCAGGACCGTCATCCACCGCCCCCAGGACCAGGAACCATGCAGTAAGAGGAAGGATCCTGCGTAACTCGCCGTCGCCCGACCACCGTCAACCGCTTCCAGTACTCCAGAGGAGGCTGCAACTGTTGGTTCCACCAAGCCTGAGGCATCGGATCCCCGACCAGCAGTGTGTTCAGTGAAGTGTTTTGTGTTTTTGTGCGTATAGTATAGTTTAGTTTTATAGTTTAAAACTCCTAACAAAATAACTCTAGAAGCATAGTAAATATTTATTATTATCTTAATTTATTGTGATATATAGATTTTGTACTTGGTTCATTTTAACATCCAAGGCTCTTTTAAATCTTTATTATTTTACGTAAATATAATGTTTGAGGTAAATTTTAAATAATACAGAATTCGTTTACACTTACTTTTGCCGTCGTACCGCATATAAATCTTGCTAATTTATGTGGAAATAAAGGATTAGATGTTGGAAAGGAATAAAACTGAATTTTTGATTTCACAGTACTATTAGGACAATTCACCACTGAGCACTTAAAAACGGCTTTTCTTTTCTCAGAAATCATTTCTACTTTCTTATACAAAGTACTCCTACTAAGAAAGTATAGTAATCGTGATTTTTTAAAATATTTTGGGAAAAAGTTTATAAACTTCAAAAAAAATTTTAACATAAAGTTCCGGAACTCGCCACCCTGATCGCTAGTGGCGCGATGCACAGAGCGAATAACTCCCAAGAGAATTACCTATGAGTATGTTTATAGTTACTGTAACTAAGACAATATTCAGCTGTATTTGTTCAGTAAGAATAATAGACATTTATACAACAATGTAGGAAGATGATTCTGACGAGTGTGAAAATTGGGCCCGAGCGAAGCGAGGGCGCAAGAACACGAGTCAGAATCACTTCCTCCCGTGTAGCATACTCTATTTTTTCTCATACCTGCCAATTATTTGCGTGAAACGCGCGAACAAATTGTAACAAAGCATGACATTGACATTTTTGCTTGACACTTTGCGGTGAAAAATCACACTGACAACACAAATAACTCCTGCATATCAGGGAGAAATGGCTACCCAAGGGAGAAATGTTACCCCCACTCCTTACTTTCCACGACTACCCTAAAAAGGAGACTTTGTTGTCGCATTTATTAGTTATTTCTGTTTACAAAATTTACTGAGTTCAATGTTTTTTTTTTCGAAAAATTAATTTTGAAGTACCTAAAGTTTTCTACTCTACGACGCTGATTCGAATTATTTGGGTGACATTCGAAATGGCATTTTAGGAACTTCAGTTTCAGGGCATTTTACCACGACAAAATTTTGGATTTGTCAAAGTGTCTTAGTTTTCAAGGTCCACAACTGTACCAATAATAGATATTTATGCAACAAGGTAGCATTCCTCCCATGTAGCATACTTTATGTTTTCTCATGCCTGCACGAAAATGGCCACTTCTTTTGCGTGAAACGCGTGAACAAAATCTAACAGAGCATGACATTGACATTTCTGCGCTTAACACTCTGCGGTGAAAAAACACACTGACAACACCAATAACTCCCGCATATCAGGAAGAAATGGCTACCCAAGGGAGAAATGTTACTTACCCTCACTCCTTACTTTCTGCGACTACCCTAAAAAGGCGACTTTGTTCCCGCATTTCACCCAAATAAAGTGGCCATTTTCGTGCAGGTTTGAGAAAAACGATATTACTTTATTACATTAATTTTTTTCCACTGGAGATTGACCTAATTCACAAATTTTAAATAGTTACTTAATGGTAAAATTTTTCATCTTTTATTACATATTGATTTTTCGAATATCTTTTATAAATATGTATTTGAATATTAATTTTGTTTTAATACTACAGCTTCATATTTTTATTCAGATATTAGCTTTTATGAGCTACCGTTGCCTAAAAATTTTCATATGTACTGTTGACACACCGTAAGTCGCCGATAGCCTTGTGTGCGCAGTGGTTTTCTCCACCTAACCCACTATGTAGATTACATCATGCGTGTTTCGTCTCAAAACCTCGGTACCTTCTGGAGAAAAATGCATTATAACTTAAATCTTCGCAGTTAATCCACACGAATTGTACGTTTCTTCTTGCTCCGATTGTAGGTACTAGAGTAGTAAAACAGTTTCCCGCTTCTGTCATTTTCTGTGCATACCTAGTATCGGCGACTTAAGATGTGGTCTAGTATACCCAGAATTAATTCTTAACACAAACTATAAAGATATAAAAATTTACTACACGGAAATTATGCTAATGAGATTATTTTGCTGGTGCAGTAGGTCAAAAATACTATAAAAGTTTTGTAATAAAAAACTGCTAAATTTAAACTTATATTTCTATTTTACTTTTTTACAGTTGCAGAACTGTGGTTTGTTTGCAGGAATCAGGGAATGTGTTTTTTATTAGTTCGCATACAACACCTCTAAAATTAACCAAGCTTATGTCTTGCAATTGTTGAACGAACTCCTAAAATTACAATAAAATAATTTAAAGCGCTCCATGTAATGGGAATTGAAAATACGTACCCCATTATACAAAATCGTTGGAACAAATCTTGGTTTGATTCGAGCAGTGGCTTTTTCAGCATGTAACTGTAGGGTTGTACCTTCAACTGTATTATAACACTCTTGAATATCATTATTAAAATTCAAACCAATAGCATTAGCACACTAAAATAAACAGAATATTGTAAATAATTTAACTCATCACCTTATTAGACAATTACCAGTTGTCCGAATTCATTCTCATTCTTGCGTTCTTTACGAAACAAGTCCATAAAACAGTGAACGTATTCCACGTGCACATTTGGATCAATTAATCTTTTTAGCGCACATGACATTATTCTGTTGCCTTTGCACTCTAGGGGTCCGTGTTGACAAACAAAACTAACACCATCTTCTAAACTCTAGAAATTATTAAATTTACAAATGATAAATTTAATTAGCGCACAAAAGAGTACTTACGGCACTTTTTCCAAATGGCACTAGTTTCAAATTAACATAGGGGGAAATGTCCTTCCAAGCGGGATATAACTGCTCCTTGATAAATTTGAGGCTATCTGGACAAAGCGATTCAAATAAAACTTCTACATTTAACTAAAAATTAACAATAACAATATTTTTTATGATTATAATTTTCATAGTTACTTACCTTATTGTCTAAATTAACGCGATTGATAATTAAAAATAGTGAAAAAATTGTAAACTGTTTGTAGTTCATTTTTTGGATATTGCAAGATGTTTACTAAAGTTGCGTGCAATTAGCTTGCGGTCGCCACAAAAAATATTAATGTAGTAGTGAAAGGTACGACCTCAATTTCACTGAGCTAAGGATGACTCATAATCAGTTTCCCTATCGTTCAGTTATTTAAAATTCAAATTATGTATTTCAATATTTGCAGGAAATATTTCTTAATTCATTGTAGTTTGGTTAATTCTGTAGATTGTAGATAAATATGTTGCACTCAGTATTAAGGATCGTAATTGTGTACGCTTATATCAAGAAAGGTAAAACTAATCTATTCTTAAGGAAGACAATTATGATGAAAACACGTAGGTAATTAAAAGACAAGTTTCGAAAGAATTAATTAATGGTACAGTAGGCACTTTAGCTTTATAGTGCAAGGTTCAAGATCAAAAACTGGTTTATTTCTCTTTCTCTCTCAAGTCGTTCAAATTGAAATGTTACCTACTGAAAGTTTATGAAATCAATCAATACTCTGTTTAAAAAATGAGACTATTAATTTTACGACATTTTACATTGATTAATTCATTATCATTCGTTTTGTTATTGTACTAGGCCGGGAGTTTGCGTGAAAATACCTCATCATCACTTACAAAAAGTTGACTTTTCCATGTGAAAGAACTATATTTTGTGAGCACACCGCTCAATGGGCGAATCAGTGCGAGGATGGAATAAAGATTCAAAAAGTTTCCATTTGACCAATGGCTGTAGTATCCTTTATATTCATAAAAAAAACACCCCAAAATTTTCCATTCGAATCAATAAAAAAATTTGTCTTCTATTCTTATACAGTGTGCCCGTTTTCCAAGTCGCACATAGGGATTTAACATTGTTTTTAACATTATTGTGAATTCCTGCTCGCCATTTGGCCTAAAGAAAATATTAACATTGTTCTTACGCGGTGGCTAGACGACCGGTACCGTTTCGTAATAGACGGCCGGTAAAATGTAAATGACGTCATCAGCCTCGAATAAACTGACTGTATTTAGGCGACCGGTTGAAAAAAGTGTAGGTTATGTTTAAGGGTGTCTTGCCTACTAGGGTTTTATGATATGGTAGGTAAGTAAACAGTATTCAAATTGTACATGAACATGAGTGAGCGTCAATATGACTTGTTTCGGTATTTTGTAGATATGGATGCTAATAACAATAAGCATAAGCACGCAAGTTTTGATTTGAGCTATAACTTCCATACATATGAGGCGCTAAAAAGGAGTCTATTGATAATAATTACCAAAAAATAATGGTCATTTTTACTGTACCTACCTATATCCTTCTAAAATTCGAGATAGCTGAATCACCTAGTTTTTTTCTCGTTTTGCCCTGAGGACGTTTTGCACCTTCATTTGTTTTGCAAATGGCTCTAACAACGATAACTACCATTAATAAAAAATTTCGCTGTAATGAGTGGAACAAGGACAGACAATAAGTGCGAGAGAGACATCCGAAAATTATTGGTGTTTTATAAAGTATGTAAGTAAAACCAACCTCAACATAATATTAAGAAATTAAGGCCGGAGGCGGTTAGGTTGTTATTTGAGGTTGCTTTTACTTACATAATATTAAAAAATTAATAATTTTC
This sequence comes from Pediacus dermestoides, assembly GCA_963942485.1. NCBI lineage: Eukaryota > Metazoa > Arthropoda > Insecta > Coleoptera > Cucujidae > Pediacus > Pediacus dermestoides. The sequence goes on along the minus strand of OZ012625.1, from coordinate 31,638,382 downwards.
GGAAGTTTCTCTTGCACTTATAGAAATACATTTGTCTGTCCTTGTTCCATTCATTATATTATTATACCGGGATATTTTTTTAACTCTGAACATATTCCCTATGTTCAATTTTAAAAAGCACAGATCAATGCATTGCGAGTTTTTGCTATGCAATCAATTATACCATGCACCTGATTTAATTTTATTTAAATTAATTTTTAATAATTGGGATAAGTTACTGAAAAAACGTCTTATGTTCTGATTGCATGGTATAATATGCATTATGTGTTTCACGTAAAATTGATTACTTGATTACTTAAATACATGCATTGAGGTGTATTTTTTTAAACTGAACATAGGGACTATTGGGGACTATGTTCAAAGTTAAAAACATGTCCCGGTACATATATTATTAATTATTGAATTTTTACCACTTAGAGCCATTTGCACAACAAGGTAGGCCCATCAGCTATATCGAATTTTAGAAGGACATGTAGTAACCATAGATATCTTACTCTTTCTAAATAGATAACTAAAGCATATGGGCTGCGCGATGAAAAAGTGCGACAAATTGAAGATTTCAATAAGGTCGAAAATCGTGATTCCGGGGGGTATTTGTACTTGCGCATTTGCTTTAGCTTTCTAATTAGAAAGAGTAAGATGTATGTGCAAAAGAGATGGCTTACAGGGGGTAAACATAAAAAAGCAAATTCCCTAAAACTGGTCTGGCAACCAACATTACAGCACGGTATTGAAATGTGATTCGGACCTATTACAATATTTTGTTTGAATTCGCGGGCGCAATATTTACTTGTGCGCAAGTCCAAATACCCCCGTGTGCAGTTTCAATTCGGCTCATTCATGGTTTTATGCAATGGCTATCTATTTAGAAAGAGTAAGATATCTGTGGTAGTAACCCGATTTGAATTTAAAATTCAAATACAATTTTTATTCTACTGTAATATTGGCTGCCTATTTAGGTACCTACTTTTTATCAGTTGGTATTTATGGTTCGACGTTGGTAGAACTGGAAAGGAAACAAGAAGGGTGTGCTAGTTTGGAGAAGATTTCCCGGAAGATGAGGGAATTATTATAGCGTTTTCGATTGGTAAAATGAGTGCGCACTGAGTGCAATTTCTGAAAGTTTGATTGGCGAAAAATGTTTGACAAATTGAATTTGACCAATAGCATTGCACGAAACTGCACTGAGTGCGCACTCATTTTACCAATCGAAAACGCTATTAGAAGAACGAGTATACGGACTTTTTCTCCGTACAATTAGCAACAATTTTGTTCAAAAATTCATTGAGTACAAAAACTGTTTTACTTAGATATTGTGAAAGATTATTTTACCAGGTTAGTTTACTTTTATTTATTTTATGTAAACCAATTTATTTTATTCATACATTTTAATTAATAACAATTTCATTGGGTGCGACATGTTTTATTTTTATGCTTCCCTAACAAAGAGAAGTAACATTATAGTTTTATATTAGTATTTTCGTTTGATCAATCACTACGTATTTTTCCCCATATTTTACGTAAATCACGTTTATGTAAGTCAAGTTTTATGGATTTTATATAACCACTGTTTTTCGGAGGAGTGTGAATTTGCCTTGTTGATTAAACTAATACTTTTCGTCCGTGGTGGGGAATTGTCGTAAAGGCTTTAGTAGATTCGGGAATGCCCCGGCTACTACAGGCTGACCTTTCCTTCACAAACTTCAACTTTAGCTGAGGCCGGCGAAATCCAGTTGACGCTCAGTACCTACATAGGAACCCTAACACTGTCTTCTGTTTTGAATATTGTGAATCTGTTGTACTTTGTTTGATGGGTTGTAACAAAAGTATTTCGAAGGCAGTTGGTTATAGTCATAACAATTATTTCATTTAATTTGCCGAACGTGATTATTTCCCCTTTTATTTAGATTGTTGATTTAAATGAATAATGTTTCACAATTTGTTATACAGGCTGTTTCAAATTCGGTTCTCACTACAGGGATCTCAGAAACGGTAAGAGATATAGCTTTGGTTAAATTGGGGCAAAGTTGCGTAATAATGTGGCTAATTATAACCCGTTAAGAAATCGAAAATATCTTTTGTAGTTTTGGAGATTTTTTGAAAAAACCAAACTTTTGCCTTTTCGTTTTTAATTTTTTCTGCTCTTATTTTTTAAGATATCGAAAAACCAAAATCACCTTGCCATGGACACTTTTTGTGCTTTATAAAATGACGTTAAAATTTTCTTCATGCGACGTTTCGTTTTTCCGCTGATGTCATCAAGTCAATTTTTTTAAATACGGCCCTGTATTTTTTTCATCGTTTTAATTATCATTTTTTATGTTCTAGAAAATGCTGCTTACATTTTTTCCATACGACGTTTCGTTCTTGTGCAATCATCATCAGATCATTTTTTAAATACGGCCCTGGATTTTTTTAACACTTTTATCAGGTTGTATGTACCTAAAATTAATAGTTTTCCATTTTTTTGGATTTTTTCAAAAGTTTTCCCGGATAATTGACTATTACTAAAATATTAATATCTTAACAAATTCACAGTCTTTTCGAAAAAACAAAGTTAAAATGATGTAAGCAAAGTCCAGGGAATATTTTGATGTATTTTTGGTGTAAATAGCTTATACAGGGTGTTTGTAGTTTATTCGTAAAGATCACATATTTCAAACAGTGATAACTTTATTTTTTCAAATGGAACCTCCTGTATATTTTTATACTACGTTATAGAGAATTTGATTCTCTATCATTTTTATTGAGGGTTCTTTATACTATTATATGGAGAGTCCTCTTCCGTTCTACAACATCCTTATAAGCACATGTCCGGTTACAATCAATTAGTCGATAACATTCGATTACCGATTATACATCAATTGGCGCGAAGTTTAAATTTCAAATTCAAGCGACTACACATTTACATTTTACCGGCTGCCTACTACTAGCCGGTACCGGTCGTTTAGCCACAGAAAATCTAATTATGTCTACTGTCAACTCGTCGTGACCCACCCTGTATACTAAGTAACAATTTAAAGTATCAAATATAGTATAAAATGTTTCACATAATAAATACATACGTTGGAGAATTGAACTAAATATGAAAATTTTAATAAATATTGTAAATGAATTATGATATTAGTAGGTACTGTAGGTTCGGTTTATTTGTCCACAATCGTATCTACTATAAGTATAATACATTCCAGAATATATCCCGATCGACATAGGTGTAATGGAGTAAATATTTTTGGAGGTTCACTCTTAACACTTGCTTATCTCAAAAGTAATTTTAAGCAAGAACCAAGATAAATTACAGATATCGTAGTAAAATGTGATTAAATACAGCTGATGGTCCAAGAACGCTTGACAGCGTATGTTGTAGATCAGAAATAAATTTATGACGAAATGGACGAGTTAAAAAAGTCCAATAGGTACTAATGATGTAGGATATTGCACCAGAGACAAAAATTTCAAAATTTTAAGAATACCCATCAAAAAATATATAAATGTATATAATTTTCTACAACGTAGATTAGAAATGTACAGGTTGGTCACTCTGGAAAAATAAAATTTTTACCGTTTGAAAATTGTAATATTTAACAGATACATATATAAAAATATTAAAATATCTCCGAAACTACATTAGGTTTAGAGATAGGGAATACTTAATGACAAAGCAAATAGCAAATTTAATTCTCTTCAAGATAGCTTCATAGAAATATGCTATTTGAAAAATAAAGTTGTCGAAGTTTTAATTTTACTAAAAATAAAATTAACGTAATACATAGGAATATTTTTTAGAGATATCTATGGCTAATGATGGAAAGTATTGTGAAAAATTCTGAAATTTCGCTACTAAATCTCACAATCTTCTTAGTACCCTACGTAATTGAGACAAAATTGCAAGCCTCAACCAACTTAACATTTATGATTTAAGAACTCGGAATGAATTGAAAGTACCTAGATTGTAATTAGTGCAAAAAGCTAAGCGTTACAGGTCTCTTAATAACATTGATTAAAACATTTATCGAAGATATCTTATATTTTCAACTCGATGAAAATATTTTTCTTACATAGATTCCTTCACATTTGATTTTATATTTAAGCAAATCTAACGTCAGAGATTAGATAAAACTGTACGACTATCATGGTTTGCTCGGGAAAGCCCAGAAGTAAAGTGGAGGTCGTGGTGTATTTTTCCCAAAACATCAAGCTAAATAATTAAATATCTTAAAATATGCTTTTTGACTATGAAACATGCCAATCGTATTTACCAGTAAGTGTTTTTTGTATTACCTTTACATTTATTATTATTTGTTTATTGTTTATTCTACAAATAGTGTCCTCCTGTGGGTTTATAAGAACAGTAAAATAAAAGATTGCATACCTACATTAGACATTATATCGGGTGTTCATTTAAATTTCACCTCTAGTTGGCGTTGAAGTGTCATTTATGAATGAAATTTCCTTCTTAAACGACACTTCAACACCAACTAGAGGTGAACTTTAAATGAACACCCGATATTTATTAAAATATTAATATCATATAAGTTTATGTAATAATTTTTAAAGCCTAAAATGAACTTTGCATGCTATTTTACAAAGTGATCAAATCACTAAAAGTATACTTACATAAGTAGATACTAAATATTCCAACTTTTTTTGACAAGACTATTGTGCGTATTTCAGACATTCGGCTCACCTACTGAAAACTGGCTACCCTTTGTAGACGATGGTAAGTTCCAAAACGTTCACCATTATTTTTATGTTTATTTGTATAAATATATCTTGAACTAAAAGATAACACATCCACTTGGAAAACGAAACCCATGATTCAGTGGGATAGAGGCGAAGTCCAGGATTTTATTGCGAAGAAAATACCTAATGTTGAGTGTTGTGACCAATTTGCAAATATTTCTGGTAACATTTTCCAAAGTTTACAGCAAGAATATTGTGTACATTTGGCACAATCAGAAAATGTTGGTCGGATGATTTTTGAAACAAAGGAGGAATATATCAGAAATGAAGGAATCAGTAAGTACCTTTTTTAGGCGTATCTAATCAGCACATATTATTTTTTATACGGTGGATGATTAGGTCATCTATATGTAGTAAAACTTACAAATATTTCGTATTCCATTTTGTTGGAATTACTAATGGTAAACTCAATAATTTTGGAGAAGCTAATTTATTAGAGATTATTTTAAAATATATCATTCATCGCGAAAACTTTTTCTATTTTAATCTATTGTAAAACAAATAATTCTAAATGTTTTATTAGAATTCGATTACTTAATTCACTTATCTACTTTTAATCTGTACTTAATTAACTTGTTCCAGGGGAATTAAATAATAACAACTTTATAAATGTTCAGAGAACTGAAAGTGATAGCGATCATCAAGATACTATTGGGCACTCGGGTAAGAAATATTTGTTTATTAAAGTTAAGTGCTTACAAATATTTATTATAAAGTACAAAATGCTACTTGAAAAAAATATATTTACAGTCCTAGAACAGACTAGTATTTTTCAAATTTGTAATTTTTTAATTAGAAAAAAACGGTCGCATGTGATATTATTTATATTTGTTTAATTTATGTAAACAAATACAACTTTTTAACTTTATTATGTATGATTTGATTGACTCACCATATCAGTCCATTATACGACTACGGTTTTTCCGGATTTTAAGCATGTAGATATTTACTTCTAATGTAAACTGATAAGATGTATATAATGTGGTATTTTTGGAGCATTTATAATATGATATTTCTTACATTGTATATTACATATATGTATTAATAAATAAAAACAATATTTTTTAGAATTTTTGTTGAATAGAAGACCTGGAAGACCTAAGTCATCAAATACACTCACAAAACCAGGTAAATATTGCATTTCAATTTAATTAGTGCACTTAGTGAAATTTTTATTTGCTTTGTTGATATAAATTTGATAACGAGTTTAATCTATAGTCATTAAAATATCAAATAAATATTAGTAGTAACAGAGAAGTATTTTATCATTATAAAATAACTCGATATTAAAATAAATTAATAAGATGAATACACTCATGTCTCGTACAACTACTTGTCTATTTTCCTTTCTTTTTATATGTTTTTTACTGAGAGTCAAAAATAAACCTACATCTCTCTTAATCCGCTTTCATGTTTGGTGCTCTTATATTCATGTGTGTCTATAATCAAATCTCATTGGGTTTTCAGAGCTTTTGAGCAAAACAGACTTTTTATCAAGAATAACTTTTTCTCGAAACATGCATATTCAAAAAGGTTTTTTTGCTGATCGACATTAACCGCCAAACTTTAATGACAACTGCCAGTCACTAGACTATCTCTTTTTTTACTCCACGTAACACCTCGGGTAGCTGCAGTGAAGATACGGTACTCCAGGGGTCAGATCTTCTTGACTGGGAAGGCGGCGAACTCCAATACAGGCTTTAGTTGTATGGAATTCGGGGTATGGAATATACCGGGTTGCAGGAAATGGTGTTATATTCTGCAATTTGGTAAATAATTAGTTAATTGAAAAATGACTTCGTTACAAACTTTATCTTAGTTTTTATTATTCATTTAACACGAGAGACACCAGCCTCAAAAAATTGGCAGAAATTAACGAAAAATAATAAATAAACTGGTTTCCATAGTAACGACGCTGTATAAACTACCTTAGTGTAATCGTATTTTCACATGGTTTTGCATATTTTCTGTTTAAAAACGTAAAACTTAAATGATCGGCGAAAAAATCAGATGTTCAATTCGGCAACAAAACTGATTTAATGCCTTGACTGGATCCAAAGCCTCGACTTCGTCTCGGTTTTGAAACTTCCAGCTGCGGCATTAAATCGTCTGCTTTGTTGCCTTATTAAACAAATAACTATTTTATCTACTACCAATTCATAATAGCCTTGATTTGAAATTAATTTGAGTAAGGTAAGTCAGATTATTACGCAACATGTGTTTTAAAGAAATCATTACCACACTGAAATTTCAACAAGAAAATTCTTTCTTAAGTACAAGTATTTATAACACAATTTTTACAATTTAGTATCTTTATAGGAAAGTTTATATTTGTAAATGTCTAATTATAATATAATATATATTGTTTAATTCTTTAAAATTTGTGATTAACATTGAGTAATGACACTTCATACTCTTAAGTTTGATTTTTTGAAATCTGGAGAATTTTATAATAGCGTATCTACCTAGAAAAAACCCTAACTTCACGTTAGATAACTGAAAAAATTTTTAGTTTTATTTTATAATAAATTAGTTTTATATTTTAATAATAAATATAACACGGTCCACGTCCCAGATTTTTTGGTGTATAAATTGTTTATTATTTGAAAATTTATAATTCAAATTCATTGTTGTGTAGCGCTGGCTAGTTTTTACACAACTTAGGTTAGGTAGTCCAGTACGACAACTTGACAACAACTACTGAGCAATGTCGCTGGAGATAAATTCAAAATTCATTTTTAATTATTTGGACGGTAGAAGATAAAATCTTGTATATTACACGTGGGATATACACACATTAACATATTCGTCTGATTACAGAACTCGTCTACGACTCGTTCTGCAATTTCCAGACTCTTATGTTAATGATGTTCATATCCCACTTATAATATATAATAACTATTATGTACAACTGCATTATAAAGTACTGTTTATGACGTACTTTTGCGTGCGTAAAGTGGCTCTTTATACACTATTGTATAATGGCACTTTATTTTGCTATTATTGTAAAATATCAATATATCAGCTGTCAATGTCACAATAAATACTGTCAGAATTAATGTATTACTACCATTTATAATTTTTCAAAATAATTAAAAGGTAATTTTCGCAGTTGAACATAAAGCTTTGTATGGAACTCGTATATAATCTGACTTTATTGACTCGTCCTATTTATTAGCTTCGCTCGCAAGCTCGCTCTGCCATAAAACAGACTCGTCAATAAAGTCATAGATTATATACTTGTTGCATAAACTACTATTCTATTTAACCTCAATCCGTGGACACAGTGCGCTGTAGAAATATAAAATCGCTGACAGTATTTTTTGTAAGCAAACCGTATTTTTGTGCTCTGTTTACTAGTGTAATTTGCTTTTTTGATTCTTTTTCGTGTAAACATTTTTGATTATCCTCCTTAAATATAAGAACTGATATTTTAAAGCTATCAATGATTACGAATATTTTTCGTCTTAATATAAATTTATACCTACCGAGCTTTATCCAAAGAAAAATTGCTTTAAAAAAATTGAGTATGGAGAAGCGTTCTTTTTTAGAATTTCAATTCTATAATTATTGTTCGCCTGTAGGTTAAAATCAAACTTCTATGAAGTATTAAAATTACTTGTCTATTATTTTCTTGTAGTCCCTTTCTATTATCCTGTATCCGCCTCTGGTTGTGTTCCCTGATTAAAAGAAATTAAGACGAAAATGAAAAAGTGAGATGTTTTCATTTATTATTTTATGATTTACGATTTGTTCGACCCTAAAGAGTAATTATTTGTTTCAGCAGCCAGACGTTCAGAGAAACTTTGGCAATTTCTTATTAATATATTAAGCGATGAGAAAACTTGTCCGGATCTAATAAAATGGGACAATTACGAGGAAGGAACTTTTAAGTTTGTCAAAAGTCACAAAGTTGCCCAATTGTGGGGCAGTAGGAAAAACAATGAAAACATGAACTATGAAAAGTTCAGTAGAGCAATGCGGTAATGTATAAGACTGTAATAGTTTCTTATATAATTTAGAAACTTTTTTGGGTGAAGGTATTACTATAAAAGTCAAGTGTTACTACCTGTTCCTGGAAGACGTTTGGTCTACAAATTTGGTCCTCATGCAAAAGGATGGAATAAATTATCTCAGAACGAGTCTCCTACATAATAATTGGTGATATTTATAATTAGTGGATACTTACCAAAGAATTTTATTTTTTGTCTATTGGCACCGAATGTATTTATTATAAGTATTAATGTATTTTTTAATAAATAGACTTTTATCCGAGAATTGCATCTTTATATGTATAAGGATCGTAAACAAAATAAAATAATTTCGGCGGGAGAATCCAATGTGATAAGATTTTCCTTGGTTTGCAATAAAAAACACCAGTAAATAATAAATTATTATATATTCCGTCTATTTTTAGTACATGTATCTTGTGATGACTTTATTATGTACATAAAAATCTTAAAATCTAAAATTTTAGAATATAAATGGTATAATTATTAAAGGTACATTGGTACCTAATCTTACAATATCAGTAGAGCATTAAGTATTTTATTATGCTTTATTATTTATTTATGTTAAAACTTTCAGGTTTCAATATCGTTCTGAAATAACAATTAAGAATTAATGATAAACTTTAGGGAATAAGAGTATATCCCAAATTAACTAAAGAATACTGACTATAATTTAATATGTTTGGACCTCCTTTACATTTACTTATTTAGTTTTTCTTAAATCGACACATACGAATTATTAAATCTATAATCTTACTTAAAATCTATATTTTGGAAGTATCCTAACATCGAATTATTTAAGAAGAATTTATCTTACACTATATTAAATTTTAATATTATAATATTTAATCTACTTTACGATTACCCTGAGGGGGGATGATAAAAGAAAATATAAGAAAATACATTCTCCCTGCAATTTTTTTTTACATGAAGCACATCTTTGGTTATCATGTTTTCACTATCAAAGAGTAGACAATAAAAATAACTTCTGATTTTTGTTCATTTTAATTTAATATCATTTAATCTAGAGAAACTTATGAAAGTTTCTGGAATGAAAATATTAATTTATTTACCTACACTAGATTTCAAGTACTTTTTCCTGTATAATGAAACAGGAGTAATAGTTTTACCCTGCTAAACTTTTTCCAATCTTTGAGAGTGCTAGAGACAAGATTAATTATCAAAGTGGCTCAAAGTGAAAAAAGGCATCGTTGGTGTTTGTTATCGATCTAAATTAAATATTCACTCCAGCAAGTAAGTTCCTATTGTATCTAATGCAAAACCATACTTAAGAAAGATTGGTGCACCACAACTAAATTCTTAATTATTGAACAGAATAAAGAACTAACAAGGTATATTTTATTCTGTGCTTATAGTATCTAACTATTTTATTGTAGTAATAATAATTAAAAAAATATACTTTATGATAAAACCACGCATTATTGTCATTACCATTCATTTGAGTCCGGGTTTTCTTCTAGGCTACATGAGATTTGATCCTTCATTAATTTCTATTTTGTCCAACAATAACATAAAATTGAGCTACAAGTTTGAAACAACTAAACAATAATACAAGCATTGCTGTGGAATCTCTGTCTATTAGACGTTCCGAAACTGGAACAACACTGTTGATGCTGATGTTGATGTTTCGGCTTCGATTTCCCAAACTGTTGACTGTGACTGTTATATAACCCTTGCACATTATTTAACTCTCTACCACAAAGATCACCGTCACTTTTCGACACAGTCATCTCTTTATGGTTATCGCACTTATCAAACTTGTTATCCAGTTTTTTCGCATAGTCGTGCATCGACTTACCAAACTCATACTGAGTTTCTTTTTTAACCACTTTTTTCTTACAGTTGACTTCCACTATTTTCGTATCCATCTCCACTTTCTTTGGACTGGTTTCGCAAATAGCTATGTGATTAGGTTTTGTTCTTCTAAGAATCCCCGGAGCTGAAGACAAAGGGCAACCTTGTGCAGTTAGACTGACCTCACGCTGACTGATGGCGTTACAGGTAGTTCTTGGTGGAGCTGTGGTACACCTGTTTCTAAATTGACATGTGTTTGGAGAAAATCGTGCTAGTCTGTCACTGTCTTCTGTTTGTTCTAGGACAAGTGAACCGAAGAAGTCGGCCGGATCACAAAATGCGTATACAGCACCTGCTGAATTTGATCGTAGTTCTAAAATAGTACCAATGGATTAAATTATGTAAAAAAAGTCTTGAGGTGTTTTACCTTTAGTCGATATTATTGTCTTTGTTGGTGATCCAGCAATGCTCCTACGAGCTACATCTTGAAAGGTAATTGGTGAGTAAACACCAGTTCGTCGATCTGGGTCTTTTAACAATGTTGGTGAATGTAAATTTTCTACAAAAATTTTTTCTTCTTTTGGTGATTGAACTAAATCTACATTTCTTGGTACTGGTGGTCGAGAATCTCTTCCATTCAACCAATAAGTTTTCATGGTTCCTGAAAAGAAAAATTTGAATAGTTAACTTGATATCATTAATTTAAATGAGATTTTTAACTAATTTAAAAAGTAAAGTATAATAATGCTTCCTTCTTCGGTGTTTTTGTTATACAGGGTGGCTGAAATTCCGTTTCCAGCATGGGGATCTCGCTTATTATAATAGATAGCCCATAGGTTTAAATTTGGCAAAGTTGCTAAATTTAGAGCTCCTAAGACAAATTTGAATTATTTTGAACGGTCTTTTTTTTATGCTCTATCAATCAGTGATCGTCGTTTCTTTAAACATCGGTTCGTTTTTGTTTTTTAAACGCCAACTTCCGTTTTTCTTATGGACGTACTTTCTACTTTATACATCATTGGATACTATATTTTTTTTTAAATTCATCGATGTGCTACACATGGTATTCAGATTTAATTTTAATTGTTAAAATTTAAAAAATGTGTCCAATACAGCAATCATCTCAAATCAAGCAGCCTAAACTCGCTTAGTTTGTGTTGTTACCATGGTAATTTATAAACAATATAAAATTTTAAAATTTGAGGTTTCTCACCATTTCTCACAAGCATAGATGTCACAAGCGACAATTTACAATAATAATTATAGTTATTCCCCGCGAATTAAATTAAATTATGTTTTTGAATAATAAAAAGCGTGATATGATGCGTATTTATTATTCATCACATAGAAATTCTATCCTAACGACACAACGATACGCAGAAACATATCCTGAAAGAAGACAACCATCTTCTAGATTATTTTCTACACTGGACAACAATTTAATGAAATTTGGGGCCTTTGAAAAACCCAAAACAAAATGTGGAAGCCGAATTACAGAAGAAAACAAAGAAAATATTTTAGCCGCGGTAAATATCTAAACACTGGCTTTGATAGAATTATGCAATTTCCACCATTTATAGGTGAACGAGAATCCTGATATCTCGACAAGAGAACTGAGTCATAATTTGGAATTACCTCGATATTAGATTCAAACAGTTCTAAAGGAGGAAGGATTTAAACCATTTAAAATCCATGTGACACAGACTTTGAGACCCGGAGACGAAGTTCACAGACTCCAGTTTTGCGAGTGGCTTCTTGATAAATACCAACGTAACGAGGATTTTCTGAAAAATATTATTTGGACGGATGAATGTTCATTCACCAACTTGGGCATGTTCAATCGTCATAATGAACATTATTGGGCCAGAGAAAATCCCCGTACCTATAGAGAAGCAAGACCACAGCACCGATTTATATCAATGCCTGGGTAGAGGTTTATGGGGGGAAAGGGTTATTGGTCCTCATATTTTCGAAGGGACTCTAACCGCTCAACGTTACATTGACTTTATAAACCAAGATTTGATGGAATATTTGGAGAATGTCCCACTAAATCAACTGCGGCAAATATGGTGGCATCAGGATGGGGCTCCAGCGCATAATGCGCAGACTATTAGAGAACGCTTTAATGAACTTTTCCCTGAACAATGTATCGGAATCCATGGGCACGTCTATTGGCCAGCTAGATCACCTGACCTGAACCCCTTAGATTTTTTTCTTTGGGGATACGCCAAAAATAAAATTTTTAAAAACACTTATAACAATGTCGAAGAGCTGAGGAATGCCGTTTTGGGAGTGATGCGTAATATTCCACGTCGAACGATAGCGCGAAGTTTAGACCGAGTGGAGTACGGAAGCGTTTGCGGTTGTGTATTAGAGAAGACGGGCATTTATTTGAACATCTACTTTAAATTTAATTTGATATAGCATATTGCTTATTGTCATATGTTATTCGGCTTTCATATTTGTTTAGATTTCTTAAAGGCTCCAAATTCCATTAAATTGTTGTCCAGTGTAGAAAATAATCTCGAAGATTTTTGTCTTCATTCAGAATAAGTTTCGGCGTAACACTGTGTTTTTATGTTATGAATAAAAAATCCACGCATAATATCAGTCTTTTTATTATTCGAAAACATAATTTTAGTTCACAGATTATGATTAATAATAATTATTGCAATTTGTCACTTGTGCCAGACCTCAAATTTCTTAAATTTTGAAATTGTTTATAAATTACCATGGTAACAATACAAACTTAGCGAGTTTGGGCTGCTTGATTTGAGATGATTGCTGTATTGGATACATTTTTAAAATTTTACAATTAAAATTAAATCTGAATACCATGTGTAGCACATCGATGAATTTGGAAAAAAATGTACTATCCGATGATGTGAAAAGTAGAAAGTGCGCCCATAAGAAAAACTGAAGTAGGCGTTCAAAAAACAAAAACGAATCGATGTTTAAAGAAACGACGATCACTGATCGATAGAGCATAAAAAGTTGCTTTGAGAATGTTTTTACAGATTAGAAAATGTCCAGAAATAAAAAAGTTATGGGCGATTTTCAAAAATTGTAATTTTCAGTTTTTTTCACTTTTTCAGAAGACCGTTCAAGATAATTCAAATTTGTCTTAGGATTATTACTGAGCACTAAATTTAGCAACTTTGCCAAATTTAAACCTATGGTCTATCTATTATAATAAGCGAGATCCCCATGCTGGAAACGGAATTTCAGCCACCCTGAATACGTATACATGATAGACATGATATCATTGTTTAACTTTTTTCCTAAAATGAACCACGAACAATAATTTTTGGGTATTATTTCAAATACGAATCTTTATTTGTGATTATTTTTTCAAATTAAACATATTTTGATGGTTAAACAAAACTAGGATGTATTTTGAACTAAAGTATGTTTTTATTATACTTATCTGAAAACACCTTGTTTTCATCTGTTTTTGCAATGACGTAAAGGTGACATTTTCAGAACAACGCACGGAAAGCTTTTCCCGATCTCCTATTCTTTTTTCCGTGCACTAAATATGACAGAAACTAAAGCATCGCCGATAATAAACAAGTCGTTGCTATGGAAATGTTAATCGTGTTTGCCTACTATTTTTACGATGTATTATAATTACTTTAAAAATAAAATGTCCTAAAATTATTTCAAATCCTTTTTTTGGGTTGTTTTTAGATAAGTATAATAAAAAATATCGTTCATTACACGTCCAGAAATGGATTTTTCGTGCTTGCATGACTTCACATTTGTCACGCGCGCACGAAAAAATCCTTATTTCCAGACTGGTAATGAAATATCTATACTATTCCATAAAAGATTTCATAAACTATAATAATTAACCAAAATTATTTAGAATAAGTATTTAGAATTTTACCAATATTCTAAAAGATTATACATATAAAGTAAGTTTTGTGTATTTCAGGATTTGCTAAGAACAGCACTGAAAATGTAAAAGGCATCTAGGTTTTCCTATTGACTTAGACCTAAATAGATCACTGATATTTATTTGTTTTGAAAAATTGTTCGATTAAAATGGAATTAAGTGATAATAGCATTGATGGTGAAAACTGCACGTTAGGGTAACATTAGGTTATTTTGTAGGTTCAATTACTTTTTATTCAATTTTACAATAATTCGTTCAGCCACCAGTCAACGGACGGAGGCCAACAGAATCAAAAATGAAATGTTCATATAGGGGTACGATTTTTCTCTACATTTAGAACTTAAGAATGCGGCCGATCACGTGTAAATAATTACTTTACTAGATGATGTTGGCATAAATTAGAAAATATTTATTTGAAGGAATCATTTCGATACCTAGGTACTGGTCGTTTTGATAGCTTTGTATCAGTAACGATTTTGTTTATTTTTACTTTCTTATACGAAGTAACAAGGAAATATAGTAATCGTGATTTCGAGTTTGAGATTTTGATTGATTTACACGTTTTGAGTGTCCCTAAATCCATTCTGACTATTTTTGCCATGATGTGTCTCTGTGAGTCTCTGCGTGTGTGTCTGTCTGAATCCACGATAACTCAAAAACAGCTTATCGGAATTTATATCCAAATTTCTTATTTAAGGGTTTGAACAAAATTGTGGGTCACACATTAAATATTTTTTAGCTAATACCAGCACAAGTAGTACTTACCTGAAGACCTTTTTAAGGTAAAAAACCTAAAAATGTCTTAATCTTAAATAAGATTATCTTGAAAGGGAAAAAAATAGTAGATTTTTTATTCTTTAATTGGTTTAGAATTGAATTTTGTACATAATTATTGTCTTTTTTTTAATTTCGACAAAATTTTTTTTTACTGAAAGAACCTGAACAGACCCGAATAAGTATTACCGCAAAAATTTTACCGAATATCTTTTCCGTACAGGTAAATATTGTTTAATAGATTCCGAATATATCCGAATTGATACGAAGATACTCGATCTCACCCGATATAAAATAATCATAAAATTAATTTTCATTAATATTAATAAAATGTTGAATGTAGATAGTATGATTATTATCTACGGCTTCAGTTCTTTCCAAAAATCAGAATGAAATCCGCACAATCAAAAAATTAGAGGAATCGACAAAGGCTTATGGCGAACATTAGGGATCAACTACGTGCTATAGAAAAACATGGACCCTTATCCGTAGTTTAAGTACATATTTTTGTTGAACATAATGTATATGTAGATTTAACCAGTTACAATTGAATTTGATATAAAATTAAAAGAACGTTAGACATGGCCATTACCATTTTTCTCAAAACTTATGGGATAGACGTTAAAATAGAGAGCACTTATTGGAGAACAAAGTTATATGCCTATTTTTTTTCATAAAAAAATACCAACACAATTTATACAATTAGTTCAATGGTTAAAAAGTAACGGGTGTCCAACTGTCCAATAAGTCTTTCAGTCAGGGCGGCTATGGTGTATTTTTCTTTTCATTAATAAACACAAAACTTAAAATATAATTTTCATGTAACCATTATAAAACATTTTTTCTACGAAAATGCGGAATGACGTTTTTTCTGACAAGATAATCGAACTTGAAAGTAGGCTTTTGAAAAACTAGTACGGAAAATTAGTGCGGAAATTTTTTTCCGCACACATTTTTTAAACTTTCCGCACGCAAACGAAAACATAAAGAAGTACTTACATTTAGTTATAATTGTAACATTTATTTAATATCTAACAACCGGAAGAGTGCACATTAGTTCATCGCTTTCGCTTTAGTTTTCAAAACTCCATGTTTATATTCACGTAATTTGATCTCAAAATAAAAATTATTTCGATGACAGGACACAATTTATAAACTGTCAACAGCTATGAGCTTTCAGTTCTATGACAACAAACTCACTTGATGTTTTTTTTAATTAGAAAAAGATTTACAAATAATTTTATTTTTTACGAATTCCACGTTTTCGTAGAAAAAATCGTATGTAACACGCTTGCGGAAATGGCCCATGACAATACTCGTGTGATTGCAGCACTCGCTATCGCTCGCGTTGCAAATTTCACACTCGTATTGTCATGATGCGTTTTCCGCACTTGTATTACAATATACTATTGTGTCGTCTTAAATGACGTTTTGTTTGAGGTGAGGTTGTAACGGTTTCAGTTTTGTGTTTATTAATGAAAGTCAAAACACTCCATAGCCGCCCTGACTGAAAGACTTATGGGACACCCGTTATAATCATATCCTCTGTTTTAAATAGTCGAATGCGAAGAAAGAAACTTTTGCCCGCCTCTTTGAAGAAAAATTTAATTAAATTTCGTCCGTTATCATCATCGCCTCTGCGTTGTAATAATCACCACAATTCTTGCTTAACAATTTTCCTATTCTGTTAAAATTTATATTAATTTTAAATTCTATAATATCGAGCGATCAAATAAATTTGTAATCGAGTCATCCATGGATTTGCATCCGTATGTCTTTAACTTGAACCATTTTAGCTTTCAACATTCGCTTGAAAAATTGACCATAATATAAAATCTATTAGGCCCAGTTTTTCAATCAGTAGTTAACCTTAACTATAAGTTAATTTTCCTACAAGTTATTTTTACGATAATGGTAATCAAGAAAATTAACTAGTATTTAAAGTTAAATATCGATTGAAAAACCGGCCCTTAGAGAAACATCTATTTATAAAGTGATTCTGTGTTATAACAGCTTACAGTACAACCTCAATATGAATAAGTTCCTAATTGAGAAATGGATAAGCCCACAATACAATACTGAAATGGTTGATCGTCCGACTTATATACTCATCTAAGGCCAAAATGCTCGTTAGTGAATTCACTCCACGTGCTTAGAAAATTAAATTACTTAGCTAGATAGCAATATTTCTCTTATCGCTATAACGCTATACAATTTGCAACCGAAACTAATTTTTTAATTTTAATTTTTACAATTTTACCTTTTCCTTTGATTTGAATTTCCCCTCGTTCTAAAACTTTATACGAATTCGGCAGCAGTTGTCTAGTATACTGCGATATGTGTATTTTCATAGCTTCACTCGTTGATTCCATTCTTGATGCAGTATTGACACTGTCTCCAAACAGACAATATCGTGGCATCTTCAATCCTACAATTCCTGCGACTACCGCTCCGGAATGCACCCCAACCCGAATCCTGAGATGCTGACCTAAATTCAGTGAGATTGAAAACACATTGAATATTTTTTTATTTCCGGTCGAATCACTTACCAGTTGAAGGGTCTTTGAGATCGGTTATGGCTTCGACCATATCTAGGGCCATGTCGCAGACTCGCTGCGCGTGATTACCTTCTTTTTCTGGGGCGCCACTGACGACCATGTAGGCATCCCCAATGGTCTCCACCTGGGACCAGGAGCAGTTGAAGCAGTTTGAACGTGAAGGACAACACCATAAACGTGCAGGGAAAACAGTTAACACAATAGTGCAATAATATACGATGAGGGAAGTACAAAAAATAATGTGCCAATATTTGATAATTAATTACAAGTGGTATAGGATTAAAAAGAATATGTGAAGATACTCCATTTTAGACGCATAGCAGGGAATTTTGCCTATTATATGAATAGTCATAACTTCGTTTTAATTAGGTTTAAGTTAAGTTATTTATTAAAATATTTAAGATTTAGACAAACTTTTCGATTTAACAAATATTCAGAACTCACAATCTCACCTTTTTTGCAATTTACTAAGATAAATGCTTTGTGTCAATCATCAATGTTTATAATTTTCCAATCAATATCATCAATTGATCTTTAGAGTTTGAAAAAGAACATCTTCAACTTAATGTTTGGTAGGTGCGAAAATCCAATAAATTATTTTACAAAATATCAACATTTTTTTACATGCAACGATTTATTTTCTTTTAATTACAATTAAATGGAAATTTTTTTTATTTAACATTTTGAGTAATTTACATTGTGTCCCAAATTGGTGGTTTCACTATGGGTAACTTCTTTATTATTGGAGATACAAAGACGATTAAATTAGGAAAGTTTTTAAGAATTTCAGGGCCATTTCAGATTAGGCAACAGATTTTGAATATCTTTTTTAGTTTTTGAGATATTCAAGAAAAACGAAAATGTTGCAATTTCTTTAAAGTTCAAATTTTTTTTATTATCCATTTTGTGCTGTTGAGACTTTGACATTGTACAGGGTGTCCCATTTTCGACACTTTTAGGGGGTATTGGCGTTATTATCAAAGATAGAGTGTTGCGGTTTTCACCTTCCTGTCCTACTTTTTTACGAAACGAAAGATTCCGTGGTCAAATTTGTCATGGCTCTCTTAGTTTTTAATCTACAGAGTGATTCTGAAAATCTTAGGTTTTTAGACACCCCTCGTATTTCCGTTATGCGTCTACTTATCAAAAAGGTGAAAACTGATCTTGATAGAGTTTTTTACGTAGAATTCAGTGGCGTAGGCAGTTTTTGTGTAAAAGGTTTAGTTTTTGAGATATTGCAGTAACTTATGTTTTTTTAAATGGGACACCCTATATATTATCTTTTATATTGATTAAGGAAAATTTGGGCTTTCCAAAAATATATAATACTTAATATTTATTTTGAAAACAAGCTCAAAATTCGATATTTTTACTAATTTTCTTTATTTATAACAGTAGGCCATGGCTAATTTTTTAAAAACAAATCCAAAATTTTCACAATGCGTATTTATTTTAAAGCTAAACACTTCAAAAGATAATTTTAATGCATTGTATAAAACATACCAACAATATAATACTTCTCATAATTATCGTAAATGGCCATTGTAATAAAAAATTAAAAGTAAAATAAAAACTCCTACGTAACAAAAAATATTTCATCAATAATGGAAATCTGACAAATCTGTCAAATTTTGCATTTGTTTCTAATAAACTAGCCATGGCCTACTGTTATAAATAAAGTAAATTATTAAAAATATCGAATTTTGAGCTTGTTTTTTAAAATAAATATTAAGTATTATATATTTTTGGAAAGCTCAAATTTTGCTTAATCAATATAAAAAATAATATATAGGGTGTCCCATTTAAAAAAACATAAGTTTGGGCAATATCTCAAAAACTAAACCTTATACACAAAAACTGCCTACGCCACTGATTTCTACGTAAAAAACTCTATCAAGATCAGTTTTCACTATTTTGATAAGTAGACGCATAACGGAAATACGAGGGGTGTCTAAAAACCAAAGATTTTCAGAATCACTCTGTAGATTAAAAACTAAGAGAGCCATGACAAATTTGACCCCGGACTCTTTCGTTTCGTAAAAAAGTAGGACAGGAAGGTGAAAACCGCAACACTATATCTTTGATAATAACGCCATAACCCCCTAAAAGTGTCGAAAATGGGACACCCTGTACATGTACTTTTTTAAAATACTTATAATGGTGTTGTCAGTTTTTTCCAACTCTTTTGTTTTTTGAGATACGATTACCAACTTTTGTTTTTCTCATGGACGTCAATTGTTTTTTGGGCACTACCAATAGCATTTTTTATAGTACAGTAAAATTATCTTTTGAGATCGGAATCGTCCGGAACAGGATCAAATTTTAGGGGTTGTTAGGGGAACTGAAGTTAAGTAATTTCTCAAGTTTGCGACCTCCAACTCCTTGCGGATTTTCCGCCATCTTGATTTTTAGGGTTGATTTGGTTTTTTGTATTTTTCGGGCTTATATTTGATATTAGCAAAAAAAGTGTCGATACCTTTTCTGTAGAGAATAAAAATCCCCACATAATGATCATATATAATCGTATCCAAATTCTCATCAGTAAATAAAGTATGGTACTTTAGAAATCCAACAAGTGGGATTTAAAAGTGTTTAATTTTTTTATTTCGGTAATCGTCCATATTAAATAAAAAGAGTTCAAACAAAAGTTGTAAAGCGTAAAACTCCCTATAGTTTTTGTTTAAACAATTTTCTTCCTGTGTCAATACTTTTTGCGCTATAGTAAGTGAAAGGTTCACGGGAACTGAAACAAGGCGTTCGCGCTTGCTGCATCGCGCTAAAGTTGTATTTTAAAGACGTATTACTTTCTCTATTCAGAAAGAAAATAATAACTGAAAGTATGCGATATTCCGTACCTTCTGCTTTTATATCATAATAGTAGGTAGGTATATTATTTTATGAGGAGCTTAAGTGATGCTTTATGTGCAGAGGCTGGTGTTTGACTGACGAACGAAGTGAATCAGACAAAAGCAGCGGCAGCACATAAAGCGACTTAAGCTTCGAATAAAATATGCTATTTTTTCTTCAAACGCAAACAATTCATTAAATTGTAAAATTATTAATTGAAATTCTAACTAATAAATTTTGACAATTAATTTGACTTATGACCAGCGGCGCTTAAGTGGTACTTAAGCGCAGATAAAGTAGAACTTTACCTGTCGCCGGCAATAAAGTGACACTTAAACATAATCAGTACAGCAGAATAATGTCACACTTAAATGACGTTTGAAGAAAAACTAGTTTTAAAGTTATTCACAAACTGATTAAAACACTTTAGCGCAAGACTCAACTGCATTTATGATTCTCATTTGAATGAAGTATCCTTAAGAATATTTACATATACAAATAAAAGCAAATCATTGTTCACTTATGAAAATTCAAAATATATCGAGCGATCAAATAAATTTGTAATCGAGTCATCCATGGATTTGAATCCGTACGTCTTTAACTTAAACCATTTTAGCTTTTAACTGACATTTTATTGTAATGCAGTTCAAGTAACTACATACGATTTCGGGTTCATGAATAACTCGATTACAAATTTATTTGACCGCTGTTTATTTTCTCGTATATAAAGATAAAACAAGGTGTTGGTTGAGTAACTATAAAATGGAAAAAATTTAGTTAATTAAATATGTATAATCCATGCTCAAAGTGGGTTTGAATTATAATTGAAATAAGACAAAAGACCTCCAAGTAAGATCCCACGTGGGAAAGTTGTATTTAGATAAGTTAAATTATTTTTGGTGATATTTTTCGATGATCGAAACATGTCACCAAAATTAATTTAACTTATTTAAATACAACTTTCCCACGTGGGCTTTGACTTGGAGGTCTTTTGTCTTTTATTTCAATTTAGTTATTAGTTTTAGAAATGAAAAATATTAAAGAAATAAGATTGGTGCAGATTAATCACCAACAATTTATCACACTTCAGATAAGCGAAATGTTCATATTTCGCCTCCAATGGAACACACTCTATACTATTTTAATTAAATATCAATCAAATGAAAGTTATTTTGAAATTCTACCACAACCCTCCTATCGATTTATATTTGATGTTTTCGTGTTTAAAAAAACATGTACAATATAGCTGTGTATTTCCGATGTATTTCCTTAATTTTTTTATTCCTAATTAATCTTTTACTGCCCACATTCATATTAAATTAAAATGAAAACATAAATATCAAGTATAACATATAACATAGAGTTAATTAATGTAAATATGCAAAAAATAAAACACAAACACAACTGAAATAAGCATTTATTATAAAAGTATACATGTAATATAGGAAACAAATATGGCAAACCACATTAACATGCAATTTAATTCGGCAAGCTTACATGGGTCTAGCAGAATTAAAAACACAACATTTAATCGATTTAACTTTGCGTACAGTTTGCTGAGGAATTAGATAAACTTATACAAACAAAATTATTTTTACAGTCCTGCTGATATAATTTTTTTTTGTATATTTGTGTATTTTTTTGTAGGTACATCATGTAAAATTATTGTTAGTTCAGTGTTCGCTTATAGTTCCCTTCATAATAATTTTTAATGTTACTTTTTTGGGGAGTAGATATGATTTACTATTGTGTATTATTTAAAACATAAGGGAAAT
Source organism: Pediacus dermestoides (assembly GCA_963942485.1). Lineage (NCBI taxonomy): Eukaryota > Metazoa > Arthropoda > Insecta > Coleoptera > Cucujidae > Pediacus > Pediacus dermestoides. The sequence goes on along the minus strand of OZ012625.1, from coordinate 31,615,962 downwards.
ATGCAAAATGTGCAAAATATAACGAGTGGTTAACATAGATAAACATAAAATTCCATTCCATGAAATACTCACTTTGTACACACGGTTTCGTTCGGTAAGTTTGTCAAATATGGAATACATTCCATTTAACATCGACACCACTTCCATTGGAGTTATTCTACTGCAAATTTCCGTAAAGGTCACCACATCAGAGAATAAAATAGAAACGCTGTCGAACATCTGAAAAGCAATCCTAATCCTTAGATTAACTAATTTCTTTTTAATATAACTTAAACAACTATTAAAATAAAGCAGTTATTTCATTAATCAAGTTAAAATTCTTATACATATACCTCACAAGTGTCAATAGGATTTTCTCCTTTTCGCAGCCGATCAGCCACTTGCTTCGGTATCATCTGATAAAGCAGTTCATCGGTTCTTCTCATTTCTTCATCCAATTTTCGCATAGATTCCTCAAGTTTTTTACTTTTCTGCTGTTCTTGGTCCAGCGCTAATTTCAGTTCTACGGATTGTTGAGTTCCAGCTAACATAAGATCCCTAAACAAATTGAAATCTTGCGATTATCTACCTGTTGCAACAGAAACACTAAAAGAAATTTACCGGCTGAAATCATGCATGGAGAGATCATTGATATAGAGACCGGAGTTTATAAGAGAATTGAGATCAGGCATCACAGGCGTTCCTAAGTACATCATCATTTTCCAGTTGTCCATATATATCATTTGACCTGTAATGGAATAAAAATGTTTTTGTAATGTTCGGGGATTTCGTCAGAAGTTACCTTTCAAGCGTAGGTTTTTGTCTTCCGAAAACATATCCATTTCGTCGCTAAGTATTAATTCTTGTCTATGTCTGTCGGATGGTTTGTCATTTAAAATTGGTTCGACGGTCACCAGTTCAAAGATATTGTTCGTTCGATTAAGAATCTGTAACAAACTATTTTATTATGGATATAAGGGTCAGTTTTACAATTCTTTAAATATAAGTTAATTTGCTTAAATATCACTAGGTATTAAGAAAATAGGAACAAAGAAAGTTTTTGTCAGTTATAAGCAAAACTATCGATTATAATACTGGCCCTTACTCTTTCAGCACATCATAGTTTATTAATTTATAATAATATAGCAAAACAATCCACGTTTTGTGTGTCAAAGGTAATTACAACAGTTGTGTTACCTAACTTACGACTGGAACTCTACTTTTTTATTTATTTTTTATTTTCAACAATAATATAATAATAAAGTCCGAGATTCCCTGATAATTGATAATAATTCATGCCCCTATTCTTTAACGAAAATATTTTAAAGACCGAAAGTTGTTTTGTCTCTTTTTAAGTAATGCAAAAAAATTGAAGGAACGAAAATAACAAAAATCTTAATCTATAAACTTTTACATTTTCATTAGAGAATATGCGCATTAGATATTTCACTAATTGATATAGTTATTCAAGTTATAAATTAAATTTCTGTAATAAATTCTGGAAGAAAAATTACGTGTTAATATAAAATAATAGTATATTAAGTATAGAGAACGGTAACCCTTAACGTTCGACATGCTTATAACATTTTTTGTACGATCCGTCAAATTCACGTATTTATGGATTTAATTAAAAGAATAGTAACCAAATTAAAATGATTCTAAATTTGTTCATGTCAAAGTGACAACTATAAAATTATCTAAAATAAAGTGACAAAACTTTCATATGTCATTACTTACCGATCAGAAGGCGAGAATCTGATCGGTAAAATTACTTACCGATCAGCAATTTGTAAACAAAACCTACTATTCTTTTAATTAAACCAGTAAATACGCGAATTTTACGGATTGTGCAAAAAAAAATTAGTTATTTTAGAGTGGATTAGTAAATTAATAATTTATTGATATAGATAATTGAAGCTTTAACATTGGACCCGGCGCATTCACCAGTTTTAAAACACTAGTAATGTTATTTAGCAGTTCTTATTAAATTTTTGGCAGTGCCTCCGCTGCCGGCAACGGCACCCGTTTGAGCTGCCGGCAAAGAATTTTTAGGTTTTGCCGCGTATTCAATTTTTATCAAGATAATGTTTTAAAGATTTGAAGGTTTTATTAAAATCCAACATTCTGGTCTAATTTATAATATAAATGAACAAATAAAAAAATGTTTTGTGGTTTCCTCTACTTGAATTTGATTAACACTAGTTGCCATTGTATTTGCAGTTTGTTGTATTTGGGTAAAACTGCCGTACCGAGGCTTTTCTGAAAATGGCTTATTTTGGCAAGAGAATAAGTTGTTTAAAGTCGGGGGAGCATTTTTTTTTAGAAAAACATTTTGTTTTCATGAAATATGAAAAAAATCCTCAATTAACAACCTAACCAGTAAAAATAGGTATACCATTCTTTCACTTCTCAGTGGTTAGGTTGTTAATTGAGGTTTTTTTTTTAATTTTTCATTAAACAAATGTTTTTTCAAAAAAAAACTTCTCTTTCCAAAATAAGCCATATTTACAAAAAAAACTAATTTTTTAGGCATTTTTCGGAAAAGCCCTTCTTCCCAATGCTTTATGATAGATTTAATGATTTTCAATATCTCACGAAAAATTGGAGGGGAGACTTCACTAAACAACTGAGCCATATAGCCAGGAAAGGATAGAAATTAAACAATTTGTTTATTTCCTTACTATCTTAGTCTATGTCTATGAGTAACAGGGTGTGTAGGTAATATTAAAATTTAAAGAACTGGCGAATTTTATTAGTTACTTGGACTGACTCCCAATATTTAATAAAATTGGTAAATTGGAACCTCTTAACGAAAACGAATAATCGTACCAACATTTTTTCTTATAAGCATCAGCTTTTATCTGTCAAAGTTTGTGATACAACTAATGAAATCACCCTATATACTCACTATGCGTATGTAGATATATCTGAAAAATTGTATTAATAATATTTATACAGGGTGTTCGCGCGAAGTGGCTCACTATTGCTAACTTTGTTATTATTGGAGCTACAACGTCGGTTAAATGACCAAACTAGTAGCATTTTTTCCGCTGATTATAATGGTGAAAACAGAAAAACAATTGGTCATCTGGTTTTCGAGATATTCGATGACAAATTAAATTCTGAACAAAGAATGCTCTTATGCTTTTTTGACAATTATTTAAAATAAGCGAGTTATTTTGAAAAACAGTTTTCAAAGTTTTAATATCAAGTAGCCATGAAAATTATAATTTTGTAAATTTTCAATATTTCCGTAATTCTTTTAAGTATTTATCAACTTGCTTAAATTTAAATATAATGACTGTTTGGTTTTAATAAATTACTATTCCGTTTTATGGCTACTTGATTTTAAAGAATTGCAAACTTTTTTTCAAAATAACTCGCTTATTTTAAATTAGTACCTATTAAAAAAAGATGAGCAAATTTTTTGTATAGAATTTAATTTACCATCGATGTTTGCAAAAATATATAGGGTGATCCATTTAAAAAAATGTTATTTTTTTGAATATCTTGAAAACAAGATGGTCAATTGTTTTTTGTTTTCACCATTGTAATCAGCGGAAAAAATGCTACTAGTTTGCTAATTTAATTGACTTTGTAGATTCAATAATAACGAAGTTAGCAATAGTGAGCCACTTCGCGCGAACACCCTGTATAAATATCAAGTTTTTCAGACCAGTACATTTGAAAAACTGCAAATTTAATAATGTATACATACAAAAAGTTTTATTGAAAATAACGTTGTAAGTTTTATTAAAATGTGTCGACAGGGTCAAACCATGAAAACGATTATTGCCAACAATCCTTCCATTAAGTTAAGTTGCCTTGACCTCTAATTTTATTTTAAATTTTTTTGATACTCTATTCACGAACATCGAGTACTGTTGATAAAATTCAAATGGATGTCGAAGATTAACAATTAAGCTTTTCTCCTCTAGAAAGGACTGAATCGTCAACACACCTCCGACAAAATGGGCAAGGGACAGATCGGACAATAAGAAGCTACTTTTGTTGATTCTTGTTAACTTTCTGGTTTAGAATACTTGGGCCATCTTTCGTTGAGAAGGGAAGCAGACCATTCTGTAGATGGCATGATGTGTATTTTTATATCTTAAAGGACTTGATAAGAAGGTCTGTTTAATGTAGAGGATTACAAAGTTGATGCAAGGGTTTCTACCATTAAAGCAGATTATTATCTAGAATGATTTGAAGGTTTTGCCAAGTTGTTTAGCAGAGGCGCTCCTGAATTTCTCTAGCAAGTAACAATCGATTCTGCAGATGAAAATCATTCTAAAAATTTCAAAATGATCTAATTTTTATTGTTTGTTAGCAGTGTCTTGGTAGTTGGTGACTCGATTTAGATTTTATCTTTCTTGGGGCATGCGTGTACTTATTTTTTCTCCATGGCTCATTTTCATAAATTCGTAATAGCCATCACCAAACCTACTTAATAGGCCTTTTCATTTATTAATGCGTTCCGTCATCTTTTGCGGACAGTTTCTATGGGAGAAAGAGAGCAAGAGTGATCGTTAAACGCGTCACACTTGAAGAAATGTCCATCAAAAAGTGGGGATTAGGCTTGCGCATAGAATAAATGAAAAGGCCTATTGGGGTTGCATTCCATACACCTTGATTGACTGAAGTACTTCATCCATTTGTTCATTGGAATTCAAATGGTTATTTAGATTAAACAGATTTGCCAAGATGTTGGGAAATGGATCCCAGTTAGAATCTTTCTTAATTAAAATGATAGTTATATTTCCTATTCACTTGGGAATTCATCACGGCAACCAGAAGAATGGAGTGATCTGAAGATGCTGTCAGGTGTTTTTGATAGACATGTTGGAACAGTACACCACTGAAAGTTTCATGATCTTTAACACGATCTTGAGTAATAATGGTAGTTTCAGTTTTGTGAGTTTCTGTTATTGATTCCGAGATTTTGATTTTAAGTTTGAAATTCAAGTTTAAAATATATCCACGCCTTTGTGTATTTATAAATTTCCGCGATGTAAACGTAAAACATGCCAGCGAAATTTAATACTATTTTGTGCGAGGTTTGTTAGTGTAACTCAGGAAACACAATACATCAAAACTGCTCACATATGAAAAAATGTTAGTAAAAGGTAAAACATCAAACAGGAGATCAGTGTGTCACATATTCTATAAAGATCGTGCGTTTTCCTATAACATTGTGGTCAATTTTTATGAAACTTGAAATGCAATACAAGGGTTTTTCGTTTCTACATTATAAATTAAATTTGACACTCTTTGTTTTACCTTTCTGTGTCTTATTGTTTTCTCTTATTTCACGATAGTTTATTTTATCAGTCATATTATAATTTAATTTCTGTGCTATGATCCTAAACACAACGTTGATAATTAAATTAATTGATACTTTCCACATCGTCAACTCAATAGTAACTTTAACTTATATTATCTTGAAACCGGGTGCTTGCACTATTTTGTTACTTGCGACGTTCGTAAGAAAATTATTAATATTCCATTGAATTCTCTAACAGGTTTTATCATAAATACATGGTAATAGAGTAAAATTTCGATGCATATATTGTCATATTTACGGCGCTTATAAAGGAAACCCGGCGCATTCACCAAAGTAATCAATTCGTTCGTAAAACTTTTTCCCAACTATATATTTCTGTAATAATGTCAAAGAAATAAAAAACGTATGACGCCAAACAAACTTTAATAATTAGGATCAATACCACAACTTCTTAAAGCTTGATTATAGGCGTTCGGAAACCTCTGGAATTTAATTTTCCATCTTTCAATTACCATACAAGTTTGAGAAAAAAGTTATCTCTACGCAGTCGTTTTCATTAAAATATACAAATATGAAAAACTTACATAGCTCTCAATTTAACTAGCCAATTTTTAAATAAATTATTTTCCTAATTAATTTAGCGGAACCATAATTCAAATTTCATTACTATATGCTTATAAACTTGTGTCGGAAACCAAACCCATGCGACGTTTTAATTTATTTTTAAGTTATCATGCAAAACAACCTCCAATGTGTAGGAGTTTTTAATCAAAAATATCTTACTCATAAATATAATATGTATAATACTTACCGAACTGAATTTGAACGCTATTAAGGGCCTCACCAAATCAAACCAGTTGGTGATTTTTTTCCCTACAATGTCCGGAAGAATGACCATAAGGGAATTGCCTATACTACGAACTATCATATCGGAACTGAAACATTGAATATCATTTAGTTTGTCATTTGGCTTATAAGATTAATAATTGTTATACTAAACTAAATTTGCTGGTCAGTTAAGTTCATAACTGAATTAAGAAAATGATTTCGCCTGCTTGACAGTAAATTTAGATGAAGGTGAATACCCGGATTATTATAGGGATGGCATTTTCAAGGTCTGATGAAATATTAGATCCGTGAGCAAGTAAATTGAGTCGTAAAGCTATGTGCAATTTATAAAAACGATATTGCCTTTTAGATTTGTGTCAAATTTATAATGAGGAGTGATTAAATGTTTCAAGAGCAATTAAAAATGTAATTATACATGTATTATTGCAGATTAAATGAGTTATTCCAACGCCAAAAACTAAACAGTCATTAGAACCTCAAAAATAATATTAATTTCTTAAACAATTAACTTATGTATTTGGTGGCGGAATGACGCATATAACTCTAACAACATATTTAAACTTACGTAGGTATTTATAAACTTACGTGGGTAGGTATATTTTTTTGTAAATATAAATGATTGCATGATGTCAAAGCATAGCATTAAATAACAATGTTAACATCTTACCCAAAAACAATGCAGAACGGAAATATTTCAAATAATACGGACGCACTGATGGGTAGATGCTTTTCCTCTCTTGTCATTGTGAGCGAAGCTAATGTGAAAGCTCGATTATCAAATGTGAGCTGAAATGTTACATGGACCATATCGAACAGAAGTTCTTCTCTAACTAATTCTATCTTCATTTCTTTATGGTAAAAGTGTCTAGCCACCTAAAAAAATATCATTAAATAATCTTTGTGTCAGCGAAACGAGTTGTCATTGTTGGTAAATTAAGTGTATAGCGGGTTTTAAAAAGATAAACGAGGCAGAGGTTTGTCACACAGGGTAGGGCGCCTTATTATCAAGGATATAGATTACTCTACGAAATTGTATTTGATTCCAATTGAGATCATAAATACTACAGTAAAAACAATATTACCAAATAAGTAGATAAATATGTAATGATGCTTTGTAATTAATCAATTATTGAAAATAACATGTCCAATATCAGGGCGTATTTTTATATTATCTCTCTCATTATGCAAATAACTACATATCACATTAATAACTTCTTAGTTGTCCTCATAACTCCCATCACTAATTTAACATTTACTTATATTTTTCAAAAGAAAAAAATTCCTTCGCAAATCTGCAATTTATTGTTCAACAAAATATTTAAAAATTTTAAAGCAAAACGAGTTCTTCTGAAACGTTTATATAATTTTAAATAAAAGTCTGAAAGAGCTAGATTAGTGCTATAAAGTGGATGCTTTTGCTCTATTAACCTATACAATCATTGATTACCTACTTAACTTTGTTTGCCACATGAATCTGATAATTTTCGTGCAATCTGGAAATTGGAAATCCAATCATAAAAATTTTCAGAACTCGTGTGTCATGCTATCTCTGTCTCTGACTCTCGTTCGCCTCTCTTGATAGAGATAGAGATAGAAAGTTAAAAACATCATGGCCTATTAAAAATAGTCCTGATTTCTTTAGCTATAATAGAGAATTCTTTAAATAACGATCTTGCAATACCAAATTATACATTTTCATGTTCGATTCTCTATCTCATATTCATCGAAAAAGTGTATTAGATAAAAATTATATTTGGAAATAAGATTGTATATTATGAATTATTTGTCATCCAAAGTTTTCTTTTTGGGAACTTTATTACATTACGAAGTTCAGCTTTAATTTCATTCATCCTTCTTAAATCTCCATAAGCGGAACAATTTAATTCGCATAAAATTGTACTTACTTATAACCAGGTAATTTATAAAATTCAAACTGATGGTATAAATTTCTGGATAATACCTACAGAAAGGATGTAATACACTATTCAGTGTAAGTTTATATTATATTATAAAGTGTACATATTATTAGGTTAACAATTGTTGTTAACAATTGTCATTGATATATGGCAACCCTACATATATGATCGTCTGAAAAACCATTACAAGTTTTCTATTTCAAATTGTTTCCATAAATGGATGTCTTCTAATTATGATTAAAGTTACAATATTCATGTTGTCTTGAAACAGCCAATTTAAACCCTGTAATTGCATCTTAAATATTTAGTAGGGGTATGTTATTGGCTAATTATATTACTAACTTCGTTGCTCAGCAAACAATTTAAAACAGCCAATGAAATACAACTGCCAAATATTTCAGCGAAATTAGATTAAGGGTAGACAAAATTTAATTTCATGTTTATAGTGGTGTAGGCAGGTAATTTTTCTTCACTAAAACAAAATAATTGTTACCTAAGTGTTCTACTTACTAAGTATCTACACTACATCACTACATCAGATTATTAACTTTGAATTCCTTTGAGATAATACATATAAATCACGTGGATGTTAATTAAGTTTGTCAGAGAAATGATTAATTTTTTTAAAAGAAGTCTGATGAAAAAATATTTATCAATGTTTGTTACCATGAAATTAATGTATATGTCGCAGGCAAATGGTTATTTTAGGCAAATGGCTTTATGATAGAAACCGTTAACTTTATATTATTTTAGCCTTCCCCTTCTTGGGCAAGGGTAAATTTACTTTATTTTGTTGGGAAATTTGTAATTTTTAAAAATAAAGTAAAATTACCCTGGCCCAAAAGGGAGAAGTATGATGTAAAATAATATAAAGTAACAGTTTCTATCATAAAGCCATTTGCCATTTTATTTTTATGTATTTTTGAATTTTTTGTATTTTTCTAAGCTAAGAGGATTGAAACTAAACAAGTAGGTAGAAAAACGTCAAAAATCTCTTTTATTTGATATGTTTGCTTCACTGTGAATTCCTCAAAGATATGTATGTTCTTGACAGAAATGACAGGATAAAGGGTAACACATGACAATTAGAAAATACAAATAAACATGACATTTGGTGCGATTCTATTTTTTATAACAATTTTTTTGCATCTCTGTTCAAGTTTATATTAGTATATTATACTACGACGCTATAATGAAAGCTATTATTCCTGAGGATGAAAATTACAACTCGAGCGAGCGAAGCGAGCGAGTGTTGTAACATCCGAGGGCATAATAGCCATTATAGCGAGTTGTATGCTATACTTTATCTACGACGAAAATCCATGTTCAATATCACTTTCCACATTTTCCATTATAAAATGACACAACACGTACAACACTATCAGTATTTTGACAATTATTTATTTACACTGATATTTTGTTTGTCATGGTTTCCATGGCTATTTTCAATTTCACAGAAATTGTGATTGTAATTCTATTTTTTCATTGGTTTACAAGTATGGTATAATGAAATTTGTATGGAATAATGAGATTCATTATATTACAAAAACCACAAATATAATACATATATTATATATTAGTCGTAGATAATAGTTATTTATATTATAAGTGGGATATGAACATCATTAACATAAGAGTCTGGAAATTGCAGAACGAGTCGTAGACGAGTTCTGTAATCAGACGAATATGTTAATGTGTGTATATCCCACGTGTAATATACAAGATTTTATCTTCTACCGTCCAAATAATTAAAAATGAATTTTGAATTTATCTCCAGCGACATTGCTCAGTAGTTGTTGTCAAGTTGTCGTACTGGACTACCTAACCTAAGTTGTGTAAAAACTAGCCAGCGCTACACAACAATGAATTTGAATTATAAATTTTCAAATAACAATTTATACACCAAAAAATCTGGGACGTGGACCGTGTTATATTTATTATTAAAATATAAAACTAATTTATTATAAAATAAAACTAAAAATTTTTTCAGTTATCTAACGTGAAGTTAGGGTTTTTTCTAGGTAGATACGCTATTATAAAGTTCTCCAGGTTTCAAAAAATCAAACTTAAGAGTATAAAGTGTCATTACTCAATGTTAATTAATAACAAATTTTAAAGAATTAAACAATATATATTATATTATAATTAGACATTTACAAATATAAACTTTCCTATAAAGATACTAAATTGTAAAATTTGTGTTATAAATACTTGTAAGAAAGAATTTTCTTGTTGAAATTTCAGTGTGGTAATGATTTCTTTAAAACACATGTTGCGTAATAATCTGACTTACCTTACTCAAATTAATGTCAAATCAAGGCTATTATGAATTGGTAGTAGATAAAATATTATACAGGGTTGGGCAAATGTGTCGGAACACCTGATTTCTGGTTAAACTTTTTTTATTATTATCATTATTAGTCTTAAAAGAAATATTTGTAGTTTTTTCATTCTATTCAGTGACGTACTTTTCAACAATTACGATGATACAGGGTTTGGTGGATGTGCGACTTGTGGTTTTTTAAATATTAAATAAAGAGTATGAAATAATACCTAATTACCTAATTAAATTAATTAAATAAAAAAAAGGGTACTTAGTTGTTGGACAACAAAGTACGTCACGGAATAGATTAAAAAAACTACAACTATTTCTTTTAAGAGTAGTAGTAAAAATAATAAAGTTTAGTCAGAAATTAGGTGTTGCGACACATTTGTTTTTTATTATGTAGCCATAATTGCAACATATAACAATGTTGAAAGTAATATAAATAAAAATAATTGCACCGAATGAGTTATTGTTTAATTTCATATCCTGCAAAACCTAGAAAATAAAATTGTTATACGAGTACGTTGCACTAAAATGGGGTTTAAAAATAATTACATCTGAAGCTGCTACATGAAATTATCATTATAAATTCCAATCAACAAATTGTAACTAAGTATTTCATTTTTCGGCTAGTTTTATTCCAAACATTTAAAATATTACGACTGGATATTTTTAATTGTAATTTTTGTAACTTCAGATATTGAAATATTTAATTTTTACTTTCTTATACGAAGTATAATGTTTTTCATCTAGCACCAAAACAAGTGACAGTTACCTGAAGATATTTTTAGGTTTTTAGGAATATCTTGAAAAATAAACAATTTATGAGATTTTTTTATTCTTTAACATTGAATTTTGAACAAATTTTGTTTGAACTTTTTTTTGAAATTCCGTCAAAAAAATTTCATAAAAACTAGATATTCTTAAAACACTTTATATTTCTCATATAGTGCGCGTTGATAGTTGAATCCGACGGTCGAGGTAGACCATGTGTCTCATTATATGGCTGCCAAACGGAAGGTCCCGGGTTCGAATCCCAGAAGGACGGACCATTAGTTTTTTTTTATTTTACTGGTTTCTATGGTACCGAAAACAATAATAATGAATAAATAAATGTAATTTCATATCGGGAGATTTTTTTAAGTGAGTAATAGGTCAAAAATCTAAAATAAAACACATTTTTGTCGTAAAATTCGGTTATAATGAGTGGCACAAGGACAGATTTATGCGTATTGCAATAAGTGCGACAGAGACTATTTGAAAATTGCTGGAAACCCTCAAAATTTTTACAAGAAATTTAACTTAATTTCTTTAGGAAAAGTAATTACTGTGATACTATCCGTATAAGAAAGTCATGTGTTGGGCACATCAGATATTTACATTTTAAATGGCGTTAGGTAATAAACCACCATTGAAAATTTTTAATATTAGCCAGGTAAAAACTTTGGCGAAAAAGCGGAGTTAAAATTGATACAGGTAGCATATTTTAATATTGAAATAAAATTGTCCTTACATGTTTAATAAAAATAAGTTATTCCTGACCTTCACCGCATATATCAACCCCAAATTACATCAAGAGTTCCTACTCAATCATATCCGGAACTAAATATAGTTTATAAATTTTAAACTAAATATTATTATTTGAGTTATTCCTCAGGATGTAAGAAGTTATGCGCTTATGCGTTGGAGCTCGGGTAGATATTAGGTTATTGGGTACTTATATAAATTAACTGCGTATTATATTTAATTTTTTGTAACAGAAGGACCTGTATTTTTGAAGATTCAAGTAGTTTCAACGAGTTTCTGCTGATTGTAAGTACGGAAATTAAATCCGTCTTTTTATATTATTTTTAGTTAAACATCATCCTTTGTGGTAGAACTATGTAACTATTTAGATTATGTTTAGTAATTAACTTCCCATAGAACTAAATTTGAAATTAATATAATCACTGAATAACGAAAACTAATTGTAACTAAAGATATAATATAAAAATAAATGTTAGGAACAAAATATTTATAAAGTATTTTGCTATTATTTTGTGTATCAGCAGTTCCTTATTTTAAAATTATGTTTTTGTTTGTACTACATAGTGCACCTTATTGAAGTTGCTGTCACTGTAATAAGCTTTCAACTTCATTCAAGTCGAGAGAGCACCGTAACAATCCTTTATAAACATTGCCAAGTCGCTGCACAAAACATCCATGAGAAAGCTATTCTTTCTTTTAAAATATCCAATTAAAATTTGGACGTTATTAATTATTCATAGTTAAAGTTAAAGCTAAAATTAATCCACTGCATCACACTTTTGTGTTTGTCATTTTAAAAACATGTAAGTACACCCCTACTATAATCCATATACCACCACTTTCCATTTATTGCAGAATATGAAATATTATATTTTACTGAAACATCCTCGATTATACGTCATATAATCCCTCCAGACTAAAACCATTTTTGTCTTTCCAGTCTTCAAATGCTCGTTTTGTATTTTACAATCCTTTGAGAGTAGTCTATATTGCCCTTTCTCTGCATATACACTTCGTTAAAATTTATCACATCCGCCTTAACTATTAGAGTTCATATTACATAAAAAAATTCGTTACGTTCTTTCTCAAAAGTTTTATAAATATATTTTGTTACAATCTGTTTTTAGTTCAAACTAACTAAACAAACGTGATCGATTAATAAGATTAATTACTACAAATACTCAAAACAAAAAGCAATTAAACTCAGCGACTTACTTCTCTTATTTGTCCCATTGTGTAGTAAACAAACCCTCGTCTTTTGCTCCTGTAATGTAATGTCAACCCCTGTCTTGTCTCATTTTCACAAATAAAACTAGGCGCTCGCATCCTTGGATAAGAGAATTTAAGATATTCGTGTAAATTGTCTAGACCATTTAAAAAGTCTCTCATGTGTCTGCCTAACACTGATAATACTCTATCATAACCATACTGGCTGACGAAACCTATAAAGAACACTCCCATTTGATCAAAGAAATCCTTTTCGCTGACTTTAAGGATCTGAAAAATAAAAAAGGGATTTACCCAATTAGATAATTAAGTTTGTTCGGGTGTAAACAATAACAGTCGAACAGATGGTCATGAGGGTGATAAAAGAACTGAGGAAGATAAAGGATGTTAACTGTTTGAGGGAAATTGTGTTTAATATCGCTAATGCATCAGAAATTTGAATTGGTAAAAGGAAAATAAAAAGCAGAGATTATCAAGAGACGAAATAAATATACATTTGTAATTTGGACACGATGGAAACGTTTTAATATATACGATTGTCATGGAAACAGAACAATTCAATGAGAAAATTTTAGAATACTTTCTATATAATATTATGATACACTTTTCGGCATTTCACAAAACATCCAGTTCATAAATGGGATAATAAACACCTCATATTCTTTAAGTTACTTTGTAATATTAAGCTTAGCTCTTGTTTCTTGCTTTTGATAATAGAGCTAGAGATAAAACGTCAAGAATTTTATTGTAAGATTCTTCATGGTAGAGAAAATAACAATGAGTGTTCAATTGGCCATATGGAAATAATAGTTTGGTTATAATAGTTTCGGAAGCTCATTATTTGATCTCCTAAATTGTTCAATGTTCTTAAATTTATAAATTATTAACAAATATTCTAGATTATATTCTACATCAATAGTTATGTAGAGTAAGGTGAGGTGAAGTGGGAAGTATTTTTGATTGTCTCCATATACATAAATTCGCGCACATGAGTTCATTATTAAAATTTGATCTACATATACTGCTTTTGAACAGCTCATTCTAAAAGTAAAGCGTAGTTTACACGAGCAAGTAAACTATCGCAAGTTAATGTCTGAGAGCAACTTCCAAATAATTTGCGTAGTGTAAACACTGCCCGAGAGTTCTCTCAGCAAGTCGCAAAACTTGCGGCAAGTGCTTGCGGCAATAATCACTTGCACGTCTAAACAAATTGGGAGAGCGCTCTAGCAAGTTACAATTTTTTTCGATTTTACTGACAGTTGTGTGCAAGTTGCAGCGACACGCTCGAATATTTTATCAATTAACAACTTATATTCATTAATATAGCTATTTATGTATCAAGTATTTCAAGAGTTTTTGGGGACGAATCGTGAGAAGTCCCCAAAAACTATTTGCGTACGTGTTGCATACAAGGTTTTTTTGCATGAGGTCTGCAAACCCCAAATTAATTTAAAAATTTGTTTAAATATGTACATACAGACTCGTACATAATACTAGCCCAGTCAAATTAAATCAAAAATTACCTAATATCTACAAAGTTGACAGGATGGCCACATTTTTGAGAGCAAGTCGAAGGTCATTGATAAAGCTCTGAACCGCAAGAATCCAACAAAATTTGCTTGTGTGTCACGTGATAAGGATGATTTTTTATATCTTGGTCTCTACTGGTTGGATTTTAATGTAGTTTTTTAAATTTATTTGGATCTTCACTTATTAACTCTTTTAATAACATCGAAGCTCCAAGAGTAGGCCTTCTGGCTATCTATTCTTTGACCCCTATCCTTTTTCTATCCTCTCTTCGCTCTTTTTGTGCAATGAGAACAGCAACGGTTGCAGCTCTCTTTCTACGACGTGACATTTCACACTTGAATATACCTACTCTACCGTGTAAACGCGCATGCAATCACTTGCTGCAAGTTATGTCTAGAGAGCACTTGCTGAGAGAAATTGCCTTGACAACTTGCTTATATGTAAACACTAGCGCAAGTTACTCTCACAAGTTCTATCGCAAGTTACTATCTACACGGGATAGTAACTTGCATTTACATCTATGTAGATATTAGTACGGTTGCAAAAAAATAGTTGAAGTTATTATATTCTTTGAAAGAGTAGTGGTGTCGGCTCCGACTCTAAACCCATGTTTTCAAGTTTCAACCGTCATCTAAACAATAACTGTGCAAACAATTTTTACGAAACTTCTTGGTTTTAGTTGATCTGAAGTAGAAATCAATTAGGGGATTTTGTAGAAAGTGGAGTTTTTTAAAGAAAGTTTTGCCGTAGCCCTCAGTACTAGCAAAGTTATGATTAGTCGAAAATAAAAAATAAAGAGATGAAGAATTTTGAGCTAACATAGTTCACAAATAGTACACTATGTAGATAAGAGAACAACGACAAGTATTTGATCTATTCACTTCAGTGCCTTATCAAGGCAACATGGAAAGCATTGCCTCCCCCTAGCACTGTTCACACTTTCATCAGTTTCTCCTTCCACTCCCAATTGCAAATAATTGAAACTAAGATATAGATATTCAAAAATAAAACTTAAAAAAATTCAATAATAAACATTATACTCGTATTAGTAGTTTACATTGGGTATGGTCCTGATATATGGTATATTAGATATGTATAAGACTCTGAAGAGAACAGGTAAAAATATAGTTTTTATTCATTTGATAAACGTTAATATTTATTTTACAATAAAATATTTGCTTAATCAAAATGTATTTATTTCATCTCGTAATATCATTTTTGAATAACCTATATTACAAATTTCTTAGAGTTTTGCACAGATTATATCTCGTAAACAAGTACATGTTGTTGTATACTAATTATTTAGCAACACATAAACACAGTGGGATAAAATTACTGTTTCTATTTCAAGACAAATAATTACAGTCTCCATTTCAATTGATATTTTACTAGACCTACTTTACCTGCACAGCCTTTTTGGATAATCTGGGTATGAGACCTTCAGGATATACTTGATGGGTGCTGAAACTGGGCTGATCGACAGCCGCAGCTCGCCGTATTTCCTCCCATTTCTCTTCCCCATAAGTTTGCTTGATGTACTCCGACATATTTTCTATAATCAAACCGTACATGGTGATGCATTTGCCTGAAAAAAATAAGTAAAAATAAGTGTATATAATAAGTACAATTAAAATGTAAGGGAAGTTTGAACTTTTGAACAGTCAATATTATACAAATATCATATTTTCATTTAGGTTAGTAAAAAAGTAATACTACGTACATGTAGTTTAGTTATTTTTGTATATTCTACAGTAGAATATTTTGTATTGAAACGTGTTTTATATACAGCATAAAAATTCAATGTAAATAGTATTGAAATAATTTTATGTCACGTTGAAAAGAATTTGAAACTGTATTTATTGGAAGTTGGATTTAGCCAGGGGATTTGTACAGATAAAATGAATGTAGAATGTAGAGTTTCCCAATTATTTTCTGTTTAGGAGATTATACTTTCATATCAGTTTTCTGTTGCACAAAAACCTGAAACGGTATTTCAAGGAAAACTATAGTTAATACAGGGTGATTTGTAACATATGGAGGACAATTAAAAGGTAGATAGATGGGCTCAAAATAAACTAATTTTATTAATAAACTTTTTACAAAAGCTCAATAATTATGAAGATACATCAATGCAAAGTTAGATAAATTACTAGCATTTTTCAAAGAAACAATAGATGTAATTTGTGTTTTAAATTTTATATTGAAGATATTTGAACTTATTGAACTATTAATTACTCCTTCGCAATTTTTCCTTTCAATGTCCTAAATTTTCCATTGTTGAGAGCCGCTGAATATTAAACAGAATACATAGTAAGTTGCCGTTGAAATGTAAGTAAGTGTCAAACTGACATTTCAGTAAATTGGAATAATATCAGTTTTTTTTTGAGTTAGTGTTGTTATTTATTACTTATTGTTATTAGTCGTTGTTAGAAGTTATTGTTATTAAATTAACAGTTAAGTTAAATGGTGAATTACACTAATAATGAATACATGGACATGCTGCACGAGCAAGGTGTATAGAAAGATTTTCAGATAGATGCACGCCTTCCGAATTTAATTTCAGCGGTACTCAATAGATTAAAAAAAACTTTAAAGCACTGTAACTTTTGTTTTATTGGGTTTTCGTCTAAATTTTATTATGCAAAAATATTTATGTTAGTCCCCACTAATTGCCTTTTCAATCTCCTCCATATGTTACAAATCACCCTGTACATTCCAAAGTAACTATTTAAATATCGATAGGTATATATTTATTATTTGAATTTATAGTAAGCAGATTCCAAATAATTAAATTTGGTTCCGAATAAATATATTTAATGTACTGCAAATACATTACTTCCAAAAAATGGTTTTATTTGGGTGAAAGTGGATGACATAAATGTCCTAAACAAGTTTATAAATTTGGTGACAAAACATACACATGGCAATATCCAAGAACCTGTGAAATCGTTCCAAAACGAGCTACCCATTCATTTAAAATTGTAGAGCATGTCAGCGGACCCCCAAAACCTTTATTGGATGCGTGAAAATACCACTCAGCAGTATCGATGAGTTAAACACTGTGTTAAGAGTTTCCTCGGTCGATATGCTCTCCTTCTTAGACGAATTTAGGAAAACACAAGAGTAAAAAAGTCATTGGATTTGACAAAAAAAAACTTTAGGCACAATAATCAGATGGGAATTTTTAGCTGCTTTACATGATATCAGCATCTACACTAGTAAAAATTCGGTGTGAAAAAAAAACACAAAAAAGGGTCTATATGAGGCCACCGTTTATAGTTTAAAGTTTACCAAAAGCATATTGGGTAAATTTTTTTTTTGTTCTTGTAACGATGATGCTCACACTACACATGAAGTAAAAACTACCACATAAGATGAAATCATACTGCAGAGTGTAAATATTCACCAAATATTTTGAGGAAACACAGATGTTAGGTGGACATTTAATCGGACAGTGGTTCAATAAACAATACAGGGTGTGTCACGACGAGTTGACAGTAGACATAACTCTATTACTAAACACAATTTGGTTCAAAAAATAGGTACACGCCCATTGTACAATGTGCTCTATTTAACGAAAATATTGCCACCTTTCTGGTACTTCCGGTTATACCGGAAGTAGACACAAACTTTGTTATTTTAAATGGAGCACCCTGTATATTTTTGAATTTTTAGATTCTACACTTCATTTTAGACATAAAAGTATTAAGGTTGTATGGTCCTAACATTAACGGTATTATAATTATTTACACTTTTTCATTTTTTTTTACAAAAATATGGATGTAAATAAAAATTCGAATCTTGACAATGACACATTTTTTGCAAAGTTTTTTTCTTACGTTTGAAGTAGGAATATACAAGCAATAAGCTGATATAGTTTTGGCAAACTTGCCATATACAGGGTGTTGGTGGTTGTCCGTTCATTTTTAAAAATTTTGATCAGTAATAACTTTATTTTTTTAAATGGAACACCCTATATATTTTCACATTTTCGAATTCTACACTTAATTCTAGACATAAAAGTATTAAGGTTGTAAAGTCTTAAAATTAACGGTTATATAATTAATTACGTTTTTTCCATTTTTCAAGGATTTTAAAAATTAACGATCAACCATAAGCACCCTGTAGATATAAAATAAGTTTTTCAAAACCATATTACCATGTTTCTTGTACATATCTACGTTCACTAAAATTTGTTTTTATTATATTTAATTTAATATTTTTTATTTTTATTTATTTATTTTAATTAAGTAATTATGTTTCTTCCAATTTTTTCATACAAAAACTTAGAGTCAAACATTTTCATATTTTACTAATGACACGTTTTTTCAAAAAACAAACCAAATTTTAGTGGACGTAGAAATGTACAAGAAACAAGGTAATATGGTTTTAAAAAACTTATTTTATACAGAGTGCTTGTGATTGACCGTTAATTTTTAAAAAACGTAATTAATTATAATACCGTTAATTTTAAGACCTTACAACCTTTATACTTTTAAGTCTCGAATTAAGTGTAGATTTCGAAAATCTAGAAATATATAGGGTGTTCCATTTAAAAAAATTAAGTTATCATTGATTAAAGTTTTTAAAAATTAACGGACAACCACCAACACCATGTATAAAGAAAGTTTTCCAAAACTACATCAGCTTATTTCTTGTATATTCCTACCTCAAACACAAAAAAAAAATTTCGGAAAGAACGTGTCATTGTCAAGATTTGAATTTTTATTCACATCTATGTTTTTGTAAAAAAAAAATGAAAAAGTGTAAATAATTATAATACCGTTAATGTTAGGATCATACAACCTTAATACTTTTATGTCTAAAATGAAGTGTAGTATCTAAAAATTCAAAAATATACAGGGTGTTCCATTTAAAATAACAAAGTTTGTGCCTACTTCCGGTATAACCGGAAGTACCAGAAAGGTGACAATATTTTCATTAAACAGAGCACATTGTATAATGGGTGTGTACCAATTTTTAGAATCAAATTGTGTTTAGTAACAGAGTTATGTCTACTGTCAACTCGTCGTGACACACCCTGTATATCCGTTTCACCACAGTTACATTAGGATTCAAAACATTTATTTCACTAAATTTGGTGTAAAATTTACACCAAAACTGTTTTACCACTCGTCGGCACGTGCCAATTTTCTCTGGGGCGCGAGTTCTGAAACACCCTGTATACGAGTATAACCAAATTACATATGTAAATATACAGGGTGTGTCACGACGAGTTGACAGTAGACATAACTCTATTACTAAACACAATTTTATTCTAAAAATTGGTACACACCCATTATACAATGTGCTCTATTTAACGAAAATATTGCCACCATTCTGGTACTTCCGGTTATACCGGAAGTAGACACAAACTTTGTTATTTTAAATGGAACACCCTGTATATTTTTGAATTTTTAGATACTACACTTAATTTCTGATATAAAAGTATTAAGGTTGTATGGTCCTAACATTAACGGTATTATAATTATTTACACTTTTTCATTTTTTTTTTACAAAAACAGATATAAATAAAAATTCAAATCTTGACAATGATACGTTTTTTCCAAAATTTTTTTCTTGTGTTTGAAGTAGGAATATACAAGAAATAAGCTGATGTAGTTTTGGAAAACTTGTTTTATACAGGCTGTTTCATTAAGGGTGGCCACCGGCCATATCTCGGAAACTACTGGGCATAGAAATTCAGGAAAAAAAATTTCATTACTAAAGTGGCCATGAGAAAATCCTGGAAATTATTTTTAAGTTCCGCATTTTGCCACAAGGGGGCGCAACTGAAAAGTAAATATAAAAATTCTAGATTTCTCCGAAAATTCCCACATTAAGGTATACCTTTGGTAACATCATTAGAAAGCTTGGACAATTCTGCATCATTTTGGTTTAAGGCTCATTGGTGTACCGACGTTAATAAGAGTGGTGGAAGGTATTCAAAGTGTAATCATTTGAATCGCTGTAACTTCTAAACGACTTATTCGATTTTAGTAAACTTAAGCTTGTTTGGAAGAGAAATGTAGGTACTTTTAACTATTACATCCAATGGTACACGATAATTCCTAATAAAATTGCTAGAGGGCGCAATTGGAAATAATAACAGTTTTTTTGCTTTTATCCCAAAATTTTAAATTAGATGGTATATTTATGATACCATAATCGGAAAGTAGATTAAATTTGCAAGAAAAAACGTGAAAACCGCAGCTCGATATCTTCGTTCGTTTCAGAGTTATTGCCAAAAGAATAATTTTTAACACTTTAATTGAAGATATACGATTGTTTTCATAGTTCCGTGGTCAAGCAATCCATGACAAAAAATATTTTAAAACTTTATTATGTGTAGGTTTGTCACTCATTATGCCCAGGGCCCAAAAACTACTTTAGATTTAATAAAATAATCATGGAAAACTTTTTAGGCACAAGGCACAATAATTATTTTAATACGGTTCTTTAAAAATAAATCTAGGTAGCCGTGAAACAAGATCGGCAGGTTTCCAAGGAAATTAATAAATTGGAATAGTTATCAACTGATTTAATTCTGATAGATGTTGTGTTGACAAAAGTTTCTACTTGATTCTTTTTAAATTTCTTGTTACCTATATCAAAATTTGTGCTACATCTCTCAAAAATGCTTATACCAATGCCGAGGGTTACGATATGCTTACGTAAGATTCATCATTTAGATAGCCATTAAAAATAAACGGTCCGATAATTCTGTATGCTGAAACTCTGCACCACCAGTTTTGGTGATCCACTTCGCGTATTCAATGAGGATTTGTTTGTGACCAATAGTACATATTGTATAAATTAACGATACCACAGCTAGTAAAACTGGCTTCATCAGTCCATAATACCAGGGAGAGGAATTGAAAATTTTTGAGGGATGTAGCACAATTTTTGGAATAGATAAAAAGAAATTCAAAAAGAATCATAGTCATCAAAAAGAAACTTTTGTCAACACAACCCCTATCAAAATTAAATCAGTTGACAACTATTCCAATTTATTTATCTCCTTGGAAACCTGACGATCTTGTTTCACGGCTATCTAGATTTATTTTTAAAAAACCATATTAAAATAATTATTGTGCCTAAATTCGAAGTTTTCCATGATTATTTTATTAATTCTAAAGTAGTTTTTGGGCCCTTGGCATAATGAGTGACAAACCTACACAAGCATAAAGTTAAAAAATATTTTTTGTCATGGATTGCTTGACCACGGAGCTATGAAAACAATCATATTTTCAATTAAAGTGTTAAAAATTATTCTTTTGGCAATAACTCTGAAACAAACGAAGATATCGAGCTGCGGTTTTCAAATTTTCTCTTGCAAATTTAATCTACTTTCCGATTCTGACATCATAATTATACCGTCTAATTTAAGTTTTCGGGATAAAATCAAAAAAACTGTTATTATTTCAAATTGCGCCCTCTAGCAATTTTATTAGGAACTATCGTGTACCATTTGATGCGATAATTAAAAGTACCTACATTTCTCTTCCAAACAAGCTTAAGTTTACTAAAATCGAAAAAGTAGTTTAGAAGTTACAGCGATTTAAATGATTACACTTTCAATAGCTTCCCCCACTCTTACTAAGGTCGGTACGCCAATGAGCCTTAAACCAAAATAATGCAGAATTGTCCAAGCTTTCTAATGATGTTACCAAAGGTATACCTTAATGTGGGAGTTTTCGGAAAAATTCAGAATTTTAATATTTACTTTTCAGTTGCGCCCCCTTGCGGCGAAATGCGGAGCTTAAAAATAATTTCAAGGATTTTCTCATGGCCACTTTAGTAATGAAATTTTTTTTCCTGAATTTCTATGCCCAGTAGTTTCCGAGATATGGCCGGTGGCCACCCTTAATGAAACAGCCTGTATAGGGTGTTGGTGGTTGTTCGTTCACTTTTAAAAACTTTAATCAATGATAACTTAATTTTTTTAAATGGAACACCCTATATATTTTTCGATTTTCGAATTCTACACTTAATTCGAGACATAAAAGTATTAAGGTTGTAAGGTGTTAAAATTAACGGTATTATAATTAATTACGTTTTTTAAAAGTTAACGGTCAATCACAAGCACCCTGTATAAAATAAGTTTTTTAAAACCATATTACCATGTTTCTTGTGCGTCCCCTAAAATTTGGTTTGTTTTTTGAAAGAACGTGTCATTAGTAAAATATGAAAATGTTTGACTCTAAGTTTTTGTATGAAAAAACTGGAAGAAACATAATTACTTAATTAAAATAAATAAAATAAATAAATGAAAATAAAAAATATTAAATTAAATATAATAAAAACAAATTTAGTGGACGTACAAATGTACAAGAAACATGATAATATGGTTTTGAAAAACTTATTTTATATCTACAGGGTGCTTATGGTCGATCGTTAATTTTTAAAAACCTTGGAAATTGGAAGAAACGTAATTAATTATAATACCGTTAATTTTAAGACCTTACAACCTTAGTACTTTTATGTCTAGATGTAAGTGCAGAATTCGAAAATGTGGAAATATATAGGGTGTTCCATTTAAAAAAGTTAAGTTATCATTGATCAAAGTGTTTAAAAATGAACGAACAACTACCAACACCCTGTATAAAGCAAGTTTTCCAAAACTACATCAGCTTATTGCTTGTATATTCCTACTTCAAACGTAAGAAAAAAACTTTGGAAAAAATGTATCATTGTCAAGATTCGAATTTTAATTGACATCTATGTTTTTGTAAAAAAAAATGAAAAAGTGTAAATAATTATAATACCGTTAATGTTAGGACCATACAACCTTAATACTTTTATATCTAAAATAAAGTGTAGTATCTAAAAATTCAAAAACATACAGGGTGTTCCATTTAAAATAACAAAGTTCCGGTATAACCGGAAGTACCAGACATGTGGCAATATTTTCATTAAATAGAGCACATTGTACAATGGGTGTGTACCAATTTTTAGAACCAAATAGTGTTTAGTAATAGAGTTACGTCTACTGTCAACTCGTCGTGACACACCCTGTATGTAATATCTGGATGCTTATAAGTACGGATGTTATTCGCTCTGTGAAGACAAATCTCGAATAATCGGCTTAAAATTCCCAAAAATACGAGTCACAATCAATTAGAAAATTAATTTCACTTGAGAATTTCCACTTTTTGATTTGAACTAGTTAAATCCCTTTCGCATGATGATACATAGATCAAAACACCCAGCTTTAAATCTCTCTTCACAATAGTGTCATTGTTATTATCCTTGAACTAAATTATAAATTAACAATATCATGTAGGGGAAAACAAAATATATGTAAGAATAAATGGTGAAAATTAACAAAACTTGGAGTGCTTTTTCGGTACAAAGCGCACGCCTATTTGTGAGTTCGACAACTTTGAATCCAATAGATCATTCCACCGAATTAACAATCATGGTGCTATACAGAGTGCCCGTTTTTCGATCGGCACCATGGGGATCTCGCTTATCTTAAGAGATACAAAGTCGGTTAAAGTATAGGGCAAAGTTGCGTATTCTTACGCTGATCAATAATCCGAAAAGAAATTTGAACTATGGTTTTTAATTTTAAAGTTATTGTAGAAAAACAAGAAATTGTATTTTCGATTTTAATTTTTAAACTGAAAACCCATAAACTTACTTAATTTGAACTAAAACATTCTTAAAGCACTTTTTTACGACGAGGAATCCGAATATGTCATTGCATTTGCCATGACGTCTAAGATGGCAGAGAAACAGTAGTCAACTTTATTTTTTCGGAAAATTTGGCGAATGTAGCTACCAGAGATTTTGGAAAAATTTTGAAATTACCTTATTAATTTAGATCTCCTGATTACTAAAATGCTAAAAATAAGCGGCGGTCTCCAATATTTCCAAAGTTATACGATTTTGAAAACTTGAAACATCCAAAGTTTGGATGTGTAAATTAAGCACTTTTTTCAACTTTTATTCATTAAAAATGCACACAGTAGACTCTATTGCACTAACTAATGATTAATCCAGCATTACATTTTAGTAAAAAAGATTTATTTACTCTATTTCGGCACGGATATTTTGAAACACTAATCTAACCTTAAAATTTAAAATCAAGGATCGCTTGATTTCTTAGTAAGGGGAAGGGAAATTCCTTTGACAGCAAAACAAGAAAAAGAAAATGCTTTAAAAATAGTGTTTTCATAAATAATATTAAATGGTAATGATTAATTAATTAATAATTACTGCAATAGGTACTAGTGAGTGGATTTTTAGTGAATACAACTTGAGAAAAGTGCTTAATTTACACATCCAAACATTGGATATTTCAAGTTTTCAAACTGCTATAACTTTGGAAATATTGGAGACCGCCGCTTATTTTTAGCATTTTCGTAATCAGGAGATCTTAATTAATAAGGTAATTTCAAAATTTTTCCAAAATCTCTGGTAGCTACATTCGCCAAGTTTACCATTTTTTCTTATGGTCGCCATATTGGATTTATACATTTTTGAATACAGCTTATTTTCCTGTTTACGATAATGTATCACACAAGATAGTTAAGTTTTATATTTTGGCGGAAATTCCAAATTATTCGTTTTTTCGAAGGGTGCTTTTGAAACAAAATTATCACTTTTGTTTTAAACAAATTTTTAACAGGTCGCCTTAAGTTAAAGTGTAGTCGTTTACGTTTCTACTACATTTTATCCGATTGTAAGTAAAAAACATAAAAACGAGAGATTTTAATAGAAACTTATTCTTCGCATTAGAAGCAAACCGAAATCAAAGAAAAAGAAAATAAAAAATAGAAAATTATAATAAATGCTCAAATGATCCACCTTCCACATGGAAAAACAACTGTATCCGTTTGCTAAGATTTAGAACTGCTCTACTAATATCTCGCCTTTTTATTTCATGTCTAAGGGAGTGATAATATTTATTCGCAGTTCATCAATGTCGGGTGGTATGGTGAGATACATTTTATTCTTCATAGTGCCCCACAAAAAGAAGTCCAAGAGTGACAAATCTGGAGAACGCGCTAACCAGCGTACCTATGTCCCCATTATTAGAAATTACTCTGTTGGTGAACATTTCCGCCAAACACGCATTCACCTTTTTGGCGGTATCAAAGGAACCATATTGGCCTAAATTTCTATGGATAGATAGAAAATGCTTTCTATTTTCGGTTCTTTCTGGAAAACTTCAACATCCCATTTTCGTGGACAAATCAGTAGAAGTGTTTAAATCAAAAGTGACAATTTTGTTTCCAAAGCACCCTTCGAAAAAACGTATAATTTGGAATTTCCACCAAAATATAAAACTTAACTATCATGTGTGATACATTATTGTAAACAGGGAAAAAAGGTGTATTCGAAAATGTATAAATCCAATATGGCAACCATAAAAAATAAAGTTGACTACTGTTTCTCTGCCATCTTAGACGCCATGGCAAATGCAATGACATATTCGGATTCCTCGTAAAAAAGTGCCTTAAGAATGTCTTAGTTAAAAATACGTAAGTTTATGGGTTTTCAATTTAAAAATTAAAAACGAAAATTACATTTTTTTGTTTTTTTACAATAATTTCAAAATTAAAAACAATAGTTTAAATTTCTCTTCGGACTATTGATCAGCGTAAGAATGCGCAACATTGCCTTAATTTAACTGACTTTGTATCTCTTAAGACAAGCGAGATCCCCATATGGTGCCGGTCGAAAAACGGGCACCCTGTATAGTGAATAACTGATCTTTATTAATTATACATAAGAACGTGTTATGGGTAAGTTCTTCGCTTTTTATGGCTTTATGGTAGATTATACTTAATGATGTCCACTTCAGAAAAGAACCACAAAGGGAATCAACAGGGAAAAGGAATCAAATACCTATAGTTAATTTAATTATTGCAATATTGACGAACTGATATTTAATAAAAGAATTATAAATAACAAATTAATAATAAATTGCTGGTAGTATTGTTGCGACGAAATATAACCGTATCAAGGTGGCAAATCCTAATACATGAAAAATCCACAACCACCTTTGATATTAGATTCTTTTATAATTGTGTACCTTGTATAAACATGTGCCATTGTGCACAGTTTATTTATTTGACATTTACTACCTGTACTGTAATGAGATTCATTACGATACAGATTTTTCATTAAGTACGATACAAGATTACCTATAACTAATAGAAATGCATCATTACAACAATATTCCGTTATTATCAAATATTGCCATAAACATCTGACAGATCTAAAATTTAAAAATTGACAGTTCATGTTGATTTTCTGACATTTCCGAGTTTATGATAAAGTTGACATAATATTTATTTTCTTATTTTTCTTCATTTTGACTAGTTGTGGAAAATATAGTGTCTGCAACTCACATTTAATGGCTATTAAGACACTCGGATTCATTAAATGCTTATTGCATAATATATTATTTACGGCCGTTCTATTAGCATTATGTTATAATTTTATTTTTTCTATTTTGCGTCTCTAACAGAGTCATTATAAACCTCAAACGGGTTTCATAATAGTTTCATTATGAACTCCGGCTTTTTATTTTTTCGTAGTGGTAACATTGCTTGACATTAATTTCCAATGACATGTGGGTAACGCAGCGTCAAAAGCCAAAGCCAACCTCACAAAATTGTAGAAAAGCAAATAGTATAATTTAGAACATTTAATTATTATTTCTTTGAAAGTAAATCATTTATAGCTAATTGGACTCTTTTTCTTAGTTCAGGTGGTGTATTACTTATACTTGCTTGTTTGCACATTTCAATAGAATGCCAAAAAAGTTTGTTGCTGATTGTGAAGTAAAATTGACAACTAATTTCAAATTAACCTTGTTTTACTGTTTGGTTATGTTTGGTTAGTGTTACCAACCATTGTCAAATCATTCCAAATATTCCTAGGTTTATATTTTGCACATATCCTTAAATTTCAAGTATAAATAGATGCAAAATAGAAAAAATTGTATATTACACTTGTTTTATAAGACATTATTGTGGCACTCGTTCCTTTGAAGCACTCCTCGCTTCGCTCGTCGTACTTCAAACAACTTGTGCCACAATATAGCGTCTTATAAAACTCGTATAATAATATACTAATATCGACTCCAAATATCAGCGTGCACATTATCTTCAAAATTTTGTCAATACATTGTGAATTACCCTGTATACATTTAAACTGTTTTTAACCTGTCACACTACCTATTAGAGTTTTTCCTCCAAATTTTCTACAACTAAATAGATAGGTACAGTAACAACTTCTCTTAAAGCAGCTTTTATCTATAATTTAAAATGATGGGCACGCCAGTCTTAACCCGACTCGAATACACTATAGATGCGTGTAAGGTAAAAGAATGGCCCTCCTAATATTGTCCGTATTCAATTCAATTAACCTTCAACCTTTAATGAGGAATGTAGGCCTCATTATTAAGATTTAAGTTGTGGTGCAATATCTTGCAATGTTAAAGGTTGAAATGTTTAACGATTTTATTTCTTTCACATTTTATTTATATTTAATTGTCAAGTATCCCCCTGAAGCCATAAATTCTCATTAAGTACATGTGGGTTCAGACTAAATGCTCCAAGTCATCCATCTAAAATTATTGTGGTATGAATTTGCTCTAGTAATATGAAAATATATTATGTTGAAGACATTTTTTATTATTCTCTTTTATAATGTAGGTATTGTTTTCTGGTTTTAAATTTGTAAGACACAAACAATGTATTTTTCTGACACTTTCTAAAGAAATTTAAAATGTTATATAAAAAGAAATTCAGACACAAATTTAATTTAAAAAATGTTTTGCACCTGTAAATACGAATATTTTTAATTAAATATTTGTTTTATATTACAGTAAATTTTGTTTTAATTAATGTGCACTTATTTGAGGAACTAATTTGAAATTATTATGTTGAGAAAGCCAGAGGGGGTGTTCGGAATTGTTTCAGAAGTATGTTTTTGAGCGGACAACGGGAAATATAATAAATCTCGTTTGATTATAATACTGTGTATCTATTATTATGTCAGGAATTTGCAATTATTATTCAATTTATTTACAAAATACACGAATCAAATTCTGATGAAATTGGTAGCCAAGGGAATTGCATATAATGTATCTTTGTTGTACTTCTACTATTTGAAAATTTGGTAATATCACAGTCTAATGAAATTGTTATTGACCACATCAATATTACAACTACTCCCAAATTATATTTTTATATCCATTTTCCGCTATGTTTTCAGCTACAGTGATCGGATCACAATGTAAAATAAAATAACAAAAAGTCTTATATTTCTCGTTTCCGTGCTGCTAATCCCATGAGAAATATTTAGAAGGATTTATTTACAGGACTTTTCCTAAATTCTATATAAAAGGTAAAACTTTAGCGTCGGCTTTAGCGAAGAATGAAAAAAGCCACAATGGCAAAAGCATTTTTTGTATTATATTATTAACGCCAGAAATCAATAGATTTCATCAGAATTGATATACAGGGTGTCCGGAAATTAGGAGTATAAAACGGGGGGGGGGGGCGATTCTACTTGAAAAATGAATGTGACAAGTTCCTATAACATTTTTCCGAAAGCTCATTAATTTTGGGGTTACAGGGTCTTAAAGTTTGTTTTTTAAAATCAATTTTTTCCAGTAAATTTTTTTTCTAGTGTACCGATTCGTTTCAAATTTGGCATAGGTACTTATCACTAATGATTATTTGTATTCTTGCACCAAAATTGAGGTAAATCCCCCAGTGTGAAAGAGTCGAAACTGACGTTGACCTTTAGATAAAGACCCAGAAATTTTTTGTTACGCAATTTTTCAAAATTTTGATGACGCCCGCTTGAAGAGCATCGAAAAATCTTCAAAAAAGATCCTCTTGCTGCATCACGATAAAACGAGTCATTTCGAGAAAAACGGCTTTAATGAATACCAACTAACTACAACTCATTTTCAAGATTAACAAAGCAAGCATTGAACAGAAGCGCGTTTATCTCGAAAACTACGCGTTTTATCGATATTCAACAAATGGATCTTTTTTGAAGATTTTTCGATGCTCTTCATCCGGCCATCATCAAAATTCAGAAAAAGTTATTGGAAAAAATTGATTAAAAAAAACTTTGGGGCCTTGTAACCCCAATATTATTGAGCTTTCGGAAAAATGTTATAGGAACTTGTCACATTAACTTTTCGAGTAGAATCACTCCCTGAGTTTTTTGCTCCTAATTCCCGGACACCCTGTATGTAATATATTTATAACTAGATTAGTTATAACTAGCCCTTCTTTGTTATTGTGACCGTACAGACCCCGGTCACCTACATTTATTTAAATTTCGAGTAAAATATTGTATATAAAATCCCAGTGAATATGTACTAAGTCATCATTATTCGTTTGTACTTAACAGAAAAATATCTACTTGAATTTATTGCAGGGGTTCTAGGAACAAGGGTAAAAGTAAACACAGACACCATAATATAACCTTAGATTTTGTAAGTTGACAGTTTTAATTGTGACAATCAGGTTTGCAAATCGTACCACAAAAAAAATTCCTAATTTCGCAACTGTTTTAATACCAACAGAATCAGTCATTCTTGATCACGCTGTATATGGGCATGGTTGAGTAAAAAAATGTATAAAAGGAATTTTCGTCCCAGAAATCAGGAAGAGTTATGGGACAACATTGAAGCAGCATGGGAGAATCTGAATTTGAACGAAAATATTTGTCAGAATTTAATTCACTCCATGCCAAGAAGATTGGCACTGTTGGTTGAAAAGGATGGAGCTAGAATTAACTACTAGCAATAGTTTATCTCTTCAGTTATTTATGTTCAATAATCCCAATTTATTTTTTCTGTCGTTAATATAAAATTGTGTTCATTTATAAGCCTTTTTTTGAAACAAATCTTGATAATAATTAATAAAGGTAATCAATGGAGGTAAATGATTCCTAGTAACTGGTTTGCAAACATGGAAACAGATGTAAGACAAATTTCCATGTTTGCAAACCAGTTACTAGGAATCATTTACCTCCATTGCCGTATGAACCGGACAGTTATCGTGTTGGTAAATGATATTGTTTTCGGCATAAATTTGATTTACTGTTGGTAGCATAACATTATCCAAAATCTGGCGATAAGTTGGCGAGTTAAACCTCGTACCAATTCTCCAGCAAACCCCAGGCCCGTTACTACTCATCCAAGCCCAAACATTTACTGAAAACCTTCCTTGCTTGTTAAATCCAGTTATATAATTTTCATTAAATCTGAAGTTTGGTGGTCTATAAACACACAAACGTCCGTCATTAGAGGATTGGAAGACTTTTTCATCTGTAAAGATAACTCGTTCCCAAAAGTCAACATTGCGATGCAAGTGATTAAGCGCGAAGAGAACTCTAGATTGCTTACATTCTACCGGAAGTAATGCTTTTCTAGCACTTGAACATTTTTTTAATTCTGAGACTTTCATTCGTCTACAAACCGTAGGTCTAGAGCCGGGAAAGTTAATTGCAACTGCAGTAGCAGCTGCGCATTCAAATGGATGTTCTCTTAAAAAATTAAGCAATTCAGCATCTTGTGCGTTATTTGAAATTCTTCTCCTCCCAGATCCAACTTTTCGGCTCAAAGTATCTTGTTGTTCCCATCGCTTTTTGACTCTCAATACCGTGCTTGGATTAATTCCAAGATAAACAGCGAGTCTTCTTATTGTAATGTTTGTGGTTCGGGGTTGAAGGAAACAACATTGTAACTTGACATGTATATTGGTCTATAACATAATAGGTGTTCACATGTCAAATAACCTTTTATATCTATTTTATTAATAAGTAATTATTACTACTGAACCCTAGTGGTTCCCCCTCTACTAGTGTTATACCTAATACTTATACCACTACATTATTGACCAACCATCTTCTAATTTAGTAATAAGGATAGCCTTTTGGAGTTCGCTTAATTGAGGGGGCCTTGCAATGAACACTTCTTGAAAATCTTGAATATTAACTGAATGGATATTTCGATTGTTGTATGACAGTGACAGTGACATTAAAGTCAAGTTATACAAATAAAATGTAAGTGTATGCATTTTTATTGCATAGAAGTGTACATACATAATTATGCAGAACATAAATTAAACTTATTAATGAGTGACAGGGAGAACTTATGATTTTTTAAGTGGATCACCCTTATTTTGGTATATTTGTGAACTCTATAGGTATTTAATTTTAGATTTAGGGTGTTCATTTAAATTGGCGTTGAAGTGTCGCCAACTAGAGTTGAAATTTAAATGAACACCCGATATAAAGTTATACCATAAGGTCCTATGCTTAAAAGTTGTTGGAATTCGAGTTATTCGCAATTTCCTAAATAAATTGTAAATGATATGGAGTTCCCAAAAAACGTTGGTATCTAAACAGTAGCTATATTTGATATAATTACGTGTTAATATCTACACAATTAATATTTTTATAAATATTTCCTATGAAATAGAGAATTTAATCATTAATTAACTTTAATTTCAAAAAGATAAAGTTATCCATCTTTTAATGCTCTGAAAATAAATAAAAAAATCAAAATAATTGAATTTAGATTGGGACATGAAAACGACATAGAATTTCCTGCTCTACAATGTAGAATAAAAATGGTACACAGCGTTTTAAAAAAAAATTTGAAATTATTTTATTAATTAAATAATCATTACCATTTAATATTATTGATGAAAACCCTATGTTTAAAACATTTTCTTTTTCTTGTTTTGCTGTCAAAGAAATTTGCCTTCTCCGTACTAAGTAATCAAGCGATCCTTGATTTAAAATTTTAAGGTTAGATTTAGTGTTTCAAAATAGAGTAATAAATCGTTTTTACTAAAATATAATGGTTGATTAATCTTTAGTTCGTGCAATAGAGTCTATTGAGTGCATTTTTACTGAATGAAAGATGAAAAAAGTGCTTAATTTACACATCCAAACTTTGGATGTTTCAAGTTTTTAAACTCCTATAATTTTGGAAATATTGGAGACCGCCGCTTATTTTTAGCATTTTCGTAATCAGGAGATCTTAATTAATAAGGTAATTTCAAAAATTTTCCAAAATCGCTGTTAGGCTACATTCGCCAAATTTTCCATAAAAATATACAGATGTTCATTTTAAAAAAGAAAGTTTTCGTAGTTTGAATTTTAAATTTATTGTATAAGTACATTAAAAAGTAGTCTCTTTAGTATCCTCATTGAAATTGCAAGAACTTATTTACGTGGGCGTTGTAAATCTGAACAACTTTTTCTTATAACCTTTTTTATAACGATTTTTCCTTTCGTTGAACATAACGAAAAGAAAAATCGATTAATATCGGGTGTTCATTTAAATTTCACCTCTAGTTGGCGTTGATGTGTCGTTTAAGAATGAAATTTCAATCACAAATGCCAACTAGAGGTGAAATATAAATGAACACCCGAATATATTTAATTAGATACCATGAAAACACCATATTGGCTCATTTAACAAGGTCACATTAGGCTGGGTTTATGACTGATAAATGAATTTCTAAGACAGACCACAATTTCAATTTTTTATCGTAAATATAACGAAGACATCAGTCTTCATCTAAAATCAGACATGCACTTTGCACTGCAGTTATTTGATTAGGTATACATATACCTATTATTTATTATAATAATAAAATACGTCAAAATCATCAATCAAATTATACATTTTATTCCTAGACTAGAATAAAAAATATAATTCTCATTCATAAAATTTCCGAACATAAAATCACTCCTTTACTCTGTTTCCCTTAACTCCAACAATGTTAACTAAGATAAATTTTAAATAGAAATTTATATACCTCTTTAAACGACATTATCTAAAAGTTATGCAGTGGAATTAATTTGGTAGGTACCGTGTATGTGGAAGATTTGTAAGTAAACTAAGTTATTTTCAACTTACACCCAGAAATTACTAATTA
The DNA here is from genome assembly GCA_963942485.1 of Pediacus dermestoides. Taxonomy (NCBI): domain Eukaryota; kingdom Metazoa; phylum Arthropoda; class Insecta; order Coleoptera; family Cucujidae; genus Pediacus; species Pediacus dermestoides. The sequence goes on along the minus strand of OZ012625.1, from coordinate 31,582,383 downwards.
ATTCTAGTTGTGGTTTCTCACAGATCACAACACAACTTCTCATTATTGTTAGCTTTGAGCAAGCAATTATAAATTAAGCTTGAATTATGCTGTTGTCGACTAAACTTGTGTCTTGGATTGATTGTAAAAGAACATCTGGTCCTCTATACCCTTGAATTGATTTCAAGGGTCGAATAACATAATGCGTAGACACAAATTTAAATATTGGACTTTTTAATATTTTTCTTATTGAACCATCAGCAAAATGATCAATGAAATTTGCTCCTTCACATTTATTATCAAGTTCTGAGATTTAATTTTTTTGCAATTTAGTAGATAAATGACGGGTGTCTATGTATAAATGATTTTAGAGATGAAAGGATGCAGGATTGAAAAATTGGAAATGCAGATGACTTTCGAAATTCAATAGAAAGTCCAACCTGACTGGCATTTAATTAAATAACAGTCTTAAAAATATGTCACCGATAATGAGATTATAAATATATGTATACAGGCTGTTTCATTAAGGGTGGCCACCGGCCATATCTCGGAAACTACTGAGCATAGAAATCCAGGGAAAAAAAGTTCATTACTAAAGTGGCGATGAGAAAATCCTGGAAATTATTTTTAAGCTCCGCATTTCGCCGCAAGGGGGCGCAACTGAAAAGTAAATATTAAAATTCTAAATTTCTCCGAAATTTAACATATTAAGGTATTACCTTTGGTAACATCATTAGAAAGCTTGGACAAGGGAAGCTATTGAAAGTGTAATCATTTAAATCGCTGTAACTTCTAAACGACTTATTCGATTTTAGTAAACTTAAGGTTTTTTGGAAGAGAAATGAAGGTACTTTTAATTATAGAATCGAATGGTACACGATAGTTCCTAATAAAATTGCTAGGGGGCGCAATTTGAAATCATTACAGTTTTTTAAATTTTATTCCGAAAATTTAAATTAGATGGTATAATTATGAGACCATAATCGGAAAGTAGATTAAGTTTACAAGAAAAAACGTGAAAACCGCAGCTCGATATCTTCGTTCGTTTCAGAGTCATTGCCAAAAGAATAATTTTTTGACACATTAATTGAAGAAATGATTGTTTTCATAGTTCCGTGGTCAAGCATTCCATGACAAGAAATATTTTTAAACTTTATGGTTGTGTAGGTTTGTCACTCATTACTCCTGTGGAACAAAAACTACTTTAGAATTAATAACATAATCATGGAAAACTTCGAATTTAGGCAAAATAATTATTCTAATGTGGTTTTTTAAAAATAAATATAGATAGCCATGAAACAATGAGATCGGCAGGTTTCCAAGGAGAGAAATAAATGGGAATACCTAGTTGTCAACTGATTTAATTTTGTTAATTTCAAGACCTTTATACTTTTATGTCTCGAATTAAGTGTATAATTCGAGAATGTAAAAATATAAATGGTGTTCCATTTAAAAAGTTGTTAAAAGTTCCACCAACACCCTGTATAAAGCAAGTTTTTCAAAACAATATATCAGCTTAATTCTTGTATATTCCTACTTCAAACATAAGAAAAAAACTGTGGAAAAAACGTGTCATTGTCAAGATTTTTGTAACAAAAAATGAAAAAGTGTAAATAACGTTAGGACCATATAACCTTAATATTTGTATACGTAAAATGAAATGTAGAATCTAAAAATTCAAAAATATACAGGGTGTTCTATTTAAAATAACAAAGTTTGTGTCTACTTCCGGTATAATCGGAAGTACCAGAAAGGTGGCAATATTTTCATTAAATAGACCACATTGTGTAATGGGCGTGTACAAATTTTTAGAACCAAATTGTGTTTAGTAACAGTCTTACGTGTCTACTGTCAACTCGTCATAACACACCCTGTATATACATATATCGTGCGAGCAAATAAATTTGTAATCGAGTCATTTTATTGTAATGCCGTTCAAGAAATGTAATACGATTTCGCGTTCATGGATGACTCGATTACAAATTTATTTGCTCGCTTGTACGCAACAAAATATTTAAATTATTAACATACCAGTTTCACATGTTTATACGCTCTATAAAGGTACGGTAAGACGGTCTTAAGAATATGCGGTCTTCGAAAGTTTTTTTCTTTTGGTAATTGTTTGCTATGTTTGATATGTCAAAAAGCAAAGTTGCCCAAAAGGTAGAGTAAACCGCCCACCTCTAGTCAGAGAACCATTTTTTGATTTTGCCTTTTCTCGATAGTAAAGTTAAATTGAAACAATCACAAGCAATACTATTATCTATACCTACATTTATTTTAATCTCATCAATAACAGTCTTCTCTAGGAAGATGAAGTAAAAACATAAAGATTTTCATGAGATTTCTTAGATTCATGTAAAGCCTTCACTGGTACTAATATGTGTTTTCTATATTTTAATTTTGACATAAATTAAAATTTTAATTAAAATCATGTCGTCCTTATTATTCTTATTATCCTATAATTGTATTCGCTATGTGCACGAAGGCGGAGCTGATCACGTGAATACGATCAGCGCTCGCAGTGACCAAATTTGCAAAATTTCGATGCATATTTGACGTTTTTTAAATTGTCAAAAAATTATTGCAATTGAAAATGACCCCCAAAAAAGAGGATCTCTGTGTTGTGCGGTGGGGTGTGCAAACAACCGCTTAAATTCACCGAGAACGCATTTTTACTCATTCCCAAAACGAAGATACCAAATGGACCAGAAATGAAAATGGATCGCAGCTGTTAAGAGTAAAGTAAATAAACTGTAACTGTATGTTTTTCAATGGTTCAATTTATTATATACAGGGTTGGGCATATGTGTGGGAACACCTGATTTCTGGCTAAACTTTTGTATTACCATTATTGGTCTAAAAAGAAATATTTGTAGCTTTTTTTACTCTATTCAGTGACATCTTTTGTTTTCCAGCAGCTATTCGATTTCTCGAGATATTAAGTGATCGGCACTTTTTTTAATGGATCACCCTGTATATTTTTAAGATTTCAAATAGACAATATTTAAACAATTACAATGATATAAGGTTTGGTGGGTGTGCGACTTGTGGTTTTTTAAATATTAAAGAAAATAATTCAATAATAAAATAAAGAGTATTAAATATTAATTAATTAAATTAATTAAATAGAAAATAGGGTAGCTGTTTTAACAAGAAAATACGTCACTGAATAGAATAAAAAAACTACAAATATTGCTTTTAAGAGTAATAATAATAATAAAAACGTTTATTCAGAAATTAGGGGTTGCCACACATATGCCCAACCCTGTATATTCCTGCTCTAAACTTGTCTTCGTCGCACTTCGATTGGTGTTGATGTAATGTTCTTTGATTTGACAGGCAAATTTATAATTATTTTCAGTATAGCAGTAAATTCATCAACTTCATTTAAATTTTCACTACTTTGACAGTTAAGTAAGTTTTTACTGTTAATTGGAAATTATTAAAGTTAATAAATTGCTTGAGGTCTGTCTTATTACATCGCTGCTTATTCTGAACATACTATCGGATTTTAGTTCTAGAACTTTGATTACGTTAATTTCTGCCAAATCCTTTCCCTCTTCGATAATGGAAGGTACAAACGTTATGGAATGAGTGTTTAATTCAAAAACCGTTCTCAAACAGAAATCCATCTATGAAATTGACATTTCTTTCAGTACTTATTCCATATCTTTTTGACAATGACATAACTTTTTTGAAGCCGTTGCGATTTATCTGTTATATCTTTGTTTTTCATTGATTTGAAATACATAATAATAAATGCATCGAAGTGTTGTCGTTACGTGCCACGGGGGACGCCACTCGTACACGTGCACATAGCGAATAGTGAAATTCCAAATAATGCATTTAAATAGTATTTGAAAAGTAATTACCTTTTGTAGATTTTTACTTTCTTATACGAAGTATAAGGAAGTATTGTAATCGTGATTTTTTTCGACTTCGAGATTTTGATGGATTTACACGTTTTGAGGGCCCCTGAATCCATTTTGACCATTTTCGCCATGATAACTGTCTGTGTGTGTGTGTCTGTCTGTCTGTATCCACCATAACTCAAAAACGACTTATCGGATTTGATTCAAATTTCATATTTAAGAGTTTGAACAAATTTGTGGGTGCCACATTCAATGTTTTTTATCTAGCACCAAAACAAGTGTGAAGACATTTTTAGGTTTTTTAGGAATATCTTGAAAAATAAACAATTTATGAGATTTTTTTATTCTTTAACATTGATTTAGAATTGAATTTTGAACAAATTTTGTTTGAACTTTTTTTTGAAATTCCGTCAAAAAAATTTCAAAAAACTAGATATTCTTAAAACACTTTATATTTCTCATAGCGCGCGTTGATAGTTGAATCCGACGGTCGAGGTAGACCATGTGTCTCATTATATGGCTGCCAAACGGAAGATCCCGGGTTCGAATCCCAGAAGAAACGGACCATTAGTTTTTTTTATTTTACTGGTTTCTATGGTACCGAAAACAATAATAATGAATAAATAAATGTAATTTCATACCTTGAGATTTTTTAAAGTGAGTAATATGTCAAAAATCTAAAATACAACACATTTTTGTCGTAAAATTCGGTTATAATGAGTGGGACAAGGGCAGATTTATGCGTAATGCAATAAGTGCGACAGAGACTATTTGAAAATTGCTGAAAACCTTCAAAAATTTTACAAGAAATTTAACTTAATTTCTTTAGGAAAAGTAATTATTGTGATACTATCCGTAAGTATAAAAAAGTCATGTGTTGAACACATCAGATATTTGTATAGGTATAATCAAATTTTGTTTTTCCAATAGATAGACCAGAAACAAATAATAATATAATAAAAATGTAGAGAGCATTTTATTTAAAAACATAATTGTCTTTAATATTTTAATTTTCTATAATAATAAAATATATTTATTATAAATAAATATGTATGTGTATTATTATATTAATTCTTTATGTTATAAGCTAAACCCCACGAAATCTAATTAGTCATATGGAAATGCTGAAATGCTAGATAATTAAATGCTGAAACATTTCTAACGCTGACATTTCCCAAGATTATTATTTAGTACCTGTTTCACTGGAACACATATTACTGTACTGTATCTTGTGCTACGAGTATAATGTAAGCATAACATACTGATTAACTTTAGTGGAGTGAAAACTTACAGCTTCATCCCACGTGAATTGACATAAGCCAATTGAATTAACTGTTATTACATATTTAAACCGATTTTATAAAAATAAACGTTTTCCAAAACTTAATTATTTTCGAGGCAGTATTGTTATTTATTGTACAATAAAATTAGTTTAAAAAAATGTTGATTTTTATTTGTTTGATCATTGCAGTTAAAACACATTTTGGCAATAACAGGATTGGAACAACAAAATATAGGTCAAGTGTGGTTATAATTCTTTTCGCTTTGCACTATATGGCGTCGTGAAAACTTTCGTATGGATCGCTCGAGAAGTTTTTCATGATGTATTAGTTTTCCAGAATACATTTCAGTCACATGTATATGAACATATTTATATTCGCATAGTTCTATGACTACTTTAGAAGGAATTTTACGAAACGATTTTCATACAAAAATAAAGTGAGGGAGGAATACGCGCGTACATGCATATTTGACGTCGGCAACAGGACCTTATAAATTCCCTAGTGGTTAAAAGGGTCCGTCGATTCAATTTAAAATTAAGTTGCTACTTCAATACCCTTGTACACGATATACCCTTAAAATTTTGAATGCCATTGAGGTGTCTTTATTTGGTTAGGGATTTGAATAGCAGACAGTTTTTAACAAAGTAAAATATAAGCGTATCTACAGATGGATTAGAAATACAGGAAAAACTTTATCAGTATGCATTTTACGAGAAAATGTTACTCTTTTCTCAAAACCCCTTCTCTTGTTTCATTATAGACAGGGTGGGAATAAATTAAGAACAAATGAAAATGGTTTATTTTTGGCTTTCAACAAAAATGTTATAAAGGGAAGTTGTTTATAATTGAATATACAAAAATTTTAAATCCATCGTATGAACTTTATTATTCACTTTCTCTCTAAATGCAAACAAAAAATATTTGATGTGTCTAGCACATGACTATCTTATGCAATTACGAAATACATACTAATAAAAACCTACAAAATGTGATAAACATGCAACCTAATTGGCACTGGTAAAGTTTTCGGCCTCATTTACAAATGTAGATTACTTGCCATATTTATATTGGGTGTTACAAAATTCGCGCACACGCACTGTGGAATCGTATTATACTTCAAAAATTGATCAGAGTATTTCTTTATGATTTTTAGATCAGACCGATACTTATTAAACTACCGCGATTTTAAAAATTCAAAAATAGTCTTCATAGCAATTTCAAAACAGGAAATTCTACGCTTGACTCCCGACAAAGGGATAGTCAGATGTTAAATGTTTGACCAAGTGACTTAAATTAATCCACGACGTGCTGAAGCATGTTTAGTAGCAGACGGCGGGTATTTTGAACAAATGTTGTAATTATAATCGGCATAAATATTACAGTTTGAATTTTCTTTTGTTTTAAAAAAATTGTTATATACTATTTTTTACCATTTGATTAATTTAAAGATATGGACTTAAGAAATTTTGGACCAATAACGATAACTCGAAAAGTACCTATTTATATGTGTGATCGAAAAATAGTAGAGACATTTTGTTCAGTTTTTGATGCATAACACAACGGCGTTATCCATGTACGCGTATTTCGTAACACCCTGTATATCAGAATTTTTTTTTAATACAAAAAATTAATGTCGGTTTATTGTATTTTGGTTAACTTAGTAAGAGATGATTTAAAAAAATATTGAAACAATCATTTTCAAATAAAGTTGACCGAACTTACTAATATTTTTAAAACTGATCTTTTTAATTTTAGAATTAATCCCTGTATAGTTTTAGGTGCAAATTATATTTGGCCAGGACATAAACAATAATATATTTCAAAACTATTTACAGGAATTTTGGATATAATAATAAAAAAATTCAACTTGGTAAAACATAAAAAATTTAATTTAACAAGGAAACTGAGACTGCCTGAACTTACGTTTTCTCATAATTCCAAGCTAAGTAATATTTTACGTTGGCCTAATACATAAATCAACGATGCATACGACAATGATTGCTAAAATACAAATGGAGATGATGTTATATAAATTCTATAATGCACAAACATATTTAAACGTAAATAACAATTAATAATGGGCGACCTGTTGGGTATAGATCTATAATTAGAAGATCCTTTACAGGACAATTGCAAATACGTGATTGAAATGACGCAAATTTCACAACAATTCATACAATGAGTTGATTAATTGTATTATAATTATACTCTGGCCAATTACTTGCAAAAATTCAATCTAATATTATGTCACTTTATTAATATATCATTTTATATTTATTTTGCAGCATGGATCCAAAACAATAGTCACAAACATAAAAACATTTCCTTTTATAACTTTTATTTCATGTCCAACCCTTTTCATTAAAAACCAAGCATACCGAAAAAATATGTGTCGAGGGATCTCTTTTCTTTTGTGTCGTACAATATTTTAGATTTATTATTTCTTGTTCATCTTTTTTGATGTGATGACGACAACTTAACGAAACTGTCACAGCTTCAAAACACGCACCCCCGTACAAAATAAAATGTACCTACGTATCTAATCTCTTTCGGTTGACTTAATCGTCACGATAAAAAATTATTATTATTGCCAATTCACGTTTTCCGACACTTGATTTAATACGCAGTGTGAAAGGGCCATGTTTCAGAAAAGTGTTTTTTTGTGGTTTTTTCATTTGGAGCCGGCGGGTTTCCACAAAATCGTTTTTCTGTTAAACTCACTCAATGATTTTTATTCGGAAAGAGATTGTTCAGAACAGTGAAAGATTTCCATTTTGATTTTATCGTTTCATATTAAAAACCTTGGCAGTTTAATCTTAGAGATTTGCTTTGAATGCTGTTTGAGGTTTTGCAAATTTTAAAGGAACACGGTTGATTCAAGCCAGAGAGCAATTCAGTGAAAGTAAAGTGTTTCCACACTTGATTTTAATGCTTTGCTAGAAACATATTTCAAAGAGGTTTCTTACAAATATAATAAAGGACTAATAAGAAATTAAAAGGTAAACATCCTCAATTTAAATAAGGGGTAGTTGTTCAAATTTTGAAATTATATTATAATTACAATAAACTTTTGAAGAATACACTTAATAATAATTTAATAGAATAAGCAGCAAGTATAAGTACATGTTTTGGGGCGTTAAAAGTTTCTTAACTGTTAGCAAAGTACACTGAAATGTCGAAAATTTAAATGTGAAATTTGTTTTAATTAAAACTTTTAAATTAATAATTACGTTATAATTTCAGACTTTTTATTAAAGGCAAATTGAAATGTTGTTTCTGGTATAAATAATTCTTTTTGTAAACTTTAATTCTGAGAAACATTTAAATCCTTTTAGGTATAAGTTACCTAGTGTATTGAAACACTAAATGAAAGTAGATATTTTGGGAAAAGGAAAGTGTAGAAAGTTTAGGACGTTATAAGCAAAGAACTGTTGAATAAATAATACTACACCTTTTATGATTCGATAAAGGAAACCAAATATATCCGAACTGAGTTAAACTTTTTATGAGGACTTAGACCTAAACGAATTCGTTAATATTAAATTCTTCCTGTTGAAAATGGTCTAGTTCAAGTTCGAAATGTAGTTGTCCTCTTGAAACTTTGCAGATGCTTAGTTTGAGTTAATCTACACATAAATGTGTATTACTTTGAATACTGTAAAAGTTTTAAATAATAATTGAAGCTTTAAATTTTTACTTTCTTATTTGTATAAGAAAGTAAAAATATAAAAATTTATAATATAAATTTGTATAATATAAAACTTTATTGTTAAATAAATATAGTAATTCCGATTTTTTTCAACTAAATCATGAATTTACACGTTTTAAATTTATTTTGATTAGACATGGTATAAGTTTTCTTTAGGTATATTTTGAAAAAGAGACAACTAGGGAGAGTTCTCTATTATTAACATTGATAATTTTATTCATAGCAATTTCGACCAATCATAATGCAGTATTGGACCAACCTACATGGTTTTTCAGCGATAAAATCTCGATAAAATTAATTGTAGGTTTTCCATATATAAATAACAAAATTTGTATAAGAATTAATTTGTAATTATATATTAGTATGATCTAATACTTGCAGTAATATGAAATAAAATAAACTGTTGTGTACATTCATAAAATTATCTTAACGAATATAATACGTGCTTTGGATTTTCCGATGGTTAAATTCCTCAAACTTCCTGCACAACAACAAATCGTGTCAGTTTGACAGAAAATTTTTAAACTGTCAAACTGATACTCTTTGTTGCTGTGCAACAAGTTTTCGTAATTTAACCGGAAAATCCAAAGCACTTATTATATTACTATTGATTAAAAATACTTCAATTCTCTAACCAAATGAAAAATCTGAAATGTAACATTAAGATTTCAAAAAGAAATTAATGGTGTGTTAGTCTTCCACGATTTTTCTGGAACCATTCTCTACTAAGCATGCTTTCTATTAGCGATGGAAGAGTATTTTTTATGCTTGGAAGTTCATGTAGAGGTCCAATTTATTAAGGGAGTAATTCTTCTCATATCTCATCCATGTTCGATGAGGGATAGGTAAGGAAATCGCGCAGACCATGAAATCAGGTCAACGTTGGAATCTTCGGGGATAAGTACTAAAGCCATTGTCGCATGAAGACATGCACAATTCTACTGGGAAATGGAGCCATCGAGCCACCGTATGTTTGAAAGACAAGCAAGCTTCAGTACATCCTTGGCATATTGCTTCCCAAACCATCACACCGCGTTACAAGCAGTTTATAACTCGAAGAAGGACTAGGGATTTCATCGTTACCAACGAAAGTGCCTCACCCTCCTTCGGTCTGCCGTTATGAACCCAAAGACGAACGCGAGACATATGATGCTATTCTTCAGCTCAGTATCTTCCGCTTAATGCAGCATTCCAGCCTTTAGGACCGATGATCAGGAATGAGAGGTAGGGTTAAAAAAGGACAGGAATGAAGCTCAAGAGTTCGATTTTGAATATAAAACGGTATTTTCTGATATCGGGCTACATAGCGCTGTAGTCCAGTCGTTTCCTATCGCTGGCAATGTTTCACGTCGATCTTTTTCTGGCACCTAGCTCCCTAAGACGCTGATCCATACGAACGGTGAAGGCTCTACGACAATAGTTGTTCTCTTTTACGCGAAAAAGACCCCTTAACTTTTCAAGCCAATAACCTGCCCCTTCTGAAATTACACGAAATAATTGCGCTGTCGAAGTTGATGAACTGTTATCATTATAACAATTGCAGTTTTCTTAATTTTAATTAATAAACTTGATGAACAAGAAATAACACAAATTGATTTCTTGTGTTTTGTCGTTACCAAGGTGAAAAAAGAATTTCCAAGTGACGTCATATCTCTATCAAATAAGCTGGTCGCTCGTTTAATGTCAACAAGTCAAAAAGGAAGAAAGAAATGTTTTCATCGAGTACAAACATTAAAATGAGACGCAACAAAATCATCACCCACATACGGATCCCTCTATTATGCACAGGTTCATACAAATTGAACCTCAATTAATTAATATATGTATATGCAGCTGCTCCCCTGTATCACCTCCTACTACAAACCAATACAGTAGAATCCGTTTATAATGGACTTCAGGAGACCAAGTAAAATAGTCCATTATAACCGGGTGTTCATCTCATCAGAATAATTACTAATTAAACAAATACATATGTATGTAATTTTTTTTATTGAAAAAAGATAACTATCACATTAAACTATACATAAGCAGGAAAATAAAAGCGAAAAACTTATATAATATTAGATATTTTGAAAAAAGTCGCTTAGTTTTGTTTGAATCCGCGGTTTGGTTATATAATACGCACTGGCACGCACTGGTCAACGCCGTGACAGAAACTACAAGAGCGACATCAGTTCGCACTTCGCAACTTCTTTTCGATTGCGTCATAATATTTTATGTTTATCGGGGAAGTACCGAATCGCTCCGGTTGTAATGGACAAAATAACGAATTTTGGTTCATTATAGGCGAGAGTCTATTATAATCGAGTCCATTTAAACTGAGGATTTTACACGTGTTTGTACTGGGACTTTTAAAATGGTACATTATAACAGAGTTTCCATTATAAGGGAGTTCATTATAGGTGGATTCCACTGTAATTATGTAATTTATTCATTTATTTATTTATTTATTTATTTATTTACGCATGATGCAATTTCAAATAACAATTCACATTTTAAATCTAAAGCTGATCTCGAGCTGTCATTCACGGTTTCGTATAGTACAGTACAGATTTTAGTCAAGTAATTATTCAGATATTCGACATTTATTTCCAAATATTTTACGTATACAATTTAATTTATTAATACATAATGTTAAATTATGTATTAATGTGTTAAAGTAAGTTACGAATGTATATTCCAAAATTTGTAATTACATATTAAAGAAAATTTTCTTCCTCCTGTTTTAAAAATTAATGTAGATGAATATCTCCACTGATTTTTTGACGCTCATATTATCAATGATGAGGAATGTGCAAACGAAAATTCCAGATTCATAATACCTACCTATAATATGTGTACTAAACATTATACGAAACATGAATTCCATGGAACAAAGAGACGGATGGAGTCCAATAATTAATCCTTTGTATAATGACCGTCAATAATAATTTAAACCACATATATGGCATATTGCTTTTCATACAGTTATTAACAATGAATAATTGTGATATGTTAATACTAGCGGAGCGATTACTGATAAAATCATTTAAGTTCATTTAAATCAAAATACAGGATTTAGTAATATTGTAATATGAGAATAAATAAATATAGATATTATAAAAACTATTTTTTCGAATAATTTTCTGCTTTTTTGGTGCAATCTAATATACTTATTTCAAAATAATAATAGTACCAACACTAACAAATTAATAAATCACGATTTCAATTCTTTTTTTTTATTTTTTATAAAAAAGTACTTGAATTATTTTTTCTACTCCTTGTTTAGAAAGTTGGCTTTTGCTCCCTCAAATTAGGGTCCAAAGTAGGCAATGTCCTCCCCAGGGAGAAAAATTAAATTTTTTTTGATGAAAACCGGTGACACAAATTGTGAGAATAAACAAATTGTCTATAAAAAATAAAACGCTACCTTGGAATCGACGCTCAATTTTCTGTGGGTATTTTGATAAAAGAAATTTAGAACGACCTTCAAAATAATAAATCGATTTTAAAAGTGAGTCGTAGAAAAAAATATAAGTATACCTAACACTAGAAGAAAGCTTTCTTCTCTCCCTTTGATGATTATATACGCGGGAGATAATACATGGCTTTCATCCCTAGTTATACAAATAACTATCAATATATTGTTAGGTTTCTATATTTTAATTATTATGTTTTCACATTCTAAGTCTCTATGAATGAAACGATATTCGCAATTTGACTTATTACATACTACTGCTACTCCTAGAATACAATAAAATATGTGTGATTTTAATTCAATATAAAAGCCTTAAAGTCTGCAATATACCTAGGCCAATTTGTAACAAATTTCAGTACTTTGGATGAAGGTTTTATTACACTGAGTACACCATACGAAACGACGTTATAAATGCGTTGTTTAATAAAAATAATACAATGTAATAAAATATGAAAATCCAGGTAGCACGTTACTCGCACACACTGGGATATCGTAAATTACAACATAAAGAGGTTTGCTAGTTTCAAATGTATCTTCCTTATCCACGAGGAAATAATAAAATAAATTACGACCTGAAAATTAAAATTTCGTGTACAAACAGTCATTACTTTAAATTTGTTAAAATTAACTATTTATAAATTTCAAGTTATACATGTTCAGTTGCGGTTATCTTTTTACTTTCTTGACACAACGCTGTGAAGAATCTATTGGAGGATTACGTATGCCTGAATCGATTCTTATATGGAGTAGAATACGTGCTAAAGCTGCAGGTACACTTATTTATATAACTTAGCTCGGGCAAGTGAAAATTGAGTAAATATTGCTCAAAATATATACATACCTACCTACTGCATGGTAACTCCTTCCCTCAGCAATTAATTCCGTACAGAATCTTAAGACTTTAATGCCTGTAAGCATGTCGGGCAGACTGTTACACAACTGGAAGGTTAAGATTAGCACAATAATATGCATCTAAAATTTGGATTATCCTATACATCTTGTAATTTACTAATCGATGTGGTTTAGTAATATGAAATTGAGCTTGAAAATTGCTATTATTTTTCAGGATCTTTAAAAATATATCATCAAATGTTTCTAATAAATATGCTTTTCTAACATTTTCTTTTTCTAAAAAAAAGTTTTCTAAAGACAATTTTTCTAAAAAAAATTGTTTCTAATAAATACGTTTTTCTAACATTTTAATTTTTTTATATTTCATTTATAAAATTTTAAAATTTATAAGAGCCATTAATAAACTAACATGGAATCCAGAAAGATTTGAGCAATTCAAAAATAATATTCCTGTCAGTTCGAATGTGGTATAAATGGTATACGATCACTTTTGCTTAAAAAAAAAATTAGAAAAAAATCTTTTAGAAAAATAAAGATTTAGAAAAAAAAATTTTAGAAATTAAACCATTAGAAGAAAAAGTGACCATATATTACTTGAAAATGGTTGCCGTCGTTTTCGAAGATGGCAACTTGCTTTGCTAATTAGCTTCACAGGGAGCAACATTTTTTTCCACCAAATTACTTTTTGATAGATATTAGTGTTTATCGCCTCATCTTGGAAAAAAATCTGCGGTCACTTCTTGCATAATTGTACAAATTAGAACAATTTTAATAATATAGCGTTTCTGTAGGCCAATAGGTAGTGTAACCATTGCAGATAAACTAGGCCTACTAACCATATCATATCAACAAACAAATACTGCTCTTTAAAACAGTGTTCAATAAAATTATTGCAGGTGGTGATTATAATGCCAAATATATAGGGTGATCAGTAATTGGCGCACTCGGAGCATACTGTGATAAACTTTACGTTTTAAGAATGACCAATTTTATTACCGCAGTGCTGTAAGTCCTTTCTTTACAAAAATATGACCATTTTTGTGTAAATAAAAGTGGCAACTCTGCATTGAACATGTGAATAGATTCGGAGAGAAAAAAAAGACAAACGTTCAATATTTTATGATGCGAGAATTTATAGAAACGTCAAATTAATTTAGTACTGTCAATTTTATTAAAAAACAGAAACAACAGTTAAAATTCATTAATAATATTTTTCTACGAAAATGCGGAATGACGTTTTTTCTGACAAGATAATCGAACTTGAAAGTAGGCTTTTGAAAAACTAGTACGGAAAATTAGTGTGGAAATTTTTTTCCGCACACATTTTTTAAACTTCTCGCACGCAAACAAAAACATAAAGAACTACTTACATTTAGTTATAATTGTAACATTTATTTAATATCTAACAACCGGAGGAGTGCACATTAGTTCATCGCTTTCGGTTTAGTTTTGAAACTCCATGTTTATATTCACGTAATTTGATCTCAAAATCAAAATTATTTCGATGACAGGACACAATTTATAAACTGTCAACAGCTATGAGCTTCCAGTTCTATGACAACAAACTCACTTGATGTTTTTTTTAATTAGAAAAAGATTTACAAATAATTTTATTTTTTACGAATTCCACGTTTTCGTAGAAAAAATCGTATGTAACACGCTTGCGGAAATGGCCCATGACAATACTCGTGTGATTGCAGCACTCGCTATCGCTCGCGTTGCAAATTTCACACTCGTATTGTCATGATGCGTTTTCCGCACTTGTATTACAATATACTATTTCATGGCAATAGAAGGTATTTTAGTGTATCCCAAGGGGAGTTTGAGAGGTTGCCAAACTTCAAATTTCTCTCAAATTTAGGTATTTTATTAAATTTTAACATTTTCAATTTCTTTGTATTAGAGGTTTTGTGAAACAAATTGAACAAATCCTATTGCATTTTTTCCAGAGATTATAGTAGCATCAATTATTCACTCATTTTTGTTTTGATTATTAAAATAATTAGCTTGTAACTTGGATGAGGGAAACTCTATAACTCGAAAACTAACCATCAGATTTAATTTTTCGTTATAGATTATCCTTAGTTTTAATGTGCTCTATAACGCTCTGTATTCGGAGTGCGCCAATTACTGATCACCCTGTATACCTATATTGAATAAAGAAAGTAAATAATCATTGCATGACAAGAGAACTAACTGGAAACTATTTAAGGAAAAATGTAATGCTTAATTTCACTAAGTGGGTCTCTAAAAACAGAGACAGGTATTGAAATACCTAGCTGTAGAACAGCTAACAAAGGAGCAGCATGAGGTGCTATCAAGTAAAACTAACCAAGTCATACACTCAGAACCTCTTGCTGTTAAACAGAAATTAACCGAAAAAAGGCATTTGAAGAAACAATGGCAACACATAAGACGTGAGTACAACAAGACAACTCATTAAATCATATAAGAGTTGAAAAATGTTCCTAGAAAATAAAATGAAGGAATAAAACACTATTTGAAAGGTTTAACTGCTGATTATGGAAATGGAGATGCCAGTTAAGAAAATCAAAATAATCGAAGTAAAAAATGCCATTCTAACGGAAATCAATATAAAAAAGGCTCCTGGCTTTGATACGATCACAGGAAAAGTTTTGCGGGAGCTTTCCTACAAATTATGAAAAAATTAGGCTCATTTTGATATACCTACAGTGCGTCCCCAGATCGATGCAACCATAGGCGTAAATGATAAAAAATGTTTGAGCAGATATTTGCCTTTCTGGGATCTCGCCCCGCTTGGTTAGAAAATAATTTTTGACATATTTTTAAAATCAAGTGTGCCTTGACAATTATTTAAGCTAAAACTATTTTCTTTTAGGTAAAGTGTCTTTTTGTAAGAGATACTTCAAAATGTTATTAAGAAAAGTTGTTTAGAATGAAAAGTTATAGCACGACCAAGCCGAATTTAAGATTAATTTGATTATTATTATTTAAAAAAAATTCGTTAAAAATCTCAAGCTATAATTTAAATAAAATCCAAGAATGGTTAAAGAAGTGGAGGATCAGTCAAAGAAACTAAATCGACACACGTTACGTTCACGATGCGTAGAGAAACATGTCCATCCATAAGGCTTAACAATACCCAATTGACCATGCATGGAGCGATGCTACATACTTAGGAATGCATTTAGTTACAAGAAACATGTAATTACAAAGTGTAAAAGCTAACTTTTTAATTAAGCCAAATGTACTGGATCATTGGTCGCTAATTTCAACTATTCCTGGACAACAAAGAGTTACTCTATAAAACCATTCTCAAATTAGCGTGGACTTATGTAATACAAGTCCGGGGAACTTCCAGCAGCATCGAAATAGTACAGAGAATCCAGAACAAGGTGATGAGAGCCATCCCCGCCACCTGTCCAACATTGTTATTGAACGAGATATCCCAATTGCTTTCACCAAAAATGTGATGATCACTCATTCACTCCAATGTAAAATATAAAAGAATGTACGTGTTAATCAGTAAATAAATGTTTGCGCAGAATGTCGAAGTGAGACGGCTTTTAAGAGGAGAAGGACCTCTGATTTAATAAACAGATTCACCGGTGTGATATACCAAAGAGCTTAAACTAATTATTAATAATTAGCTTTAAGCTAAAAAAAGCTTACTTAGGGAATTATGTATACTGACTCGGCGGAGCCATAAGTCTATGCTCATGTCATTATACTGTCATACTGTCCTCAGACAGATTGCAGAGTTAAAAATATCTAATGTGTCCAGCACATGACTTTCTTATACGTTGCGATATAAACTGCTGGCCAATTGAAACGTATAGTTGACGACACGGAATAGTTTCCAGGCATTTTTTTCCATTGTAAATTAAATCATGTTCATAGGCTCGATAACTGCTTACTGGCATTATTAGCAGTCATACTTGTGTCACAATATTTTATGTAAAGTATTTAAAGTAAAACGCCTAGAAATTTTCTTACCGATGCTCAAAAAGGTGCAATTGTGGCACTGCTAGAAGATAGTTGGTCAAGTAGACAAGTAAATGTAATCTAATGAGAACTTCGCCTGTCTCCACCACTGTCGTTAAAAGAAATTTTGAATTAAAAAGTCTGATTTATAATGCTAAAAAAATTCAAAAATCGCTACTTTGATCAATTTGTCTGGAAACTACCAAGCAAAATTTTAGGTTGAATTTAAAGTCAAATATTTTGAAAAGGAGACAAGACATCAACATGAGGTTTTCAGGATTGAAGAAATAATTTAATTGCGAAAACAATAGCGTGATCCGATTTTTATAATTTGAAGAACGTTACTATCTACAGGGTATGAAAGAAAGTCGTCTTTTTTTTCTCAAACTTTATACCTGCCGGAATTCCACAAAAAAATATTTATATTTTTTTCATGTCAATTTTTTTAGTCTTTGGTTAATGAGGAAAAAAAAATTTCTCAAAATTTTTATACCCCTCTTATTTTATAAGATTTTATTAAATTTAATATTGTTGAACAGGTTTTTGCAATAATAATTATGCTGCTATTTTGAAAGCAAATGTCATCATGTGATATGTCGATAAAAAGGTAATTTTAAGTAGAATCTAATTCTTACGGAAAAAAATATACAGGGTTGTTTTAAAAATTTTTGAAAGTTAGTAGGTGGCCCTTCCGGTGAAACCGGAAGTGTCATCAGATTGTCTTAAACGTCAAAATGATTATTCCTTTCAACAATTAAACCATGCAAAATTTCAAATTAATATAGTTAAATGTAACAAAATGGTGGGGGTTGTAAAACGTTTCCGTAGCCACCCAGTATACACGGATATGAGCAAATTTTTGAAAAAGTGAAAAACCCGTTTCAATGATATAAGTCACTTAAACCAATGGTGAACATAAACTAAGTAAATTCCATTTTATTCCATTAAGAAAATAGCCTCAAAACATGAATTAAAAAAATTTACCAATTAGCGAACGTGTACCGATTTTTGATAAGCCACTGGTTACCAATAAATTAATGAAAGTACAAAAAGTGTACTTGTATAAGAAAGCCATTCATAAGGTATCATAATCAACTACAGAGATTGGTTCTTACAAAACACAATACGGCCGAACGACAAAAAACAAAGAAAAAATCAAATTTTCAGCAAAAATTCGGTATCTTATAAAATAACAGGGATATGAAAATTTTGAGAAACAGGTTGTTTTCCCATTAAGTAAGGACTAAAAAAATCTACATCAAAAAAATATAAAAAAAAATTCGTAGAATCTCGGTAGTTATAAAATTTGACAAAAAAGAAGACTTTCTTTCAGACCCTGTAGATAGTAATGTACTTCAAAGTAAAAAAATCGGGTAACACTATCGTTTTCTCAATTAAATTATCTCTGAAATCCTGAAAACCGCATGTTGATATCTTTTCTATTCTTCAAAATATTTGACTTTAAATTCAACTTAAAAATTCACTTGGTACGTTTCAATTGGCCAGCAGTTTAGTTCTAATCTTTGGAAAATACTGAAGGGGTAGCCAATAATCACATGCTGTCCACGCCCAATACGTTATTAATAGAAAATCACATTTATTTATTACTTGGTATCGGTATCATATTAACCAGTAAAAAACAAAAAAAAAGATCCTTCTTAGATTCGAACCCTGGACTTTCAGTTTGGGAACCAAAACCCCTATGTCAAAAATCTATCTAAGCGCACAATGAAAAATATAAGTATTCTAGGAATTCTCTAAAATATGTTACATTTTGTTGTAGTATGCCAAAAAATAGTGTCGAACCATTAAAAATAAAAAAGTAGGTACTTAGAAACAGAAAGTTCTAACACATCTGAAATGATTTAGATATATATTAGAATTATTTTCAGCACATATGCACGTGACACTCTCCCTCTCTCTTGCTCTCATGGGAGGCAAATGTAAAGTTAGAGACAGAGATATTGCCTGTCTACTGAAAAACAATACAATTTATAAACAATGGTAACTCTAACTAGACTTAATGTCTTATAATATGTAATCAGACAAAAATCAAAACCCAAATCTATGATTAGTTTGTTGTTCCAACCATATTACATGAATGAGTTCCGTAACTCAATTAAAATAAACAAAAAAGCAATTTCATTTACTATAACAATTGTTTTGAGATCGTGTATGGCATGCATTAAATGATATTAATACCTTCCTGTGTCCAATTAAGGACGTAATGAGATGTCCCAGAGTCATAAAGAGGCAATCAAACAGTAGACGTGGTCTATTGTATCTATTATATAAATCTTTCGTTGCAACTCACAAAATTCTACTTATTAATATTTGCTAATATTAATAAGGATAATTTAGGTTAATTGAAACTGAAGTGAAATATTCAACATATTGTGAAGGGTATCATAAATGTGGTAGTATATCCTAGACCACTTAATTTCGCACTTGAACAGAGCAACAAAAAATATTATTACTTAATTTGCAGTTTATTATGTTTTGACGCGGGTGGAAATGGGTTTATTCAATTTCCATGATTTATTGTGTTTGTGAACAGCAAACTAAAATATTTATTGAAATCATATACCGTATAAAATATCAATATAAAGCGACACCATAACTAGTTTATATTAAATTAATTTAATTTATATAATAATAATAATAATAATAATATTATAGTTACACATAATTTAAAATAAGACCACTATACACACTCTGAATAACAAAATAAAAGAATTTTAGTATAAAATTTTTCATTTATAATAAAAGCAATTAAAAACAACGGTGCTCTTACAAATGGTAATATAGCTTTTAAAGTAATGGCTGCTAAAATTCAGTGAATTGATAAAGCTGACTGAATATATAAGATCAAAGATTCAACTAACACTAATTAATTGTGCAATTTGTATTCAATACTCTGGCTATTGTTGTAACTAAAATGATATTTAATACATATTGTGTAAAAAATAATCTCCATTTCCTGATTTTAAGACAATAAAAATAAAATGGTATTAGTCATTAGGGAAGTTCTTTAAAAACTAAGAGGATGAAATTCTTAACACATGTACAAGTAAATAAACACAGTAAACTTAATCCAAATTAATTGAGAGTATATGTATAGGTAATGTAATTATTTTTAACAACTTAAAAGGTTTTAAGGCTCTTAAACTTTCTTGTGATGTGAAGAAATCAAAAGTTATTGAATTGGTTTCATTTGGAAAATGAAAACGAAAAAGATTTAGTTCTTTTTTAAGCAAATTATCTACTGCTTTTCCGTTCTTTTATATAATCTTAAAAAATATTATTTACCATCCTATATACGTTATCATTAAAACACAATTTTATATTTATAGACGAATATAGATTAGAAAACACAACTAATTTTCTGTAACATATACATTTTATATTCATATATCCACTGCTTGTTATTTTTTGTCACATTATTATTATGTAATTAGATTACATTACACACATCAATTTTTATCCAAAGCCTCACTCTGATAATGAAACATATGTCTATAAAATAGTTTCGTAAAATAAAAGGGGAAATCTGTAAGGTAGCTTAGATACCTATTAGTTGGATAATTCATTTATCATTTCGTATATATCTATATATAAAAATATTCTAATTATTAGAACAGTGAATACAATAATTACGAGAAAACAAGAAGGATTCTCCTGATCCTATTTGTACCGACTTTTTAAGTAATGATTTAGGTTTTAATAATTTTCTAATTAAATAAATGGGAGAATATTTTGTTTTAAACGAAATTCTCTTACCTAATATAATTATTTATTTTAAAATAAAATATGTTAGCGGTTTATATTTAGTTCAAGTTCATATGCAAAAGTAAAATTTTGATTTAATAAACTCGTAACCCTCTAACTGAATTTCATTTTTTAGTGGTTGAAAGGGATAAACAAATTTTACGAGTAAAACCATGAATGTTGAAAGTTCACTTCACTCAAATTTGAAGGGTGAACCGTAGAATCAAATTCATGTTTATCATATACAATACACATTAAATCCTCTTCCAACGCACACCCACACACACCCCAAGCATTTTTGAAAACTTACCTCTACAGTTGACTGAATTCCAAGATGCTTAATGTCTAATATCTAATATCACAGTCACAAATTTAAAAACAAAAATATTTATTTACGAAATATTATTTTTAAATTGTTTCATTGCATTATGTATTAATTAGCACAATATGTACAAATAGTTTAAATATCGCAAATACAAATATAAGAAAGATTATGTAAACACGGTACGAAATCTTATATTCGCGTAATATGGATGAAGGCAGGACATCATTTCAGCATGCTGCTGCTTCATACTACACACAGTGCGGTAACTGTAGATCCTGAAATCTCCTGAATGTGATGAACCCGCTACGACGGCGCGCAAGCGTTGCTTTTCCACATCATTTTCACGGACAAACCTTAAATGTAAAATGAAATTTATAAAAACGGAGGCCGACGCCAATAGGGAATTTATTAGGCCTTCTTCGGTCGTTTGGTTGAGGGGTCAAAGGCAGATATTTAATAGGGTGTAATTAATAAGTTTGTTACTTAATTTGAAGGTTTCGCTCCCTCTGAGTTTTTTGTTGATGGTGTTTGTATTATAAATTTACAAATGAATATGTGATATGTATCGTTACAAGATAACTGAAAATTTTACAGTTTTAAATGTATTAGTTTGGAATTAATTGGTAATTACTGTTAAACTAATTATTGACAAGTATGTAAATTATATACATTCATTCTTGAGTTCGTTTAGTAAATCTTATATATTTTTTGAGCTTGGATATAATTTTCATCTTAAATAATATATTAAAGTTTTCTTCTAATTACAAAAACTTATTTAACAAAACTAAATAATTATATCTGAGAAAAAAACAAACCTAAATATTTCATTTATTAACATTCCTCAATTTAATTATCATGTTATGAATAATGAGTTATTAGAGTTTGCAAAAAGAGCATAATTGTTGGAAAATTTATGTAAATTTAGTGTATTTAGTGTTTTAATTAAAAAAATCACGAAGGGAATCATAAATTTGAAATGTATTATTTTGTTAGAGAATACAAAAAAATGTTCATCTCTAGAGAGAAAAAATAGAACTTTCATGTAGAGTATATCCTGGAAAAATGGCTATGTTTATACAGGGAATCCCAAAATTAGCCTGTCAAAATGTACCAGCTGATTCTACCTTCAAAAATAATGCAAAAAGTTCCAATAAACATACAGGTTGTCCCTGAAAGGTCTGTACAAAAAGCTTCCACATGTTTTCGGGCTCACAATAAGTCGTTTGAACAAAACATACCTCGGTCCAAAAGTTCTTCCTTGCTGAGTTAAAAAATATATTTGAAAATAATTTTTTATGTATATCTACAGAACGGTTTAAAGTAGAGATTTAAAATTTGGTGGATTATTAAGTCTATAAGAAAGCTACAATGTGTTGGTATTAGAACCAAAATAATATTGTCCAGTGACGTACCTATAAGGGGGGATATAGTTTTTTTTTATATTTTTTGTAGGGTATGGAATTTTTTTACAAAATAACAAGAATTATGATAGATACGCTCAAGACACGTAAAAAGGTATACTTGTTTGACTTAACTCAACTGGTTGCAAGATATTAAACTATGAAAAAAATTTTTGCTATGAAAATAATTTGTGACTTACCCTGAAAAATCAAAAATATTGGGTCAATCTAATTCAGCTGATTTTACGTCTAAAAGTAAGCATAAATGGTTATAGAAACCGACCCACAAAACAATTTGGTTACTAAAATACAGGGTTTTAAAAGTTATCTTTTTTATTTACCCTGTATCTTTTTTAGGTATATCTACAGAATGGTTTGAGATAAGAAATTGTTTAGATGTGAACGTAGAATCAGCTGTATTAGAGTGACCCAATCTTTTTCACTATACAGGGTAAATCACAAATTGTTTTTATAGCAAAAAAAATTTTTAAAGTGAAATATCTCGCAAACAGTTGAGTTGATACAAATCAAACAAGTATACCTTTTTTACGTGTCTTGAGCGTATCTATCATAATTCTTCTTATTTTGTAAAAAAATCAAACCCCTACAAAAAATATTCAAAAAACCCTAAGTCCTCCCCTATAAGTACGCCACTGAACAATATTATTTTGGTTGTAATACCAACACAATATAGCTTCTTTATAGACTTATTAACCCACCAAATTTCAGCTCTCTACTTTGAACCGTTCTGTAGATATACTTAATAAACAATTTCGAAAGATATTTTTAACGCCCTGTAACTCAGTAAGGAAGAACTTTTGGACAACTTATTTTGATCCCAAAAACTTGTGGTAGCTTTTTCTACAGACCTTTCAGGGACACCCTGTAGATTGAAAATTGCTTCCTAAGGGAGCTACAGCTACAGCCCCTTAAAACCTGAAGACGGTTTTTATTCAATATCTCCGAAAATGTTAAAGATAAGAAAATGAAATTTTGGGCATTCGCTAAGATAGCTAAGATAGCTTGATAACAATCTGAAATGTTTATACAGGGCTGGGTCAAATAGGAGGGGTTGGAGTAAAAACTATCCCAACTTTTTTGTATTTGTCTTTTTCCAGATTCTGATGAAAAATTATGAAAATTCAGGGATTTATATAAATAAAAGGTGCTCTTGTTGAAACTCGATAGGAACCGTTTTAGTATTAAAATCAACTTGAAATTTTTATAATGTACATGTCTTAATGAATATGAATAATAATTAGACCGATAGGATTCACTTGACAATTCCGTTCACATTATTATCATACAATTTGAAAAAACTGACAAATTGACTAATTAATTGCAATAAATAAAGTAGTTAAACGCATATGTATTTATTAGTTATGATTTCCATTTCCTCAATCATTGGACCTCAACCCGCTAGATTATTATCTATAGGTTCACACGGGAAGAGTTGCTTCAACGAATAGAGTTGGCAGGTAATATTATTGGAGAGAATCGTTTTCAAATTTTACGAGCCTCCTGCGCCATAAGAGGTAGGATGAGAATTTGTATTCAAGAAAATGGATATTTATTTGAACAGTTATTATTATACCATAAATAATAAATACATACGTGTGTAACTACCGTATTTATTGCAATTAATTAGTCAATTTGTCGGTTTTTTTCAAAGTGTATGATAATAATGTGAACTAAATTGTCAAGTGAATCCTATCGGTCCACTAATTATTATTCATATTCATACCTTAATAAAAATTTTAAGTTGATTTTAATTCGGTTCCTCCTATGGAGTTTCAACAAGAGCATGTTTATTGGAACTTTTTGCATTAATTTTGAACATAGAATCAACTGGTACATTTTGGCAGGCTAATTTTGGGACACCCAAATATACATATGTTGAAAAATATATTTTTCCAAGGTACTTTTTATGTATAATAACAAAGATAGTATTCTTTAGTAGCGTACTACTATTTTGTAAAAAATAATCAAAACTATGAGATAAGGTCAAAATGGGTAAAAAATTATACTGATAGGTACACTTTCATCCATATAACCACACACAAGTGGTAACGTGTGATTCTTTAAATTTCCATTCTAGGTAAGCCTTAGCATTTGAACGTATGCGCCGAATTGATTCATTTGTTGCTGTCAGTTTCAAACGACAACCAGAAAACCTAACCTTTTTTGAGATTTAAAGAAATGAGGTGTAATCAAAGACATGATTTTTTTTCCACCGCCAACTCAGAAGGGAAATTTAATGAATCACACGTTACTTTACAGAACATTTTAGATTTTTTTAGGATTATCTTGAAAATGAAACAATTTTGGAGATTTTTTATTCTTTAACATTGGTTAAAACGAGGGGTAAATAAATATCTGGTGATTTATGGTGTATAGCGTGAAGGAATTACGGTGATTTACTATGGATTTGAGGATTTATGAGGATTTATTGAGGATTTATGAGGATTTCAATCAGCTGTTTATGTTATGCGCGTGCGCGTAACTAATTTTATCACATACATCGAGATATACAATTAAAACCGATACTCGAACCGATACTAAAACTAAATTAACCGTCTTGTACCGGCATAACCTAACATTTTAGCACAATAATAAATAGTCTTCAGAATGTTTCTAAAACATTTTATCCACGAAAACAAGTACAAGTATTGTTAATGTCATGTACGACTCCTGCGTAAAATACATTCAGAAAATAAAATACAATAATCCACCTCGTGTGCTAGCTAATATTTATAAACATTTTTAGGTCCATTAAAAATTTTTGTCTTTTTTAATGTACTTTCGGTTTAGAATACAAATCTGCAGGTCTTTTTACGAAAAACCGATGCACTAAAAAATTATTAACAATTTATTTCTTCAGATGTCAAAAAATCCAAAAAAATTAGGTTCTACAAGAGAAATTTTCATATCAAAATATTTTTGTAGTACTTAATTTTTTTGGTTTTTTTGTCATCTGAAGAAATAAACTCGGAAATAAATTAAAATTAAAATTATTAATACCTTTTTATTGCATCGGATTTTCGTAAGAAGACTTGCTGATCCGCATTCTACTTCAAAAGTACATTAAAATAGGGCAAAGTCTTTTAATGAACCTAAAATGTTTAAATGAAATATATCTGTGCTCAGTAAATAGCGCCAGTTTGACTGACATATTCAGGGTTTATTATTAATTAAAATCGAGATTAAAATATTCCTTTCATAATTCAGGATTCAGGATTATCGCTAGTTATATTCGAAGATACAATAATTAATGGAGGACCGAGTGGAGGACATTTTTGTTGAGATGGAAAATTCTTTGAATATTGTCAGTAGAGGAAGTTGGGGGATTCAAGGCTAGAGGTTGAGGTTTTCCTGGAACTTCAACCAGTTGAACCAGTTCATTTACCTGTTTTTCAGGAACTGTAACCAGTTGAAGCAGTTCATTTAGCTGTTTTTCTAGAGCTGCAAGCAGTGGAAGCAGTCCATTTACCTGTTTTCCTGGAACTATAACCAGTTGAACCAGTTCTTTTCCCGGTTTTCCTGGAACTGCAACCAGTTGAATCAAGTTCAAGGTCAACCTCAACCTCTGGCCTCGAATTCCACAACTTCCTCTACCGATCACATTGGCAAGGGCTTATTCCAATGTCGAGTTTTAGTAGGCTCACTGTATATGTTACGGCTAAAGTGTAAACTTACTGTTTATACATTCGAGGATTAATGGGGATTTATGAGGATTAATTAAGGATTAATGAGGATTTATAAGGATTATTGGTGATTTATATGGATTTAAAAGGATTTATTGGCCAAAAAGGAATTATGGTGTACAAAATTTTGGGCAGATATTTACCCCTCGAGTTAAAATTAAATTTTGAACATAATGATTTAACTTTTTTTTGAAATTCCACCCAAAAAATTTCTACCAAAAGGACCAAAGTATACCCGAAATCTTTTTGGTAATATTATTACTCCAGAATATTCTCGGATGCCTTTTCAGTACAACGCAAAATATTGCTGAATCGATTTCGAATATTTCCGAATTGATACGAAGACATCCGACCCCACCTGTTATAAAATAATAATGAAATTAATTTAAATTAATATAAATAAAATATGACTAAGTACCTATTGGCTACAGCTTTAGTACTTTCCAAAAATCAGAATTAACGCCGTATAAAAGAAAGTCGTGTGTTGTAGACATCAGATATTTTGTAAAGTAGATACCTAATTCAGCCCCTCACATGTCAGTGATGATTGGTTTTTCAATTGCATCTATTAGCCATGTTCTTTATTCTTCTTTTCTTTCATAATACCATGATGCTTTTGAACCCAATTGTCCATTACAACTATTCGAAGGTAAATTTGGAATTAATTGACTTTTCAATTGATGCATGAAGTTTGTATGATTCATCTTCTGGTGATAACCACAAGACTTCGTTTTGGATTAAAATATTAACCACCTATCTGAATTATCAGATACAAACCTATAAGAACCGCCTGTATGCACGCTGAACAACTCGATTAAGTACTTCAAAATACACCTGATTCTTCAACAAATAGCCAAAACTTACTTGTTACTTTCTTATACGAAGTATAAGGAAGTATAGTAATCGTGATTTTTTTCGACTTCGAGATTTTGATGGATTTACACGTTTTGAGGGCCCCTGAATCCATTCTGACCATTTTCGCCATGATGTCTGTCTGTGTGTGTGTCTGTCTGTGTGTCTGTCTGTATCCACCATAACTCAAAAACGACTTATCGGACTTGATTCAAATTTCATATTTAAGAGTTTGAACAAATTTGTGGGTGCCACATTCAATGTTTTTCATCTAGCACAAAAACAAGTGACAGTTACCTGAAGACATTTTTAGGTTTTTTAGGAATATCTTGAAAAATAAACAATTTATGAGATTTTTTTATTCTTTAACATTGATTTAGAATTGAATTTTGAACAAATTTTGTTTGAACATTTTTTTGAAATTCTGTTAAAAAAATTTCAAAAAAAATAAAACATTGGTTTTTGTCGTAAAATTCGGTTATAATGAGTGGGACAAGGACAGATTTATGCGTATTGCAATAAGTGCGAGAGAGACTTCCGAAATCTATTTGAATATTGCTGGAAACGCTCAAAATTGAAACACGATTTTTACAAGAAATTTAACTTAATTTCTTTAGGAAAAGTAATTGTGGTAGTATCCGTATAAGAAAGTCATGTGTTGGGCACATCAGATATTTTCATATACTGGCACAAAATCACAAAAATTGTGGATAGTAATTGAAATATGTACTGAAAACACAATAAATATATAGATGAAAATTTGCATCATCCATAAAACTAGCAACTGTCTCTGTGGAATGTACTTGTAGCTATTAGATCATTTTTATTTGATTTGCCAGTAATTTTTTCTGATGTTAATTACTAAAATTTGTTTACATATTTTCCGGAGCTTTGACGGGCTGTAGAACAAGGTTATACCTACCTAGAGTGCATGATTTTTTTAGTGTAATAATGCGTGTAGCTTTTTCTAAAACATTATGTGTCGGGTAAAGCCTTCAAACATTTGAAATTTTCCAACGTTTTATTGTTGTATTTTTTTCTCACTTTGATAAAACAGATTATTAATATTACAGTTCGAATTCTTTTGAAGTAAAATTGGAGTTTGAAGGTATATTCAAAGTCAAAAGCTATGTTGTTGACATAAAGTTCTTTGACGCTTACATCCTTAAATACGTATCAACGTCAAAGGATTATTCTATACAGGTATTAGGTACGACACTACGAAAATCGGAATGTAGATATTTCAGAATTTATAAATCATAGTATCTCGCTCTCGAGTATTTTTTCGGCCTTTTTATAGAGATCATGCGCTTGCAAATATACCCTTTTTGTATGCTCATATTCTGCTAACTTTATTCGTATTATCTGTCCATGTTTACTTTGAATCAGTGCTGTCTGCTGTGCCTTGAACCATTTATTAATGAACTGTTTATAAAAGAGCAATACCAAATCGATGTGTACTCGATGTATACCTTTCCATTTATACTGTTCTAAAATTTAAATAACTAGTGCGACACTTCTTAATTATGTATATCTACAATAATCAACTGTTCAATCTTCTTGTGTTACTTATATTGTATTCTTATCTTCCTCATTCTTTCCCATATTGTTTTGACCTTGACCTGTTCCATAAATCCTAATTTGCTTGAAACAGTAGATACTATCTCCAAAATTAAACCCTACATCTGCATATTCAGGAATGGACATCATTTTATGAAAATATACCTACATATGCCTATCCAAGATATCAGCTCTATTGTCTCTACTGACTCTCTAGTTGTTATGATATAACAGGTGCAATCACCAAAATGTTACACAGACAACCTTACCACCTATCTGTATATTCCTACAGAGAACAGGAATCATTAGTATGTGACACATCGTTGAAATTATAAGTATTATTTCACACTTGAATGTAGGTACTGACTTTCCAGATAAAACCGGTCATTGTACTCGTATCCCCTTTATTGCTCCAGATTTCAATAGAACTTTCGCAACAATAATTTTAGACTGGTAGCTATTTTTATATTTTCTTGATTATCCATTTCAAGGCAGTAATTTAGAACTTAGCACATTTTTAATAGATCAGATGAAACTGCAAACAAATAAATTTAAGTAGCCATCATTTTGCTGTAAACAATACAAACGCCCTTAACTAATCCAATTTCAAATATCTTTTGGCAATACCTATTCCGGGCAATTAATGAACTGAAAACAGTGTTGTTACGATGATGGTTTGGTAATTTTCTTAATAGGTTAGGCATGAATTGCTGTTTGCAATTAGGAAATTTTTTTAAATAACTAAGTATCTACGTATTTCAAGAAAAATAGTAGTTTATGCAACAAGGTAGGAATTAAGAGATCCTGACGAGTGTGAAAATTGGGCCCGAGCGAAGCGAGGGCGCAAAAACACGAGGCAGAATTAATTCCTCTCGAGTAGCATACTCTATTTTTTTTCATACCTGTACGAAAATGGCCACTTCTTTTGCGTGAAACGCGCGAACAAATTATACCAGCAACATTGACATTTTTGCTTGACATTTTGCGGTGAGAAAATCACCTTGACAACCATAAACAAACACAAATAACTCCCGCATATCAGGGAGGGAATGGCTAACCAAGTTATTTTCCGCGTCTATCCTAAAAAGGCGACTTTGGGACTTTGTACCCGCATTTCACGCAAATAAAGTGGCCATTTTCGTGCAGGTATGAGAAAATAATAAATTATTACTTATAAGTAGTAGAACTTTTAAAAAAATAACGAACCGTAGGTGAACTGGAGGACAAAAAAATGTTTTATATTGTAATTTCCAATTTAGTGAGTTATTTCCTTCCACAACTAACCAAAACGACATTTATTGCACTTTACGCAAATTGTAAATTCCACAAACGTAGTCGCCTGTAAAAACTCACGTATGAAACGGCATAATATAATATCGAATCAATTTGAAAGGGATAATGGAGTCTGTGTTCTTCTTGCATACAAATACCACAAAAACTTACGTATTCCAATATTCAGTTTATTCGCTAATGGTTTCGTTAAATTGGATTTAAAAGATCATTTTATAATGTTAAAAAAATCATAAGCCCATTATTGCGATTAGCTACCGAAAAATTACAGGGTGTGATTGGGGTGTTGTGTGGTTAAAAAAATTTTATGATCGTAAGTTTTGTTCTAGACTAATTACTTTCAAGGTAAGACCAATTAGAAGGCTACAAATAATAATTACGACTGGTTTATTGAATAGATTAATTGTCGTTATAGATATGACACATGAAACAAACCAACAAAAACCTATAGAAGCTAAATAAATGACCCCATTTATTCAAAACTTTCGTGTATTTATTGTTTTAATATCTATATGAGATCACGCGAAACTCTACCTTCACTTACTAAATTGCCTCGTGGGCAATTTTATTACTTTTAAGGAGTAAGTACAATAGAAGGACAGGTCTTATTTCACAGAATGTTTAATTAAGCGTTTGGTGTGATAGTTCCTAGGAAAATATTGTTATAACTTCCGAAATTGCGTTTGTTTGCACATGCACTATCGTTTTACATCATTTCTGGTTTTAATTTAATTAATTTAGCGTGTTCATTTCAAATGCATGTGTATAAATTATGTTTTAAAAATAATCTTAATTATATTTTGTAATAATATATTAAACGGAAGCAAATTATTAGAAAAACTTACTTTTTATTATGCTTTACTTTGAGCAATGCAAAAAATCGAAAAGAAATCTTCAATAGGATCGAATACCTACCTTATAATGTTTTCATTAAAATATCAAAGTTCTACATCAAAAGGCTCTGACACATTTTTCTATCAACTGTTCCATCGCGACATACAGCAATATTTGGTCTATAAATAATATTTTTCATTTTTGATAAACTTTTTGCCTTTGAGCTTCTATTAAAATAGTATCTACGTAAAACAAACATTGATTTGAATATGAGTCTATTTTTATCACAAGTTAATTTTATCTGTAACCATATAGCCATAAAAAGAACAAACCAAAGTTATTAATAAAAATTTTACTGAATTGTTTATGTTGAGAAACCGATTGAATGCATGCTGCATCTAAAGTCTTCAAAAATCTTGTATTAATGGAGACGAAGCTTGAAGTCTATATTTAGAAAAGACTGTAGAACAAGGTTCTAAATACATTATTCAATACAGATATATTATAAGAAAACATTAATATACAGTACCTACTTATAAAAAATATCAAATGCAACTATTTTTAAATTTTTCTTTATATTAAACGAAAATTCATGTTGAATATCGTCGGTGTGAGCCACGGTTTTCGAATTTCCTCGACTTTGTCATCTCTGATGATTGAATATTTTTCAATCAGGGCAAGCTTCTGATTGATAACCGTTGATTGACGACTATGCAAAATATTAAATTTGGATGGATTAGTCAGTCCTTAAATGTGTGAAGAAATAATGTGTTTTAAATTTCAACCCCACAATTAAGACAATGTAACACTTTTTCCCTTTAAACCAAAAAAGAAAACATACCATTAGGTACCTAATTAATAAGATTTCTTAACATCCCATCAAGCTGTAAGTACATTTGTCTGCAGAAAAATGGCACGACTCTTGTAACTTAGATGTGTTCAAACAAAGTTAAACAAGCCTTATGTACCGAGAGATCAAAAATTATCTTGGTCAAAGGTGGTCATAAAATGAAAAACGACGGTCTTAACTTGTATCATCCTTTTGAAGTTTATCAAGTTATGTGCCATAATAAATATTGACACAATACTAGCTCCGACAATTATTTTAAAATCCATGACAACCTTTGACCAAGATAATTTTTGATCTCTCGGTAGGTATATTGTGCTATGTTTTGCATTATTTAAATTTTATTAATTACACTAGTTTACACTAAAAAT
The DNA here is from genome assembly GCA_963942485.1 of Pediacus dermestoides. Lineage (NCBI taxonomy): Eukaryota > Metazoa > Arthropoda > Insecta > Coleoptera > Cucujidae > Pediacus > Pediacus dermestoides. Next base: position 31,550,311 of record OZ012625.1, on the reverse strand, counting down.
GTAGATTTGATGAGAAGTGGCTTTTCTTATGTATTTTCTCCCGCTGAATTCGAATATCAAGGTTAAAATTATTTTTTTCATACCTGCACGAAAATGGCCACTTTATTTGCGTGAAATGCGGGTACAAAGTCGCCTTTATAGGGTAGTCACGGAAAATAAGGAGTGGGGCTAACATTTCTCACTTGGGTAAATATTTTCCTGATATGCGGGAGTTATTTGTGTTTGTTTATGATTGTCAAGGTGATTTTCTCACCGCAAAGTGTCAAGCAAAGTGTCAAGCAAAAATGTCAGTGTTATGCTGTTATAATTTGTTCGTGCGTTTCACGCAAAAGAAGTGGCCATTTTCGTACAGGTGTGAGTAAAAATAGAGTATGGTACAAGGGAGGAATTGATTCTGCTTTGTGTTCTTGCGCCTCCGCTTTGCTCGGGCCCAATTTTCACACTCGTCAGATTCTCTTAATTCCTACCTTGTTGCATAAACTACATACTTGATTTTAGATACTTGTTACAAAATAGTTTTTTGGGACAAATCGCTGTTTCCGGAGGAGATGAAGACGAGTCTGGAATAGCAGATGAGTCCGAAAAAACTGATTTACCTAGATACGTGTTACAAACAATATTTTTTTGTTAAAGGTCCCTAAAATACATTCAAACCCTTTATTATGTATGATATCTAATTGACATATCCTACGTAATACAATTTATGTCAATGTCACTAGAGCAAATATTTTTCAAAAATAGTAAACTTCGGATTTTACTTACCATGTTACTATAGTTACCTGACTGAAATGAGTCGGTAAAATAAAGATAGTCCGTAAAACAGAAATAGTCCCGAAAAGAGCCATTTTACGGACTGAAATGAGTCCGTAAAATAGCTATTTTGGGGACTGTGTAAAAAAAAAATTTTTAACCTTGATTTTCGAATTCAGCGGGAGAAAATACATAAAAAAGCCACTTCTCATCAAATGTACCTACATGAAAAAAAATTTATTTTGTAAACTAGTGTTATCGAAAATAGTAAAAAAATTTGGTACACCTTCAGGGATATCCTAAGATCAGTCGTTATTCGTCGTAGTGAAGTAAGTCCTCTACGTTCTGGGTTTTTGAAACGCCATATCTCGTGAACGATTGCCACTACAAAAAAACCTTCTGTATAAGTCAGCTACAAATTAGCTCTCTGTATTTTTTTCAATAAAGGTCACCGTTCTCGAGATATTTGCAAAAAACTGTTTATCGCGACCTTTGGCCTCGAGTAACTCAGCTAGCGGCAATCAAATCGATGGGGAACTTTCACCCATTATTGAGGGCTATATACTAAGGTGCATGCAAAAATTCAGCCTGTTACAACATTTTTCCATATTAAAATCTATTTTTCCTGGACTATAAATGAATTGGACCGAATTTACATGTAGGAATCCCAAAATTTGCTAAGATTAAGGGTATTGGTCATTGTCTTAGTTCATTTATTCTGTATCTACAGTGTGTTTCCGGATCGATCTACTGTAGGTGTAAAAGACCAAAAATTTAAGAGCAGTGGTTTCTGTTTCTTTAATCTAGCTCTGTTTACTTAGAAAATAATCTTTTATAAATTATGTAAAAAAAAATTTACAATTATAGAATTTGAAATAACCCCCTCAATAGGAATACCTATTGATTGCATAACTTTTTTTTATATTTGCCAATTTCATTGCCTACATAAATATAAAATATAAAACATACATAATTACATTGAAAGTCACTCACCAACATTTAAAATGCAATACAAAAGATAAACAAAAATATTTACAACAGACCTAAACAGATTGCGACCTGAATTCTAAAAATTCTACCAGGGAATATGGTTCTACATTAATAATATATTCCTTTAGTCGATTCCTCAATGCATCACCTTGAAGACATTTGTTATAGTATCAGGCAATACATTGAAGAACCGCATAGCGTCATAGCCGAATATAGTGGGCCCTTTTCTGTTAGAGTAAGCCTGTGAATAGGAAAGTTAAAATTCGCCTGCCTAGTACTGTAGTTGTGACTAGATAAAAATTGCCGGACTTTACATATATTTTTCTTTAAAAACATAACACATTCAAAAACATAAATACCATAAACCGTCAAAACTTTATGTTTTTTAAAAATGCCTCTACAAGAAACGCCAAACTTCATCCCACACATGGTTCGCAAAATTATTTTTTGCAATACAAAAACATGTTTTACATGACAACTTTGTCCGCAAAAAAGAATACCATACCTCAGTAGGTACCGAGTAAACAATTGTAAAATAGACAGTTCTTACTATGTATTTCGAGAGACATCAGGTTTTTCTTAAGAACTCTAATCACATACCTAACAATCTGTTTTCAGCTTAGTACAAATACAATCAATTTGTGTATAAAAGTTTAAGCTTTCATCGTAATAGATACCCAGCATTTTACAGTGTCCTCCAAACTCAACGTTTGCATTATTAAAAGTGACATGTGAAGGCACATGGACAACACAATTAAGTGTCTTTAAATAAGACACAACTAGTTTTTTTTACATTAAGTAATAATCCATTTTTATCTACGACTAATATATAATATATGTACAGCGTGATCAAGAATGACTGAATCTGTTGGTATTGAAAAAATAACTAGTGGAATTGGTACTATTGACGCAAACAACCGCACGGACGTTGGCGCGCACATCTTATTGTCAACTTTTAACAATCTTGACAATCTCAACATAACAATACTTCACCATAATATAACCTTAGATTTTGTAAACTGACATTTTTTATTGTGACAATCAGGTTTGCAAAACATACCACAAAAAAAATTCCGCATTTCGCAACTGTTTTAATACCAACAGATTCAGTCATTCCTGATCACGCTGTATTATATTTGTGTTTCTTGCAATATAATGAATTTCATTATTCCATACAAATTCCATTATTCCATACTTGTAAACCAATGAAAAAATAGTATAACAATCACAATTTCTGTGAAATTGAAAATAGCCATGGAAACCAAGACAAACAAAATGTCACTGTAAATAAATAATTGTCAAAATACTGATAGTGTTGTACGTGTTGTGTCATTTTGTAATGGAAAATGTGGAAAATGATATTGAAGATGGATTTTCGTCGTAGATAAAGTATAGTATACAGGCTGTTTCATTAAGGGTGGCCACCGGCCATATCTCGGAAACTACTGGGCATAGAAATTCAGGAAAAAAAATTTCATTACTAAAGGGGCCATGAGAAAATCCTGGAAATTATTTTTAAGTTCCGCATTTCGCCACAAGGGGGCGCAACTGAAAAGTAAATATAAAAATTCTAGATTTCTCCGAAAATTCCCACATTAAGGCATACCTTTGGTAACATCATTAGAAAGCTTGGACAATTCTGCATCATTTTGGTTTAAGACTCATTGGCGTACCGACCTTAATAAGAGTGGGGGAAGCTATTGAAAGTGTAATCATTTAAATCGCTGTAACTTCTAAACGACTTATTCGATTTTAGTAAACTTAAGCTTGTTTGGAAGAGAAATATAAGTACTTTTAATTATCGCATCCAATGGTACACGATAGTTTCTAATAAAATTGCTAGACGGCGTAATTTGAAATAATAACAGTTTTTTTGATTTTATCTCAAAATTTTAAATTAGACGGTATAATTATGATACCATAATCAGAAAGTAGATTAAATTTGCAAGAAAAAACGTGAAAACCGCAGTTTGATATCTTCGTTCGTTTCAGAGTTATTGTCAAAAGAATAATTTTTAACACTTTATTGAAGAAATGATTGTTTTCATAGTTCCGTGGTCAAGTATTCCATGACAAAAAGTATCTTTAAACTTTATGGTTGTGTAGGTTAGTCACTTATTATTCCAATGGCCCAAAAACTACTTTAGAATTACCTATGTAATAACATAATCATAAATAATTTAGGCACAATTCTAATATGGTTTAAAAAAAAATCTAGATAGCCCTGGAACAAGATCGGCAGGTTTCCATGGAGATCAATAAATTGGAATAGTTGTCAACTGATTTAATTTTGATAGGTGTTGTGCTGACAAAAGTTTCTTCTTGATTCTTTTTGAATTTCTTGTTACCTACTTATTTTAAAATTTGTGATACATCCCTCAAAAATGGCTTATACCAATGCCGATGTTTACGATATGCTTAAGTAAGATTCTCCATTCAGATGGCCATTAAAAATAAACGGTCCCATAATTCTGTTCTAAAACTCTGCACCACCTGTTTTGGTGATCCACTTTTCGCATTCAATGAGGATTTGTTTGTGACCAATAGTACATATTGTATAAATTAACGATACCACAGCTAGTAAAACTGGCTTCATCAGTCCATAATACCAGGGAGAGGAATTGAAAATTTTTGAGGGATGTAGAACAAATTTTGATATAGGCAACAAGAAATTTAAAAAGAATCAAGGAGAAACTTTTGTCAGCACATCACCTATATCAAAATTAAATCAGCTGACAACTTTTCCAATTTATTTATCTCCTGCCGATCTTGTTTCACGGCTATCAAGATTTATTTTTTTAAAACCATATTAGATTAATTATTGTGCCTAAATTCGAAGTTTTCCATGATTATGTTATTAATTCTAGAGTAGTTTTTGGACCATTGGAATAATGAATGATAAACCTACACAACCATAAAGTTTAAAAATGTTTTTTGACATGGAATACTTGACCACGGAACTATGAAAACAATCATTTCTTCAATAAAGTGTTAAAAACTATTCTTTTGACAATAACTCTGAAACGAACGAAGATATCAAACTGTGGTTTTCACGATTTTTCTTGCAAATTTAATCTACTTTCCGATTATGGTATCATAATTATACCGTCTAATTTAAAATTTTGAGATAAAATCAAAAAAACTGTTATTATTTCAAACTACGCCCTCTAGCAATTTTATTGGAAAATATCGTGTACCATTGGATGCGATAATTAAAAGTACCTATATTTCTCTTCCAAACAAGCTTAAGTTTACTAAAATCGAATAAGTGGTTTAGAAGTTACAGCGATTTAAATGATTACACTTTCAATAGCTTCTCCCACTCTTACTAAGGTCGGTACGCCAATGACCCTTAAACCAAAATGATGCAGAATTGTTCAAGCTTTCTAATGATGTTACCAAAGGTATACTTAATGTGGGAATTTTCGGAGAAATCTAGAATTTTTATATTTACTTTTCAGTTGCGCCCCCTTGTGGCGAAATGCGGAACTTAAAAATAATTTCCAGGATTTTCTCATGGCCATTTTAGTAATGAAATTTTTTTTCCTGAATTTCTATGCCCAGTAGTTTCCGAGATATAGCCGGTGGCCACCCTTAATGAAACAGCCTGTACAACTCGCTATAATGGCTATTATTCCCTCGGATGTTACAACACTCGCTCGCTTCGCTCGCTCGAGTTGTAATTTTCATCCTCAGGAATAATAGCTGTCATTATAGCGTCGTAGTATAATATACTATTAACCAAGGAATTGGTCATGCATGTAATGGTATTGTTCACAACATTATTAGGAATTCTATTATCGACAGGTATTAAGATGTTAGTATCATCAGCATAACTAAATAGGTAAGGAGTCGGAGAATTAGAGAAAATCTCAGGCAGATCATTGACAAAGATAACAAAAAGCAGAGGGCCTAAAATGCTCCCCTGCGGTATTCCACCGACAATTGCCAAGGCACTCGTGACAGTACATGCACATTCCTTGGAACGCAACACAACCCTTTGAGAGCCGCCCGTGAGGTAAGACTGTAACAATTTTAGTGCTACCTCTCACGCCATATCTCTCCAGTTTACTTAAAAGAAGTTTATGATTAACACTGTCAAATGCCTTTGACAAATCGACAAAAACACCACAGGCAGATGAGGACCTCTCAAGTAAATCTAGTAAAGTACTGGTAAAGTCAAAGACAGCAGTGTCAATGCTTCTACCCTGAATAAATCCATGTTGTGATGTATTAAATAGATCATACTCATTGAAGAAATTTAAAATTTTATTATACAAGAACGTATATCAAGAGTCCTGTGGAATTGTGCGGCTCTATATAGGGTGTGTCACGACGAGTTGACAGTAGACATAACTCTATTACTAAACACAATTTGGTTCTAAAAATTGGTACACACCCATTATACAATGTGCTCCATTTAATGAAAATATTGCCACCTTTCTGGTACTTCCGGTATACGGGAAGTAGTAATGTTTTTACTCAATATTTGTACATAAAAAACGATTATAAATTGACCGTAATTCAAATATATTATTGCCGCCCGAAAACGCTTTGAGATCGGAGAGTCCTGTGTGACGTCACGAATCTAGTTGACATTGCCATGTCTAAATATTTTTTACGCGTTTGACATTTTTCGAAATAAGTCAAAATACGGCGTGCTGCACTGTGGAACTAGATTCGTGACGTCAGCAGTCTTTTGTGCCGATTCGGACGTTTCCGGGCAATCCGTGGAAATTTCAAATTTTACAATACTTTTTATTTATTTACTCGGAAAGTACGGACCAAAAATTTTTTTTCAAAAATATTGATAGTAATAATTTGGTATCAGCTCTTGGTATCAGCTTTAAAAAATATTTTGAAAATCATGCAAATTCCCTATTGGCCGGTAGTTATATAGGAACTGCACATCACCTTTTTTTAACAGAGGCATCACAAGTGCCTGCTTAAGCTTAACAGGAAATATTCCTTAATTCAAAGCAGCATTAAATATGACACATAAGGGTCGCGAAAGGACTGTTATGCACTTTTTAACAATAAACCACGGAATCCCATCCGGGCCACTGCTTTGTTTTGGTTTCAGACTATTACATATTTCAATAATATCGTTTTCATTTATAGATGAGAAAGTAATACAGTTATGGTTTCGTGGAAATTTAAATTCATAAACATTTTCATCACAAAAGTTATGATACATATTATTTATGGTATTAACAAAATATTCGTTAAATCGCTCGGCCAACAACTTGTTATCCATATCATTAAGCAACCTTGCTCCTCACCAACAAAAGAAAAATACTTGAACGAGGGCGGACTCTGATATACAAGTGGTGATTTGATAGGACTTAGAGGATAACCGCGAAAATGTGAAACCGAACTAAGGAACATATATATTATTATTATATACTCCTAATTAATTTATAAAAAACGTTTTTAAAGTAAGAGACTTGACATGGGCAGAAATAGGATTTTGTGAGAAAGAGGCACTCTGGTATTCTCAAGCGGGTAGGGAAAAGACGCTACACAACAAACTCTGTGAAAATTGTGTGAGGTACGAAATTTTATATTAATATTATTTTTAAGTAATTAATTTAAAGTCCCCGGTTTTAATTTTTCAATTATTCCGTCTTTGTATTACTATAAGTTTTGTTTAACCCTTAGAAATTCTATGTAAAAAAAACAAATCATGAACTAAATTAAGTCGCTATATAAATTACAAATCTCAAAAAAATATCACAGTAGAAACCGTAATATTGTTATAATTCACATTCAGAAATAATAAATTGTTGTGTGCTCAAATAATTATAAAAAAACATTATAAAATATTTGCCTATGATTGAGATATCAAATTCAAACGTAATCACTTAAAGATATCTTTCTTACCTAATAACGCGATCAATGAAATCAATTTAAAAGATTCTGTTAACGTTTATTTTTAAAAATCTCAACACAAATTACCCAAAAAAAAATAATTATGTAACATTTTGTTAGTTGTCGATTTGGGGGACCCGGGGGACTCAAAAAGAATTCTTGGAAAAGACTGAGCATATATCTCATCGGTATGTTACATGAAAACCTCTTTAAATAAATTGTGATTAATTGATTATTATTAAATACAAGAGGACACTGGAATGGATAATTTTAATGATTATTATTTGTGAAATAAATATTATACAGAGTGAGTCAGTTTTTTGTAGCAGGACTTTAACAGTTGATAGAGGACGTTTTTTTAAGAAGAAAATTTCCTATATACATGGGTTGTAGAAAGCTTCGTTTGTGAGATACAGGGTGTTGAAATACGTTTTTTATTTTACTTTTTCTTTAATATAAAAATACCTGTTTAAAATAAAATTATGATATTGTGGCAAAAGACTAAGTACTTGTGTGCAAATAGTTTAACATAAAAATATATCGTTTAATATTTCCAGTGGCGTAGATAGAGGGGTTAGTACTTTTATTGAAAAAAATATTAACCAACTGAAATTTCAAATTTCAAAACTTCAAGCATATGAAAGAGCATTCAATTTTGTTTAAAAAAGACCCTCTTGTCACAAGTCGATAAGATGCACCATTTTGAAGATAACCAGAAATGTTTGTAAGTCAGAAATTTATTTAATACTAGGTATAGGTACCTATGTCAAATTTAATATAATTTCGGGTTCATTACAATATGGAGACTCACGCACTATAGGTGAGCACTCCAGGTCTTGGAGATTTGCTGATAGAGTTGATCAAGCATGCTCCTATAATAATAATAATAAAGAAATTAAAGGAATTGATAAACGAATGTTTACAAGAAGCTACACTGAAAAAAGTAAACGTGTATTTTTACTATGATAATCATTAACCACCATGTGAGCAATCATAATCATAGTAAAAGTACGTAACTCGGTAAAATTACATGTCTCACGGGATTTTACATAAAATATGTAATTTTAAAATTACAGGAATATTGTACTTTTACCAGATAACACGCAGACAAACTATGTGATTGGTCAACGACTTACATAAAACATGTAATAAAGTACAATAGTCATGTTCTTTACATTATACAGGGTGTCTTAATTTCGATGGGAATGGGAGGTTTCACCCATTTCTAGGCGAGATAGAAAAAAATGGTTTTCGCAATACTGTGCTCGATTTTTCTTAAAAATCGATTGGTAAAAACCACATCTTGATATCTCTAACCGTTATTAAGATATCTTTAAAAAGTGACATTTAGCCGATTTTTAAAAAGTGTCATAACTTTTTTGTTTATTAAAATATTTTAAGTCTGTAAAGTGTTTGTTATAGTAGTTTTTCACGTAGAATAATGTGCACTAGAAATTTTTGTTCTAGGTTCAATACATTTCGAGTTATTACACCTAACTTTCTTATTTTAAATGCAAACCATAGTTGGCTATGCGATTAAAAAATTGCTTATTTTTTTATATTTTCAAAAATATATATCTTGGTATACTTATTTTTATATCTCACTGAATTATACGTTTTTATATCTTTAAATTCGTAAATTAAATGTTTTGAATATTATTAGTAGGCGTTGTTAAAGAAAAATATATCAATGAACGAGCGTCAAATAGTAAAAGCCATTTTATGAATTTTATATTTAAATAATATAATTTTCTTTTGTCTAAGTTACGAATTGGTAAATTGGTTCCGAAATCCAGGGGGGGCAACTGACCCCTCTTGCCCCCCCCTTGCGAGCGCCTATGACTACACTTGATATTCATTGATTTGATGATTGAATGATAGCATGCCGGTAAATAAGTTATAGGAAGCAGTGAAAAGTAAAGGTGTTACTACTACATACAAATGCCATGAAAGAACTATATCAAGGCTCAAAAAGCCAGATTAAAGTAGGGCAAAGCTTTTCTGTGGCGTTCTTGGTAAAAAACGGATTAGGTACGTCAGGGCTGGACTACACTGTTTAAAATATAATTATGTTGATAAGGCTCTAACAGATTGAAAGAGAAAATGTAGAAGAATCGCGAGGTTCAAATTGACGAAGGATCAGTACCTATACAATTTACTTTTTGCCGATAATCAAGTAATTTTAGCAGAAAATGGGGAAGACGTGAATTATACGTTCCGGAAACTGGTATAGAAGTTTAAATTGTGGGGGTTAAAAACCTAAAAATCAACATGGAGAAAACGCAATACATGACAATTGGAATCGAGGGACGTGATATGATAACTGATGAGGGAATTATTAAGCACACAACAGAGTATATAGATATCTCGGGATCATACTAACATCTGATGGACGAGACATACAAGATATGCAAAATAAAATTGGACGAGGAAAAAATGTTATTAAACAACTACACCCTTGCATATGGAACGACAAGAACAATACAAATAAAAAACGCCTCTTTAGTACATTTGTTGAAAGCACCGTGACATATGGAGCAGAGATCTGGACACTAACCAAGAGAGGAAAAGAACGCTTAAATGCCACAGAAATGATGTTTTGGAGACGATCCAGTAAAAAAACAATAATGGACAGAACAAAATACCAAACGAACAGATTAAAGAGAGAATGCAAGTTTACGATCTCTACTAGAAAAGATTGAAAAGAAAAAAATTCATATGGTCTAGCCATATGAGAAGAATGAACGCAAAAAGAAACGCTATCGATCTAACCAAAGCGTTTGATCATGTAAACTATTGTAAACTATGAAATACTATTAAAAATATCTGATGTGCCCAACACATGACTTTCTTATACTTACGGATAGTATCACAATAATTACTTTTCCTAAAGAAATTAAGTTAAATTTCTTGTAAAAATTTTGAAGGTTTCCAGCAATTTTCAAATAGTTCTCTGTCGCACTTATTGCATTACGCATAAATCTGTCCTTGTCCCACTCATTATAACCGAATTTTACGACGAAAATGTGTTTTATTTTAGATTTTTGACCTATTACTCACTTAAAAAAATCTCCCGTTATGAAATTACATTTATTTATTCATTATTATTGTTTTCGGTACCATAGAAACCAATAAAATAAAAAAAAACTAATGGACCGGTCCTTCTGGGATTCGAACCCGGGACCCTCTGTTTGGCAGCCATATAATGAAACACATGGTCTACCTCGACCATCGGATTCAACTATCAACGCGCGCTATGAGAAATATAAAGTGTTTTAAGAATAACTAGTTTTTTTGACTTTTTTTGGAGGAATTTCAAAAAAAAATTCAAACAAAATTTGTTCAAAATTCAATTCTAAATCAATGTTAAAGAATAAAAAAATCTCATAAATTATTTATTTTTCAAGATATTCTTAAAAAACCTAAAAATGTCATCAGGTAACTGTCACTTGTTTTGGTGCTAGATAAAAAACATTGAATGTGGCACCCACAATTTTGTTCAAACTCTTAAATATGAAATTTGAATCAAATCCAATAAGTCGTTTTTGAGTTATGGTGGATACAGACAGACAGACAGACAGACAGACAGACAGACAGACAGACAGACAGACAGACAGACAGACAGACAGACAGACAGACAGACAGACAGACAGACAGACAGACAGACAGACAGACAGACAGACAGACAGACAGACAGACAGACAGACAGACAGACAGACAGACAGACAGACAGACAGACAGACAGACAGACAGACAGACAGACAGACAGACAGACAGACAGACAGACAGACAGACAGACAGACAGACAGACAGACAGACAGACAGACAGACAGACAGACAGACAGACAGACAGACAGACAGACAGACAGACAGACAGACAGACAGACAGACAGACAGACAGACAGACAGACAGACAGACAGACAGACAGACAGACAGACAGACAGACAGACAGACAGACAGACAGACAGACAGACAGACAGACAGACAGACAGACAGACAGACAGACAGACAGACAGACAGACAGACAGACAGACAGACAGACAGACAGACAGACAGACAGACAGACAGACAGACAGACAGACAGACAGACAGACAGACAGACAGACAGACAGACAGACAGACAGACAGACAGACAGACAGACAGACAGACAGACAGACAGACAGACAGACAGACAGACAGACAGACAGACAGACAGACAGACAGACAGACAGACAGACAGACAGACAGACAGACAGACAGACAGACAGACAGACAGACAGACAGACAGACAGACAGACAGACAGACAGACAGACAGACAGACAGACAGACAGACAGACAGACAGACAGACAGACAGACAGACAGACAGACAGACAGACAGACAGACAGACAGACAGACAGACAGACAGACAGACAGACAGACAGACAGACAGACAGACAGACAGACAGACAGACAGACAGACAGACAGACAGACAGACAGACAGACAGACAGACAGACAGACAGACAGACAGACAGACAGACAGACAGACAGACAGACAGACAGACAGACAGACAGACAGACAGACAGACAGACAGACAGACAGACAGACAGACAGACAGACAGACAGACAGACAGACAGACAGACAGACAGACAGACAGACAGACAGACAGACAGACAGACAGACAGACAGACAGACAGACAGACAGACAGACAGACAGACAGACAGACAGACAGACAGACAGACAGACAGACAGACAGACAGACAGACAGACAGACAGACAGACAGACAGACAGACAGACAGACAGACAGACAGACAGACAGACAGACAGACAGACAGACAGACAGACAGACAGACAGACAGACAGACAGACAGACAGACAGACAGACAGACAGACAGACAGACAGACAGACAGACAGACAGACAGACAGACAGACAGACAGACAGACAGACAGACAGACAGACAGACAGACAGACAGACAGACAGACAGACAGACAGACAGACAGACAGACAGACAGACAGACAGACAGACAGACAGACAGACAGACAGACAGACAGACAGACAGACAGACAGACAGACAGACAGACAGACAGACAGACAGACAGACAGACAGACAGACAGACAGACAGACAGACAGACAGACAGACAGACAGACAGACAGACAGACAGACAGACAGACAGACAGACAGACAGACAGACAGACAGACAGACAGACAGACAGACAGACAGACAGACAGACAGACAGACAGACAGACAGACAGACAGACAGACAGACAGACAGACAGACAGACAGACAGACAGACAGACAGACAGACAGACAGACAGACAGACAGACAGACAGACAGACAGACAGACAGACAGACAGACAGACAGACAGACAGACAGACAGACAGACAGACAGACAGACAGACAGACAGACAGACAGACAGACAGACAGACAGACAGACAGACAGACAGACAGACAGACAGACAGACAGACAGACAGACAGACAGACAGACAGACAGACAGACAGACAGACATCATGGCGAAAATGGTCAAAATGGATTCAGGGGCCCTCAAAACGTGTAAATCCATCAAAATCTCGAAGTCGAAAAAAATCACGATTACAATACTTCCTTATACTACGTATAAGAAAGTAAAAACTTTATGTCTACGGTATTAGAGGCACTGTACTAACTTTAATTAAATCTTATCTGAGCAATTGCCAACAATATGTTACGGAAACAGATAATTCGACGGGTTGTTGTTGTCTTGGTGATGCGGCCCCTGAGGGTATACCCATAAGTAGTTCTCGCAGGCACTGACGCCAAAAGACCCATTGTGCGCATCCACCTTTATGCTAGTCCTCATTCCAAAGGCCAGTCCTAGCTACTAGAGCCAAGATCTTGCCCAATTGCAATTTTCTAGCGTCTTCTGGAGTCAGATATCTGACTCTGAGTAATATGATGCCCGTAATAGCAGCGATGACATGAATAGGAGTTTCTTCCTCATCACAACATAGCCTGCAAGTTGGGTCGGATAAACAAATAAAATCAAACAAGCTTACCATTGTTAAAGGTGTTCCTCAAGGCTCGATTCTGGGTCCGCTCTTATATATCCTTTACACAAACGTCCGTCTATTAGCATTAAAAGGCGATATTGTGCAGTTTGCAGATGATACCTCTGTTGTTTTCGCAACTACAATTTATTGTTTAAATTGCAATAATTTCAAAAGTATACATTTTACCGAGCATTTTACCCAAAAAAGACTCTCCGAAAAGGTCTCATGGTATTTTGTCATAAAGTCGCACTGACAAAAGTTATCAACAATTTATTGTTTAAAACGCAATAATTCGAAAAGTATGTATACATTTTACCGAAAAAAGTTTCAAACAAAAATTGTGCAAAATAAAAAGACTCTCCGAAATGGTCTAACAAATTATTTAAAATAATTTATTTTCTTTAGTGCCCTGTACATCAAAAAGAAAGCATCATTCGACCATAGTTTATTAGACAAACCACCTTTAATTTTCGCTAAACTATCGACTGGTGAAATCCTGACGATATAAACTGTATATGCTCTATCTAAAAAAATAGCTATAGCTAGCTACATTTATGCTCTGCGAATCATCACAATATACGTAAATAAACAAACTGCGCTGATTGTATTCAATTCTTTTATTCAGAGCCGTATCAGATATGGGGTGTTGCTTTGGGGTGGCTTTTCTGAGATTTCGAGAATTCTTGTGCTTCAGAAGATGTGCCTCAGGAGTCTCAGGACGATATTCGGCTTACTCTATACGGAAAGCTGCAAGAGTGTTTCTGTGAAAAATAATATACTTACTGTGGTTGGACTGTTGATACATTTTGAAGTCATCGATTTTTGTAGCTGGAAATAAGAACATAATTACAAATGAGGAAAGGCAACATCATCATAACACACGTCACAGGGAAGATTTTTTATCTGCCAAATTAAATTACACTTACCTGTAAAAGAATGCAACCTGTATGCTTATAAAAATCTATAACAATATCCCAATAGATGCAAGAAACCTCTCAATAAAGCAACTCAAAACGAAATTAACGCCTTTTCTCACTCAAAAAGCTTATTATAGCGTGGATGAGTACCTCAAGGACACAGTAATTCCTAAGTAACTGTATTACATCCTACCTATTTTGTTATTGTTACTTATGTTGTTATTTGTCTCATATTATCTCATATTGTTTCACTGACATGTTTAATTTTCCTGTGTGATTAAATTCGATCCTCACAATTACGATCTCGTAAACCGTAAGAGATACAGGGTCGGTTAATGGGACAAAATTTGAGGCATTCGAAGTGTAAAATGAATCTGTCATCAAAACCGTGATATCTCTTTTCGTTCCTGAATTATCCTGAAAAAACTGAAAAGGTCGATTTTTTATTTTTCTGTCTAGTTCGGTTGTTTCACAACCGATTTAAATTTAGTAAAAACATTATTAGAGCAACTTTTTATGGTCTACACGATTAGATACAAAAAATTTTTTTCGGCGTTTTATTTTTGTGAAACCATCATGAGGTCCATTTTTTCTTATGGGCGCCATATTTGATTTTAATGTCATATTTTAGCATATTTTTTGCTGATTTCAATGATGTATCACACTTCATGGATATCTTTGATTTTAGGATCAGTTTTTCAAAAAAAATGTTTTATTTACAAAAAAAATATTTGAAACAAATGAAATAGTACACACAACGAAATAAATCAATCTGCACGTAAAGCATCACTTAAGCTCCTCATAAGATAATATACTATTATTTTAGATTTTTGACCTATTTGACTTTGAACGAAACCAGGGTTGTAATTCTTGGTTTCGTTTGATTTTGTACAGTACTACTAGAGAGCAGCCTCACTCTCTATTGACGGCTAAGGGCTTATGCCATAGTACTGTTGTTGGTTGATTTGTTTACTACTTGGATCGCAGCCTCACGTTCCATTATTATGGCTTGGAGTAGTAGTAGGTAGTGATAGACCAAAGTTGAGTTTTTGACTATATTTTATTATAAAAAATTACCAGTTTATATACAAAAAATAATTACAAGCTAATCATAATAATTAATAGAAATAAGCGAGCGGGATGTGCAAAAGTGCAAGTTCAGTTAATTGATTGATAGGTGTATTAAACTGGCACAATTGCAACATCGCGCTGACTGTATTTTGTCGGTGTAATGAACCCGCAATGCATTAATTTCACAGGAAAATATGTTTAAATTTGGAGATTTAACATTCTGGCGGGCTCCGGACGACGTTGATTTGGCTGTAGAGAAGTTGTAGCTCAATCTTTTCTTCTGCAGTGTAGTGGTGGTTCTGCAAACAGTGGAAACCGCCCGCTTTTAACTGAAGTTTTTGCGTAAGAGGCCAGGACTGCTATTGTGTTGATGCGTTTCAGTGGTGCTTCAATGATGATTGTATTTACACGAGATGGAGACATCAGATCGTGTAAGCTGCCGCGGCCTAGAGGAACGAACAGCTTGGCTACTTCAGAGACCACATTTCGTTTAATGGTTGGAAAATGTTTTGGTGTTTTCTACTTTGAATCGAAAGGTGTCATCATGGGAAGCACAAAACACCACGGTATGCTTCCTCCATCTCAACAGTATGTCTGTTAATTCTTGTTGCAGCCTGGGTCCTACGTGCATAGTTTCATTTAAACTGATGCCGTTGGTGGTTTTGGATGATGCATCGAACACCCCGCGTAGTTTGGTTGTGATGCTCGATTCTCGAATGACGGGCTGATGTGGGATGTTGTATTTTCCATCATTGTTTTGATTGGGTGGAATTACTTTCATGTGCTCGAGATCCTGGTACTCTTGCTTCAATTCCTTGTTGGATCTTTTTTCTAACTTCTTCTCAAGCTGAATGAAATGAACGACTGCTTTTGGTTTTGATTCTCCCAGTTGTGGTAGTATCTGCTTGAATGGAATTTTTACAATGTACTGGCTATCAAGATTTCTTGACACAGTTTCCTCGTATTTCTTCTCGCAGTTCAAATTTTCTGGGGATAGTCGAATCGGCTTGGATGAGGTGGCGTCTTTGATGTCTTTTTCTTCTGTCATGAATTTCATTACCGAGGACAGGGGTTGCATCTCGGTTGGGTTGAGAAGAGACGATTCGTACAGCTTGTTGGTTTCGGAGTCCCATTTTCGGCTGATAATTCGTCCGTTCATGGGGCCCCATTGTTCAGTATCAATGCCTAAATTTTCGATTCCTTTTAGGCACTCGTAGGTAGTATCGTATAATTTTTGGATCTGACCAATGGACTCGTGTTGGATGACCGGGAGATCCAGGATTTGGTCAAATAATTTGGCGATTATGAGCCTGGTATTTTGGTACCGGCTCTGTAGGAGACTCCAGGCTGTTTCATAGTTGGCCTCGGATATGCTGAGATGTTGTATTATTTTGGCGGCTTCGTCTCGAACGTTCATCTTCAGATATTGAATCTTTTCGACACACGTGAGGACCTGGTTGTTGTGGATTACTTGACAGAACAGATTGTGGAAGGTGGTCCAGTTTTCATAACCACCCCCGAATTGTGGCAATTGTATTTTGGGCAGCGATATGTTTGGTTTGTTGGATGCTGTGTTGTTGGCAATTTTTGTTTCCAACTCATCAACAATTTGGTCGAATTTATCTTCTGTGCTCCAAAATACATCATTCTTGAAGTATGGGTGTTTGGCAAGGGTTGCTTCAGCCACCATTTCTTCGTGGAGCTGCACAATAGATGACCATTGCGCAGCGATTTTCTTCAGAAGAGCTTCGTATGTAATCTTAGTTCTATTCTCCTCTAGTTTGATTTTTATGGTTTGAATGGTGCGGTCCAGCATTTCAAGACGTACTTCTTGCTTACGGATCCGCTTCGTTTGTTCAGGGTCACTGCTTTCATTTTCTTTAAAGGTTGTAAGGTGGGATTCAAGTTGAAGATGACTTTTTTCTGTGCCAGATGGCTGGCTGGCTGCTTGGGCGCATTTGTTCAGATAAATCATAGCTTCGTTGTAGACTTTCTTAATTTGGCCCATATAATCCTGCTGGAAGTAGGGGTGATCAGGGATGTTCAGCTCCACTAACTTTCCATGATTACGTGTGGCCTCTTGTAGACATTGGTTTATGTCGGATTTTCTTTGAAGGATATAGGATTCAGTCTTACGATATGACGCATCTTTTTTGGTATTCGTAAGAGTCTGCTTTAGTTGTTTCCCGATGGCTTCTTGTGAAAGTGCAATGTGGTTAGCCTCTTGGATATGATCTAACTGATTGATTTCTTCTGAGTCGGACATCGTGGTTGTATTGAATTATGTGCTGATTTTTTGCTCGAAGGACCATGAACGAAACCAGGGTTGTAATTCTTGGTTTCGTTTGATTTTGTACAGTACTACTAGAGAGCAGCCTCACTCTCTATTGACGGCTAAGGGCTTATGCCATAGTATTGTTGTTGGTTGATTTGTTTACTACTTGGATCGCAGCCTCACGTTCCATTATTATGGCTTGGAATAGTAGTAGGTAGTGATAGACCAAAGTTGAGTTTTGTGACTATATTTTATTATAAAAAACTACCAGTTTATATACAAAAAATAATTACAAGCTAATCATAATAATTAATAGAAATAAGCGAGCGGGATGTGCAAAAGTGCAAGTTCAGTTAATTGATTGATAGGTGTATTAAACTGGCACAATTGCAACATCGCGCTGACTGTATTTTGTCGGTGTAATGAACCCGCAATGCATTAATTTCACAGGAAAATATGTTTAAATTTGGAGATTTAACACACTTAAAAAAATCTTTCGATAAAAAATCACATTTATTCATTATTATTGTTTTCGGTACCATAGAAACCAGTAAAATAAAAAAAAACTAATGGTCCTTCTGGGATTCGAACCCGGGATCTTCCGTTTGGCAGCCAATCCTCTATGTCTAGACTACCTAGACCATCGGATTCAACGATCAACGCGCGCTATGAGAAATACATATAAGTGTTTCAAGAATATCTAGTTTTTTTGAAATTTTTTGACCGAATTTCAAAAAAAATTCAAACAAAATTTGTTCAAAATTCCTAAAAAACCTAAAAATGTCTTCAGGTAAGTACCACGTGTGTTGGTGCTAGATGAAAAACATTTAATGTGGCACCCACAAATTTGTTCAAACTCTTAAATATGAAATTTGAATCAAATCCGATAACTCATTTTTGAGTTATGGTGGATACAGACAGACATCATGGCGAAAATGGTCAAAATGGATTCAGGGGCCCCCAAAACGTGTAAATCCATCAAAATCTAGAAGTCGAAAAACATCACTGCCCCCAAAATCGGGACAATCCCGGAAGACCGGGACATTTGGCAACCCTAAGATAAGTGTACTAATTTTGTTTAGAAAAGTACAGAAAATAAGATTTTCTTATTAAAATATCTGATGTGCCCAACACATGACTTTCTTATACGGATAGTACCACAATTACTTTTCCTAAAGAAATTAAGTTAAATTTCTTGTAAAAATCGTGTTTCAATTTTCAGGGTTTCCAGCAATATTCAAATAAATTTCGGAAGTCTCTCTCGCACTTATTGCAATACGCATAAATCTGTCCTTGTCCTACTCATTATAACCGAATTTTACGACAAAAATAAGTGTTTCATTTTTTTGAAAGAATTTCAAAAAAAACTTCAAACAAAATTTGTTCAAAATTCAATTCTAAATCAATGTTATAGAATAAAAAAATCTCATAAATTATTTATTTTTCAAGATATTCCTAAAAAACCTAAAAATGTCTTCAGGTAAGTGTCACTTGTGTTGGTGCTAGATAAAAAACATTTAATGTGGCACCCACAAATTTGTTCAAACTCTTAAACATGAAATTTGAATCAAATCCGATAACTCGCTTTTGAGTTATGGTGGATACAGACAGACAGACATCATGGCGAAAATGGTCAAAATGGATCCAGGGGCCCTCAAAACGTGTAAATCCATCAAAATCTCGAAGTCGAAAAAAATCACGATTACTTTTACTTTCTTATACGAAGTAATAAGAAACTAAAAAGCTATAAAGCACACTGAGAAAAAAGTTATGGTCGTTTTAATCCGTAAAGAGTACAATACAGAGCGCCTTTTAACGGCTACAGTAAATCGGTGTTCATAATAGGTTTCTCATACCAAAATATGTGTCCAACACATGACTTTCTTATACATTACCATGATACAGTTTTAATCTTTGGAAAATACTGAAGGGGTAGCCAATAATCACATGCAGTCAACATTCAATACGTTATTAATATAAAATCACATTTATTTATTATTATTGTTTTCGGTACCATAGAAACCAGTAAAATTTAAAAAAATAATGGTCCTTCTGGGATTCGAACCCGCGACCTTCCGTTAGGCAGTCAAGTCCCTTTAGTCACTAGTCTATCTCGGCTGTCGGATTTCGGATTCAACGCGCACTATGAGAAATATAGGGTGGTCCAGGTTAAACATCATTAATTTTTGGATTGTCTGTTCAATTTAGAGGAAATAGTTACTCTTGAAAATTTTTTATTTAAGGTTTCGCTTTTGAGATATTTGAGTTTGAAGGTTTGGAAACACAACATCAAATGCTATGCTGAATTAAAGAAAATTTTGAATAAGTTCTCAAAATAGGCTTTGATACATTTTCGAGCTTTTTTTGCTACGGAATTAATCGCTGCCAAAACTTGATGGCAATTTTCCGAATTTTTCAGACCTAACCGAAGTTTTCTTTATTTCAGCACAGCATTTGATATTGTGTTTCCAAACCTTCAAACTCAAATATCCCAAAAATGAAACCTTAAATTAAAATTTTAGAGAGTAACTATTTTCTCTAAATTAAACAGACAATCCAAAAATTGTATTTTCCTCGCAATATATCCAGTGGCGTCATAAATTGGAGGGAAAAGTGGAATGGCCCCCAGTATCTACGCCACTGGAGATTTTTTTATAAATGAACCCCATCATTATCTTGAAATATACTACATTACTCTGTGTGCGAAATTTAATGGAAACCGTTCAAGTGGTTTAGAAGTTATGTTAAGAAAACGAGTTTTTATTTTAAATTTTGACACCCTGTATCTTTGTTATAAAACATTTTTGAGCAAAGTTTTTTAATATAAGTCTACTTTTTTCATGATGCTCTATCACCTTCCAAAATTAATGACGTTCAACCTGGACCATCCTGTGTAAGAGTTTTTAGAATACCTATCTCGTTTTTTTGAAATTATTTTGACGGAATTTCAAAAAAAAGTTCAAACAAAATTTGTTCAAAATTTAATTCTAAATCAATGTTAAAGAATAAAAAAATCACATAAATTGTTTATTTTTCAAGATATTCCTAAAAAACCTAAAAATGTCTTCAGGTAACTGTCACTTGTTCCACAATTTTGTTTAAACTCTTAAATATGCAATTTGAATCAAATCCGATAACTCATTTTTGAGTTATGGTGGACACAGACCGACACACAGACAGACATCATGGCGAAAATGGTCAGAATGGATTCAGGGGCCCTCAAAACGTGTATATCCATCAAAATCTCGAAGTCGAAAAAAATCACGATTACTATACTTCCTTATATTTCGTATAAGAAAGTAAAAACCCCGGTATATCAACTTTTAATACAATACGTTAATAGTAGTTTAATAAACAAGAGTGTTAATGAGAGCGATTTTAATGCGTGAGCGAAGCGAAAAGTATAGAGGCTCTAATGAACGCTAATAATTCATCTAACTGATTTAGATTCATAATAATTGAGTGCATGAGTAAAATAAAAGATATTTGTAAAAAACAATTTTAGATTTATTTTGTAAATAATATAATTATTACAATATGTATGTACAATCTTGACAGAAAGACCTCGGTAGTCGACCTTTTAAACTGGAACTAAAAAGTTTCTACTTAGTACTACAATAAAATATGTAATTAATTTACAGCCAATATATAGACGTATATCCATTTGTACAACGTACAAGTTTACAATGATCTTAAACTTAGACCCAGTAGATACCTATATACATTAGTTATGCTAAACGATGAAATTCCGAAAAGTGGATGCCTATTTAATATGAAGCTGAACAGAAATTTTATGTGAATCATAAAAACAAACAAAAATAAATATTTTTTAAATAAATAAGAAGACATTACCCTCACATTCACCAATCTTGGTTAATTTTAACAATCAGTTAAACGCAATAATTATTTCAATGCTAGTAAATGCAGTAAAGTTAACCGAGTTTGGTGAATGTGAGTTAAATCAGTTAAAATTGCTCTATTTAGAGCGACTTCGTATAGAGTCAATGATTAATTTTAAGTATTATTTTAATGGACTTGAAATGATTATGGCAATAAAAATAACGCTAATTACATAGGCGCATAGAAAAATAAAATACTGTAATAAAAACAGAAAATAAAAAAATCTGTATATACTTCTATAGGAACACTATACTATTTTTCTTTTAGAAAGTTACCCAATACAAAATAATTACTCTAACATTCGTTGTAAAAAAATAATATACAGATTTACAGTATAAAGTATTTATACATATATCTATACATAATAATAATAATAATAATAGTTGAAGTACATATTTCGCAGTGTATCTAAAACACTATTGTCCTTAGTTCATGACTTTATCACCAAATTATTCTGCATTGGGATCAAAGAATAATGCAGATACAGCAAACAGTAAAAATACTATTCCACCAATTATTGTCACTGAAAACAATTATAATTAATAAACGAAAAAACATTTTTTTATATTTTCCTACCTGTTCTAACTGATATTTTTTGGGCAATCATTCGACCACCCATAACTGCCAAACCTGTGCATATTGAATGCCCTAAAATGCCTCCTAGTATCACTCCATACACGTCCTAAAACATGTCTTAATTAAAAGATGGTAATGCCAAAATGGAGTGCAGTTACTTCTCTTGCGCCCAAAATAATAGTAGTTAATTGCGATCGATCGCCCCATTCAGCTAGGAAAGTAAGAGTAAAAGACTGCAGGAATATCCTGGATATCACTGAAAAAACACTGTCTGATTTTGCTTTTCTTGTACCACCTGCTTCCGCATCCGGTAACATTGATTGTTTCTCAAACTGAAACATTAAAAGGGGTACACTGTAAATTCTGACCACATAAACTAAGCAGTAAATCGAAGTAAAAAATTCTAAGACATTTTGTTGAAAAATTTGTCAGAGCCGTACCTCTTCATCTTTTTTTCGTAAATCGGATTGAACCTCCTCTAGCTCTTCTTGCCCTTCTCCAGGTGACATAGAATAACCTTCTTTCAACATTTTCAGGCCAAAAATTGCAAATAAGGCTGTGCTTATGTAGAAAGTGTACACTCGAGGTATTACATTAGCTAACCATCCAAACAACGCTAAAAATACAAAAAGTGTAATTCAGGTACATTGTCCTATATTGTCAATAAGATCTTCATTCTTCTGAGAAATTGTTAATATGTTTTTCATGGAATTCATTAAAGAAATTGTCGGATACTTGTAAACAAATCCAGCTTTTATCTGTATACAAATAAAAGATAATTTCTCATTGTTGTTTTGGATAAAATAATAACTAATGCACTTGTAGGATGATTAGGGAAATAGGTTAACAGGTCAAAATTTACCTGAGAGGACAGTCATCAAGG
Organism: Pediacus dermestoides; assembly: GCA_963942485.1. Lineage (NCBI taxonomy): Eukaryota > Metazoa > Arthropoda > Insecta > Coleoptera > Cucujidae > Pediacus > Pediacus dermestoides. The sequence goes on along the minus strand of OZ012625.1, from coordinate 31,527,073 downwards.
CTAAAGCTGATATGGCACCTGCAAATACTGTGAGTCTGGGATGTCTCATAGCCATAATAGCCGCTATGAAAAACGTTTTATCCCCTATTTCCGACACTAAAATTACACTAAAACTTGCTACTAAAGCATGGATAAAACCTACGTTTTCTACATCTATAAGTTTACTCGCAGTCCCATCAGGACTCTTTACATTCTGCAATCAAACAAAACGTCAATAACAACAATAAATTGTATGGTGTTTAACTTACCGAAGTCGTTTTCGCTTCTTGTTCCTCATCTTTGGGCTCAATCTCAGCATTTATTAATGTAAAATATATTAAACATACCGACAGTATGTAAAAGCTTCGATTTAGAGTAGAGAAAAACCGTACCTTCATTTTAATTTGACGTGAAACATATATTTATTACACAGAACTGGTGTGGTATGGTTTGGTTATGGTGTACAACATGTGCAAATACTTATTAACAAAAAGTTTAGATGAGGAAATTATGAACAATTAAAACAATGTAACATTTTTACGTGTTGTAGCGGTCAAATCACATTTGACGTCTGACAGAGTGACAGCTGATTATTGTGACGTTTCATAAAAGTAAACTTTAGAATAACTCCTGCAGTATATGCAACACATTAAACACCTGTTATATACAGGGTGACAACACTTTTAGGTAAATGTTTACAATAGGGACGCGCGCTCCAGTTTTTGTCATTTTCACATATGTTACTACTTTCTATGCGTAGATCACAAATCTGAGATCATTTTTGTCGGACTCTTCTGCTTTTCTGTTTAAAGTTGTGACATTTTTAGCATTAACTAACTGATACCCGTAGGCTTCGTCCCAGGGCCCCCACGACACATTATTATTATCTTATCACCTATGTTAACTTTTCGGAAAAAAAATTCAGGCAATCTTTTATTACCTACATCTTTATGTTCTGTATAAACCGAAAAAACCTGTATCCCGGTGGAAAAAAACGACACAAATTTTTCAAGACAAATTTTATACAAATTGCAACAAAACAAAAAAATCTGCAGTTGAACAAACACTAACTTTTATATACGTATATATATATTAGCGCGAAGTGGCTCACTACTACTAACTTCGTTATTATTGGAGCTACAAAGTCGGTTAAATTAGCAAACTTGTAGCATTTTTTCCACTGATTACAATGGTGAAAACAAGAAAACAATTGACCATCTGGTTTTCAAGATATTCAAAAAAATACATTTTTTTAAATGGAACACCCTATATATATATATATTTGCAAAAATCGATGGTAAATTAAATTCTATACAAAAAATGTCCTCATCCTTTTTTGATAATAATTTAAAATAAGCGAGTTATTTTGAAAAAAAGTTTGCAATTCTTTAAAATCAAGTAGCCATAAAACGGAATAGTAATTTATTAAAACCAAACAATCATAATTTTGAATTTAAGCAAGTTGAAAAATACTTGAAAGAATTACGGAAATATTGAAAATTTACAAAATTATAATTTTCATGGCTACTTGATATTAAAAGTTTGAAAACTTTTTTCAAAATAACTCGCTTATTTTAAATAATTGTCAAAAAAGCATAAGAACATTCTTTGTTCAGAATTTAATTTATCATCGATTTTTGCAAAAATATACAGGGTGTTCCATTTAAAAAAATGTTATTTTTGTGAATATCTCGAAAACCAGATGGTCAATTGTTTTTTTGTTTTCACCGTTGTAATCAGCGGAAAAATGCTACTAGTTTGCTAATTTAACCGACTTTGTAGCTCCAATAATAACGAAGTTAGCAATAGTGAGCCACTTCGCGCGAACACCCTGTATAAAAAATCCAAAAAAGCTGTACACAACTTATATGGCGCTGAAAATATACAGATAAATGTATTTAGATTTGTATAGAACACAAAGTTTTACTGTTATACTTACAGTGTGATTCAAATTCGATCCTCACCATTACGATCTCGTAAACCGTAAGAAATACTGGGTCGGTTAAATGGGACAAAATTTGAGGGATTCGAAGTGTAAAATGAATCTGTCATCAAAACTGCGATCTCTTTTCGTTCCTGAATTATCCTGAAAAAACTGAAAAGGTCGATTTTTAATTTTTCTGTCTAGTTCAGTTATTTCATAACCGATTTTAATTTAGTCAAAACATTATTAGGGCAACTTTTTATGGTCTACACGATTAGATGCAAAAAAATTTTTCGACATTTCGTTTTTGTGAAACCACCATCAGGCCCATTTTTTCTTATGGGCGCCATATTTGATTTTGATGTTATATTTTAGCATATTTTTTGCCGATTTCAATGATGTATCACACTTCATGGATATCTTTGATTTTAGGATCAGTTTTTCAAAAAAAATGTTTAATTTACAAAAAAAAAAAAATATATGAAACAAATTAAATAGTACACACAACGAAATAAATCGTTTATTTTTATTAGTGTAGTGTTCATGGACGTGATTTTTTCAAAACGATTTTACTCGAAAACGGTTCTATAGATACAAAGATCGACTAAGACTACACACAGAGAAATATTGTTTAATATTAAGTAAAACTTTCTCGAATTAAACAAATCTTAATCTTCGATATAGGCAAATAAATATATTCTTCAAAATAGAAAATTATTTGTTTAACTTTAATTTTTACATAGAAACATAATTCTTCTATGTAAATACTTCGGTTGAGTTTTAAATTAAATAAATATCACATCAAAATAAATAAATATTATTATTTACTTGAAAATTGCTAGTTCCTATGATAAAAAATGAGCTTTTAATTGAAATAAGTAGTATTTTTAACCGAAGAAACTTTTTCTTAAAATAGAAGCTTGTACAGTCAATTCAAGATGATAATTTGTTTAATTTGAACATATCGTTATTTGAGTCGAATATTTGTTATGTTTCATACAAATAATTAGGTATTTTTTTGTTGGAAGTATGTAATTTTCTTGGGTAAATTATACAATGCCTTTAATACAAAAATACATTTATTTAAAAAATATAGAAGTAACACTTAACACAATAACACTACCTTCAGGTAATTAACATTTTAAAGAACTAAAACATTTTTAATAATGAAACATAAAATTCACCCTCCGATATATTCTATTCTATTCTATATTTTTCTACAAATACCTACCTATTACATACAATTCATATTTTAAAAGTAAATTATAAAATTTAACGAACAAAATGGTAGTAACTTACATTTTGAAGAGTGTGTCCAACGCTTTAAGAGTGTCTTTAATGATACTTCACCGCATCAATAACTAAATAGGTGTTATTGACTTTCTTAAAGGACGGTCCCTCTATTAGTAAATATGGCTGCACAGTTTGGTGCCTAATTCTTGCTTTTTGTTTCTGGAGATTGATTTTCTCGTCAATTTCCGCAGGAGTCTGTAATTTAACATGATGCTATTGCGTAATAATCTTAAAAATCATCACCTACCTTGAAATCTTTGAATAACGGTCACGTCGACTTCCCAAGACTCTAACAATTCCTTCAATATGATTGAAACACTTTAACTAATAACTTCAACATTATTTGTAAACTCCAATATAGTATGGTTTGACAAAATTTTCAACGTTCCCTCTCACGTATCAGGGTGTCTTTCCTGGTCTCTGGTGTGCCGTTGAGTCGTATGTGCGTCAATTGTCGGGTCGCGGGCAAAAACGATTGAAGAAAACTAGACACTTCATTCAAGAAAATTATATTTAAGCTAAAATGATCAAGTATTAGCTTAACTATGTCAGTTTTCAATTGATATTGCTATTTTTTCCAATTAATATTTTTTGTTTGTTTTCAACTGAAGTAATTTTATATCATTTTAAAAATATGTATACCTGCCCTGAGAATACTAATTTTTATTTTAAGATAACTTACACTTTTAGTCTAAACCAACAAAATATGATTAAATAGAACCTTAAACTATTTCGATCAAGAAACAAATTTTTAAAGTAAAAGAAATAAGTGAAATTATTTTTTTCCTTTACCGAAGAAATAATTTCATTTTAATACAATAAAGATAATTATTTTAAACAATTGTAGTCTCAAATTAATAAAGTCAAGTCAAGACAAGTAATATTATTAAATTAAGATAGTGACTTTTCTGTGTGTACCTTTTTTGTGTAAAAATAAACAAAGTTTCAAAATTTGATATAAAAAATGTAATAATTATCCCCACAAAAAATACGGGGTATAATATACCCAACAATAACCCTGTATGTGACGCCCCTGGCAAAATTTCTGAAAATTAAAAAAAGAAATATGTGGCAAATTATAAAAGCTTGAAACTCACCAAATTTCATTAATCTACCTCAAACAGTTGCAAAAATATTACAGAAAACTCCTGCTCTTTGGTGTCCCCCGTACGGGGGGCTGTAGCCTCCTTAAGAAGCATTCTTCAACCTATTTATTGAAACTGTTTGCATTATTTTTGAACGTAGAATCAGCTGGTACATTTTGACAGGCTAATTTTGGGACACCCTGTATAGTAGATTTTCAATTTTTGCAAATTTGCGGTATTTCAATACAGATTTCCTGTAGATACTGGAAATTGTTACGCGAATTATATATATATATATATATATATATATATATATATATATATATATATGAATTTTAGGTATTTAAATAATATTATTGAAACCAAATTGTATTTCTTCGTCTACAGAGTACAAAAATTTAATAAAAGATTATTAATAATACGAGTATCGCTATAATTTATCTACTTATCGCAAAGTTAGAGAAAGTGTTTCGATTTTGTAATAATAAATCGGAAAATATGAACCTGCAATTAGATTTTGAAAATACAAATTAATTTCAACGTTGGAAAGTACTCTCTAAATCATTTAATAATACTATGCAAAACATTTAATCAGGGTATAATTATATTAAACAATTTTTATATAAATAGAAAACAAATTCTGGTTTATACCATAAAATCGAAGATTTACACGTGACAATGTTTAAAAATATCGTAAGTAAATTAATTGATTTACAACATAGCAATAAATAATTCACACCTATTTTTTTTAGATTTTAACTTTGTTACTAGTTTTTTTATTCATTACAACATCTGAGCAATTTTTTATAAACTCCCGGGAAATTCGACGATTTTTTCGATTTTTTCCATCATTATACGACGTATACAGAAATGAAGCAAGTGACGTGAATTACAGTACTGAAAATTACGAGAATAACAACAATGATCCAGACGACATAAGAGAGCCCGCACCAGAACAATTAGAAAATACCGAAAACCAATATAATAATAATTATTATAGGAAGCCTAACTTTGAAGTAGTGTACAAACCTGATTACTCACACGGTAAAGAACATTTGCAACCGTATGAATCCACAAAAGAAAACTATTACTCAGTCCAAAATTGTGAGAAGCATCAAGGAGAAACGAACAAAGAAACATCTAAATATACAGCTATAAAACATCAGGCAAAAATAAAACCTACAGAAAATCCAATTTTTACGGAAAATGTTGCGGGTATATTGGTAGCTTTACCAAAGGCAAATTCCGGACCCATTGAAAAATTAGTATTGCTGAATAGTGACGATATTAAACAATATTTAAGGCCCTTGAAACCGAAACAAGACAAAGTAGGAAAAGACGAGGATTTTTTAAATATACTAAAGCATTTGCATTTACACGAATAATATGTAAAATTTGTTTTGTTATTTAATAAAATTTTATTTCAATACCTAGATATTGTAAAATTTGTTAGAACTATTTTTACCCTCCACCCTTGGACAATTAGATTTCTTGTTAAGTGTTCGTTATACCTGTCATATTAAACTTTTTTAAATTAACTGAAAATACATATTAAAAATATCTACTACAAAAATAAAGCGAAATGATGATGTAGGAACAACTTTAATTAAATTTTAAATACATATATGGAACTTCGTTATTTATGAAATTATGAAGAATTTACTACAAATATGTGTTTGAAAGATCGAAACTGCTGTAATCGTGTAACACCAACTAGTTTTCTTTCATCTTTTTTCTAAGAAATTTGTGTAGGTAAAAAAAATCAATTTTTGATATACAAGGTGTTTTTGAAATAGGTGGTCAAAATTTAGGAGCATGTAGAGCAAGTCAAATGTTAAAGAAAACCTTTATAAAATTATTTTCTAAAGTGCTTTCTAAGGGAGTTACAGCCCCGTAATTGTAGGCCCCTAATGGTATTTATTAAATATCTCCGAAACCGTTTAAGATATAATAATAAAATTTTGTACAGCCACTAGCTCTTTTATGCTTAACAATGTGAAATTAGTATCATCTGAAAATTTTGTTCAAGGGTGTGTCAAGTTTGGGGGGCGGGGGGTAAATATGATCCCAATTTTTTTGTATATACTGTTTTTCTGTTTTTGACATGAAATTATTAAATTTAATAGTTTTTTATAAAAAAATGGTCCGCTTGTTTAATTTGGATGCCATGCGCCGTTTTTCAGTAAAATCGATTTGCAAATTTATAACATTTTTAGCATTTTTTCTAAAAATTTTCGAAATTAATATACAAAATTCAGGAGCATGTAGAGCAAGTTAAATGATGAAGAAAACCTTAATAAAGTTTTTCTCTAAAGTGTTTTAAACGGTTTCGGAGATATTTAATAAAAACCATTCTTAGGGACCCACAATTAAGGGGCTGTAACTCCCTTAGAAAGCACTTTAGAAAATAATTTTATGAAGGTTTTCTTCATCATTTGACTTGGTCTACATGCTCCTAAATTTGTTACATTCATTTCTAAAATAAAAAAAACGCTTCACGTTCAGAGAATGTTAAAACTTTTCAAATCGATTTTACTCAAAAACGGTGCATGGCATCGAAATTAAACAAGTGGATCATTTTTTTGTAAAAAACTATTACATTTAATAATTTCATGTCAAAAACAGTCAAAAACAGAAAAACACATCATAAAAAAAATTGGGATCATATTTACCCACCGCCCCCCCCCCACTTGACACACAATTGAATAAAATTTTCAGATGATACTTATTTCATCTTGTTAAGCATAAAAGAGCTAGTGGCTGTACAAAATTTAATTATTATATCTTTAACGGTTTCGGAGATATTTAATAAAAAACATTCTTAAGGGCCTACAATTACGGGGCTGTAGCTCCCTTAGAAAGCACTTTATAAAATAATTTTATAAAGGTTTTCTTCATCATTTGACTTGCTCTACATGCTCCTAAATTTTGACCACCTATTTCAAAAACACCTTGTAGATCGATATTTTTCTATTTCATTTTCTGAAATCACAAATAATTATTAGTACCTACTCAGTTATTTTTAATTGTCATTTTGATCATATTTTAAAACTATCAAAATCTTTACATAATTATTGCACCTACTACATATATTATTTTATCCAGCGTGTCTAAAACTTTTCACTAAAAATACTAAAGCTGCATTACAAACACGGATATGACAAAAAATTCAATTATGCAAGAAATGTTGAGTTCCAAAAAATTAAGATTATTTTCTCCTTCTTATAATTTCATCTCAAATGTATGTTGTTAAAGAGAACATCCTGTATATTTTTACATTTTTTAGTTTCTACTCTAAATTTTTGATTTAGAAGTCAATACTAATTATGTTCAAATGTTCATACCCGGTTCCACAACCGTGTGTTAGTACATATTTTATATAGGTACTAATGTTGATAGTGTTGATAGTGTAATGGACTCGAATTTCCCTTTAAATATTGCGCGCAATGTTGGCCATCGAAGTGTGATCACCTAGTCTAGTTTGCGATAAAAAAATATTCAAACGAAAGAGAACTAAAGTGGTACCACTTAAATTTACATTTACCGCGGAATTTTGAGATCCCTACGTTGTGTTGCTTTAAACTTATTTCCATTACAAGCCCCCGGTTACTTTTCAATAAGAAAGTGTTATCATGTAGAATCAAGGAAAGGGTGATGGTGAAAAAGTATTCAAGTTTTCAATATTCCTGAAAAAATTGTGTACTTAATGTTCATTATTTTAAACCACTCACCGAAATATAGTAGGTACATTCAAATTAGCAAAAATAAGGGAAATAAATCTAAGAAACTTGCCCTTTTGGTATCCGGCGAGGAAAGTAGTGGGTTGCAATACTCTATGGTCTCTCTCAATTTTATCGCTGTGCCTAGACGACCGGTACCGGCTAGTAATAGGCAGCCGGTAAAATGTATATGACGTCATTAGTCTCGAATATACCGGCTGTTTTTAGCCGACCGGTAGAAAAAAAAGTAGATTTTGTTCAAGTTACTTTTGTGAACGCCAGCTCTAAGTTCCAGGATTGTTAGGATCAAAGGATCGGTGCATCTTCAGTAGGTATCTAATCAACAAAGTCCATTCTATATTAATATAGAACCACAAATTAAATCATTGTTTTCAAAATAAATATTAAGTATTATATATTTTTGAAAAGCCCAAATTTTGCTTAATCAATATAAAAGATAATATATAGGGTGTCCCATTTAAAAAAACATAAGTCTGGGAAGTATCTCTAAAACTAAACCTTTTACACAAAAACTGCCTACTGAATTCTACGTAAAAAACTCTATCAAGGTCAGTTTTCACCTTTTTGATAAGTAGACGTATAACGGAAATACGAGGGGTGTAGATTAAAAACTAAGAGAGCCATGACAAATGTGACCCCGGAATCTTTCGTTTCGTAAAAAAGTAGGAGAGGAATGTGAAAACCGCAACACTCTATCTTTGATAATAACGCCAATACCCCCTAAAAGTGTCGAAAATGGGACACCCTTTACATGCTTCCCATCCCCTCGGCGCTGGCTCGATGTTATTAAATTAATTTAATACCTCTATAAGAAAAAGTGGTAAATATACTTTTTGTGGAGAATTTTATAAGGATTATTTTTGTACAGAAGCTAAAATTGCGAAATCGTGACCGTTTTGCGATAAAATGCGAAAAACTGCGAACATGCACGTAGGGGGTGGCTTTGTCAGGCTCCAATAAAATTGGGGACACCATAGAATATTGAAACCCACCACTTTTCTCGTTGGATCCCAAAAGGGCAAGTTTAGATTTATTTCTCTTAATAGACCATTTTTCATCTAATCTGAATGTACAGGGTGGTTGAGTTACGGTGTCCTCGTTATTATCTCAGAAACTATTGGGCCCAGGAAAAAAAGTTTTATATAGAAGTTGTACAGTCTATAGCATTCTACATTTTTGAAAAAATATTACTTATACAGGGTGAGTCATTTTCATGTGGCGATATAAAGTTGCATATTTTTAAATGGAAAACCCTGTGTTTTACCCCAAATTATGATTTCTCATCCAATTTACGATAAAAAATATATAAGGCTTAATATGCCTATTTATGATAGTTTCCAAGATAATATTCGAGAAAATATTTTGAAAAATAATATTGTATTATGTGGCGGTGTAGCTTCCACCAGGTGTGTTAGAGTAAGCTATTTTACTTGTTTCTATTTCAAAAATACTCAACCAAAACATATTCTTTATTTAGTTAGTTTATAATAAAAAACAAAATATTTAAAAAAATTTAACTTTTTTCCAATGCCTACCTGACAGAACATTATTATTAGCTTCTAGGTCTACTCTATAAAATAATAGTTCTTTGTCAAATACTACGACTTTTTCTTACATATGATATCAATTTAAAGTTTACTTGATTCTTGATACCAGAAATAAAATTTTCTAGCTAAAAAATAGAACTAACATTGCTCATATAAACAGGCAGATATCATAGTATTTCTAGATATTTTCTCGAATATCTTGGAAACTATCAATAATAGGCATATTAAACCTTATATATTTTTTATCTTAAATTGGACGAGAAATCATAATTTTGGGTAAAATGCAGGGTGTTCCATTTAAAAAAATTAAACTTTATATCGCCACATGAAAATGACGCACCCTGTATAAGTAATATATTTTCAAAAATGTAGAATGCTATAGACTGTACAACTTCTATATAAAACTTTTTTTTCAGGGCTCAATAGTTTCTGAGATAATAACGAGGACACCGTAACTGGACCACCCTGTACGTACTAATATTAAAATATTGAAATTCTAGAATAATAATTTTATCAAATAGGTAGCAGAAATCTTCATATCGTGTAACTGTTAATTCAAAAATTACTTAGTAGATGGCGCAACATTGCATTGAAGAGGAAGAAGACTATTATTTCTGACAGCACAGTACTGACAGCAGTAATTTGACAGAGTGACAACTATAAACTGATATTTTTTGCAATATCATACCCAGAAAATTGTTTAATCTATTTTGTTTCCCCTAATACAAAATGGTAAGTAATTATCTAAAAAACAATGTGAAAACTTCATTAACCAAGTTAACATTTTAGAGCTTCGCACTACCATCAATTAAAGCTAAACCGGTTGTTCCCGAAAAATTCGGTTTTGAAGAGGGTTCCTACGGTGTACCAGACTTACTAAAAACTGGAATAACATCTGCACGATCAGCATTGGAAACATCTCATCCGCTACAATCGTCTGAAAGAAACGTACGTAAATCTTTATTGACTTTCTAGCCGAATTTGTGATTTTTTGGGCTTGTTTTAGTATCACAATAATGTTGACAAAATGAATATGAGCATCCTTCGCAATACCCAAGGTTTGCATGCGCCTTTAAGACTAGCCATGGAGAGAAAAATGGCTAAGAAAGTTGGTCGTTTACCGTTTTTGCCTTCATCTAATATCATGTTGGAGGTTTTAACTGGGCGAGACATTGATATGGGCCCCGAGGATATTTTCAATACATATGAATTCTTGGAAACAGCCGGGCAACCCCACGCTGTTATTGAGAGGTCTTTAGGTTTAATATAAATTTTGTATTTAAATTGTAAGCAACAAATTTGCGTTTTTTGTAATAAAAGAAATAAATGCTAACAGATCTTTAATAATTTCTAAAACAAACTATAAAACCATGACTTTATAATTTATTAGGTTGTGGAGGTAAAATTTCTTGTATCCATCTCATTAAGTCTATAATTTCCTGTTTTTTAATTTCATGCATTGCATTGTGTATTGTAATAAATTGCCCTTTCACACCTAGTTTCGTAAGTTCATTAAATGTATTTTTCCCCCATGAACTTGGTACCATTGTGTCTTTGTCTCCATGGCACATGTACAAAGGAGTATCCACCGACACTATATCGTTGTAAATTGCAGAAGTATTGCTTAAAAACGATGATAGAGTAAAGACTCCTGCAAGCCCGGTTGAATATCTAAAACCAGTATGTAGAGCTAAACATCCACCCATGGAAAATCCGCCTTAAAATAGGATAATTATTAAGAATTCTGGTTCTTGATATTGTATTTCAAACTAACCTACTATGATCCTATTGCGAGGTACACCGGAATTTATAATTCTGGTTATTAAATTATTTATTTCGGCTCCAATGGCATTTAATGTTTCCTCGTGTTCAGGAGCATCTGGAGTGATATTATACCGATCAAACCAAACATGACTCCGCTAAAAGAAATTCTGAGCTCACAGCAAAACGAAATTGGTTTTACAAACTTACCTCACCTTTTAATGGTGTATATGGTCTCAAAGGAGCAGTAGGAAAATAATATTTTGTATATGGTGACGTAATATCACCAACAAGAAATCTAATCCAGTCTAGAAAACCTTTTCCGGTGTCCCCTAAAATCCACATAAAAAGTTACTTGTTCGGTCATTTTCTACTATTGTGAAATTACTTAGTACTTAACCTAATAATTACCATGAATTTACAATTTACCTGATCCGTGTAAGAAAATAACTGCAGCTGAACTTGTGAGATTCGATTGCTTAACAACATTTAGAGGACCTAGCGACATTTTTAGTGTTGTTGTTTTTGTATTGGTTCAATTAAAACTAATCAATCTAAATACCTAAGTAAAAGTAAATATAAAAAGCTCTGGAAATGAGGGTTCAATTCAAAGTTGAAACGCTTGTGTGATACTGTTAACTGTTAGGCAACCAACATATGCTAGAATTGGACTAAAATATTGCCTATATGGAAGAAATGAATCGTGTTAAATTGCATAAATAGTAGTTTATGCAACAAGGTAGGAAATGAGAGATTCTGACGAGTGTGAAAATTGCGCCAGAGCGAAGCGAGGGCGCAAAAACACGAGGCAGAATCAATTCCTACCGTGTAGCATACTCTATTTTTTCTCATACCTGTACGAAAATGGCCACTTCTTTTGCGTGAAACGCGCCAACAAATTAAAACAGCATAACACTGACATTTTGCTTGACACTGTGCGGTGAACAAATCACCTTGACAACCATAAACAAACACAAATAACTCCTGCATATCAGTAAAGGAATGGCTACCCAAGGGAGAAATGTTACCCCACTTCTTATTTTCCGCGACTACCCTAAAAAGGCGACATTGTACCCACATTTCACGCAAATAAAATGGCCATTTTCGTGTAGGCATGGGAAAAAGATTATTGCTTGATGGGTAGGTACAGTTGGCGACATGGAATAGTTTCCAGACATTTTTTTCCATTGTAAATTAAATCATGTTCATAGGCTCGATAACTGCTTACTGGTATTATTAACAATCACAATATTTTATGTAAAGTATTTGAAGTAAAACACCTAGAAATTTTCGTACTGATGCTCAAAAAGGCGCAATTGTGGCACAGCTAGAAGATAGTTGGTCAAGTAGACAAGTAAATGTAATCTAATGAGATCTTCGCCTGTCTCCACCACTGTCGTTAAAAGAAATTTTGATTTAAAAAGTCTGATTTATAATGCTAAAAAAATTCAAAAATCGCTACTGATCAATTTATCTGGAAACTATTCAGTGTTTGTACCAACAATATAATACTTCTCATAATTATCGTAATTGGCCATTGTAATAAAAAAACTCCTACGTAACAAAAATATTTCATAATGGAAATCTGACAAATCTGTCAAATTTTGCATTTGTTTCTAATAAACTAGCCATGGCCTACTGTTATAAAAAAAGTAAATTATTAAAAATATCGAATTTTGAGCTTGATTTTCAAAATAAATATTAAGTATTATATATTTTTGGAAAGCTCAAATATTGCTTAATCAATATAAAAAATAATATATAGGGTGTCCAATTTAAAAAAACATAAGTTTGGGCAATATCTCAAAAACTAAACCTTTTACACAAAAACTGCCTACGCCACTGAATTCTACGTAAAAAACTCTATCAAGATCAGTTTTCACCTTTTTGATAAGTAGACGCATAACGGAAATACGAGGGGTGTCTAAAAAACAAAGATTTTCAGAATCACTCTGTAGATTAAAAACTAAGAGAGCCATGACAAATTTGACCCCGGAATATTTCGTTTCGTAAAAAAGTAGGAAAGGAACGTGAAAACCGCAACACTCTATCTTTGATAATAACGCCAATACCCCCTAAAAGTGTCGAAAATGGGACACCCTGTACGTTAAATTTTTTAAATAAAATTAATGGAATAATATCTAAATTTTCTTGAGAATCTCAGATTATGAAAAAACTAACATTTTAAGATTCTTTGGAGTTTGGTGCAACCATAGAATAGGGAATAGGGGTGCAACCAAGAGTGGCGCCGACTGCCCGCGCCATTGGGGGACTTTTATCTTCCATCCCCAATGCCAACCAAAATTTGGTATAGGAGCATTTGTAAAAATATCTGATGTGTCCAACACATGACTTTCTTATACGGATAGTATCACAATAATTACTTTTCCTAGAGAAATTAAGTTAAATTTCTTGTAAAAATTTTGAGGGTTTCCAGCAATTTTCAAATAGTCTCTGTCGCACTTATTGCAATACGCATAAATCTGTCTTTGTCCCACTCATTATAACCGAATTTTACGACAAAAATGTGTTTTATTTTAGATTTTTGACCTATTACTCACTTAAAAAAATCTCCCGGTATGAAATTACATTTATTTATTCATTATTATTGTTTTCGGTAAAAACCAGTAAAATTAAAAAAAAACTAATGGTCCGGTCCTTCTGGGATTCGAACCCGGGACCTTCCGTTTGGCAGCCATATAATGAGACATATGGTCTATCTCGACCATCGGATTCAACTATCAACGCGCGCTATGAGAAATATAAAGTGTTTTAAGAATATCTAGTTCTTTTGAAATTTTTTTGACAGAATTTCAAAAAAAAGTTCAAACAAAATTTGTTCAAAATTCAATTTTAAATCAATGTTAAAGAATAAAAAAATTTCATAAATTGTTAATTTTTCAAGATATTCTTAAAAAACCTAAAAATGTCATCAGGTAACTGTCACTTGTTTTGGTGCTAGATGAAAAACATTGAATGTGGCACCCACAAATTTGTTCAAACTCTTAAATATGAAATTTGAATCAAATCCGAGAAGTCGTTTTTGAGTTATGGTGGATACAGACAGACACACACACAGACACACACACACACAGACAGACAGACATCATGGCGAAAATGGTCAAAATGGATTCAGGGGCCCTCAAAACGTGTAAATCCATCAAAATCTCGAAGTCGAAAAAAATCACGATTACAGTACTTCCTTATACTTCGTATAAGAAAGTAAAAAGCTTTGAAAGGAATGGATAATCAAAAATATATTATTAAGTAATGAAAAAGAATGAAACTAATTTAAAAATTATTATGAATGCAGGTCGGTAGGTCATGTCTAACATGTCATGTATGTAGGTATAGCTACTTAGGTACCTAGGTATTTAAAAATAAATGTCTTAATTTATTGTTAAAATCTTTAAATTGAAACATGCAAATAAGACACATGAAAGACGAAAAAAAAATTAAAGAAACAATTTTCACTTTTTCGGAGCAACTACAGCTAGGTACCTACTTAATTAATATTATAATAACTTTTAAAAATTGTTCTTCGATAGCCAAAAAGGATGCACATCTAGGAAAAATTAGAAAGTTTGTAGGTATGTGACTGTCAAAAACTCTGACCACATGAGAAAATAAATTTTTGGGTGAAATTCTTCCCTGAATTTTGAGAAACTAAAAAGTCGATTTTCAAATTTCTCTCTATTTCTTAACCAATTTTAATTTGATAATAGTAGTTTAATAAACAAGAGTGTTAATAAGAGCGATTAATAATCGAAACGATTTTAACGCGTGAGCGCAGCGAGCGCGTTAATGAGTCGAGATTATTAATCGCCCATTAACACTCATGTTGATTACAATATTTTTTTGTCGATCGCTCTTTATTAGAATGAAAATAATCTAATTTTGTTCCATGGCAAAATCCAAATTCTGACATAATATGCAATAAGTCAAAATACCACTGACATAATTAATTAATTTCGGCAGGTGTCAGTTCCAAATGCATGTTTCAATAATATAATATATTGTTGGTTACCTAGCAAATCTCATAATCTCAACAATGTTTTTAATGTGCATGTATGCATTAAACTGAGTTATTAATACACTCCTTTTATTACATTAACTAGATCTTTAATAAACGATCGACAAAAAAACATTATTGAGGTTGCGGAAACTTTTTATGCTCATCATTGTAGATTGCTCAACCGAAATTGTTGTACCTATTTAAAATAATTCAACATATAAATCTTCATTTAAAACAAGAGATATTCTTTTTTTCTACTTTATTAAAATCTTTAAATTTTGATAATCATGTTTATAAAGTCGGGAATCCAAAATTTTGTTATGAAAATAGTTTGTAAAATATTCCAATTTGGATGATTATATTGTTTAATGACAAAATTGTCAAATAACTTTTATTTTTATCCAAGATGGGCACTATAAAAAATATGTTTAGTATTTAATTAATGTTTAGGCCCCAGAAATTACATCTGTTTTTAAATTATGAAATTATCTTTTTTTAAAGATCAATTTCGTTTTTTTTATTTTTCCTCCCAGAAAGGTCTGTACAAAAAGCTACCACAAGTTTTTGGACTCATAATAAGTTGTTTGAACCAAACATACCTCAGTCAGTTGTTCCTTAATCCGGCTTGACGAACCTGGCTTGTGGCTTGGGCTTGTCGAAGCTCGCTTAGGCTTGGCTCGTATCAAGACTTGGCAAGTGAATGTGTATTCCCACGGCGCACAGTGGTAAAAGTTGGCCAAAACTAAAAAAAAAATATCTGATGTGCCCAACACATGACTTTCTTATACGGATAGTATCACAGTAATTACTTTTCCTAAAGAAATTAAGTTAAATTTCTTGCAAAAATTTTGAGGGTTTCCAGCAATTTTCAAATAGTCTCTGTCGCACTTATTGCAATACGCATAAATCTGTCCTTGTCCCACTCATTACTACCAGATTTTAGGACAAATAAATAACAGAATACTTATCAAAATTCCACAGTGCGAAAAATGCTTGATATCTTTGAATTTGCTGTAGCTAAACTTTAAAGATTTATAAAATACTTCTCAGTTTTGGTCAACGTTTCACTCAAACAAACTGTGTACAGTGCACAATAATCCTTCTCATCAAAATATTTCGATCTTTTGCCTTTGACAATTGTTTGACTAACAATCTCTTCTTCTTCTTCGTACTTGGATTGCAAAGCAATGTCAAGTTTTTGGTGTTTGGCGATATAGCCACTCTCACCAGGATTGGATTAATTGGTTTTCACTTTTTAAATTTTTATAACTTTATTCGAGCTCTTCGTGTGTTTAATGCAAATAGAATTTTTAGTATAAAAACAAATAGATTTCTGTAATGTAAACAACAGCCACTCAGAGATAGATGGCAACACTATATAAATATGTAAATAATTTATAATTATTAAAAAACGGCGCAAAATAAAACACTTTTGTTACTTTGTCGACACGTCTAAAAATTGAAAGAGCATTCACAAAAAATTTGGTGTCGATATCTTTAATGTAGATTTGCATGCATAATACAATTTCACGACTTTATTGTATATATTAGAAAAAGTTGCCATGATATCCAAAACATAAAACCGTAGCCGTTGTAGCCGTCGATCTTTTCAAATAGTAATGCTACAATCGATTTCCTCAACGGTATAGATTTCTGTATGTAAACAACATGTACTTTGTAAATCAGAGATAGATGGTGCCACTATATAAATAAAAATTTTTGACGGAATTTCAAAAAAAGTTTCAAACAAAATTTGTTCAAAATTTAATTCTAAATCAATGTTAAAGAATAAAAAAATGTCGTAAATTGTTTATTTTTCAAGATATTCCTATAAAACCTAAAAATGTCTTCAGGTAAGTACCACTTGTGTTGGTGCTAGATGAAAAAGATTTAATGTGGCACCCACAATTTTGTTCAAACTCTTAAATATGAAATTTGAATCAAATCCGTTAAGTCGTTTTTGAGTTATCGTGGATACAGACAGACACACAGACACACAGACAGACATCATGGTGAAAATGGTCAAAATGGATTCAGGGGCCCTCAAAACGTGTAAATCCATCAAAATCTCGAAGTCGAAAAAAATCACGATTACAATACTTCCTTATACTACGTATAAGAAGTAAAAAGTCGTTGAAATGTTGTAGAAATAAGAACTCACGAAGAGAAGGACCTAATGCATAGTTTGACAAAAAGATAGAGAGCTGTGTTCTGTATCTGCTTCGCTGCAACAGTCCAAACGTGTCGCTGATATCGTTGCATTTCTTTGCTCCAAAAATTTGCGCAGTATTCATATTGCGATTACTTTTCACTGGAGCGTGCGTTTTTAATTTTGTGAAAAGGAGAGTATTCCTGGATGTATGTGGAATACTGCTATGCATATTAGTTTCATTTATAAACGTTTTAAATATATTTTAAGTCGTGGTAAACAGTTCTCTAAAACAACTACAAACACATTTATCATTAATTATCGAAAAAGTTGTGATCCCAAGAGATCCTGCTCTGTTCTCAAATGCAGTGCACAGTTAATGGTGCAAATATTGAAAATTTCCAAAGAAATGCTGCACATTTTTGCACGTTTAGCTATAGTAATCTAAAGAACTTTTTTCATAAATGTCACAGGATTAGGCACTTACGAAGTAACCCGTACGAAAGAGAAAATATTTGGAATTCTTCAAGGACATTTCCAATTAGATCTCGATGCCCAGATTCAAATATTAGAAGACAATTTTTCTAAAAGTGAAAAAAAACATTTCCAAATTGTCGAAAACACAAAAAATGATATGAAAAAGATTTTGAGTCCGCCATTTTGACTTTTGAAATTTCGACTCCACATTCGTATTCAGCGACCTCAAAAACTTGTATTCCAAATTTCGCTTAAATCTAAAAAAAATTTCATACAATTTGTCGGCCATTTTGAATCCGCCATATTGAATTTTGACATTTCGACTCCACATTCGTATTCAGCGACCTCAAAACTTAGGTATCCAAGATTTGGCTGATTTTGGAACCTTTTCCCAGTTTTGGCCAGCTTTTTCGCGATTCCGACCACTGTGCGGCGTGTAGTTCGTTGAAAGTATACTAGCTGAGCCCAAGGATGCTCGCTTTCCTTTGGCTTGCGTCAAATTTACCGACAAGAAGCGGGAAAGCACAAGCCTTGCCAAGCCAAGCCACAAATGACGAGCATGCCCATTCCCACAACGCGAGACTCGGGGAGTCTGGCTTGCGGCTCGCCAAGCCACGCGCCGTGTGATGCTAAGTTACAGGGCGTTAAAAATATCTTTCGAAATCGTTTATTAAGTATATATACAGAACGATTTAAAGTAGAGATCTGAAATTTGGTGGGTTAATAAGTCTATAAAGAAGCTATATTGTGTTGGTATTACAACCAAAATGATATTGTTCAGTGGCGTACTTGTAGGGGAGGACTTAGGTTTTTTTTAAATATATGTTGTAGGGGTTTGAATTTTTTTACAAAATAACAAGAATTATGATAGATACGCTCAAGACACATAAAAAAGGTACACTTTTTTGATTTTTGCAAATACTCGACTGCGAGATATTTCACTGTGAAAATTTTTTTTGCTGTTAAAACAATTTGTGGTTTACCCTGTATAGTCAAAAAGATTGGGTCACTCTATACAGCTCTATACAGCTGATTCTACGTTCACATCTAAACATAATTTCTTATCTTAACCATTCTGTAAATATACTTAAAAAAGATACAGGGCGAATAAAAAAGATAACTTTTAACACCCTGTATTTTAGTAACGAAATTATTTTGTGGGTCGATTTCTATAACGATTTATACAGGGTAAGCTCGAGGGTAAGTCACAAATTGTTTTCATAGCAAAATTTTTTTTCATTGTTAAATATCTCGCAAACAGTTGACTTCACGCAAGTCAAACAAGTATACCTTTTTTACGTGTCTTGTTCGTATCTATCTTAATTCTTGTTATTTTGTACAAAAAAAATTAATGTCCTACAAGAAATATTCAAAAAAAAACCTATATCCCCCTATTAAGTACGTCACTGAACAATATTATTTTGGTTGTAATACCAACACATTGTAGCTTCCTTATACGAGTAGACTTAATAATCTACCAAATTTATATCTCTACTTTAAACCGTTCTGTAGATATACTAAAAAATGTATTTGGAAAAATATCTTTTAGCGCCCTGTAACTCAGTAAGGAAGAACTTTTGGACTGATGTATGTTTTGTTCAAACGACTTATTTTGAGCCCAAGAACTTGTGGTAGCTTTTTATACAGACCTTTCAGGGACACCCTGTATTTTGTAATAGTAAGTACAAGTCACAACACGTTTTAGTTAAGTTCAACAAAATGTAATAAGGATTATTACATAGGTACGTACTATGCAATCTTATATTCTACAATTTATTTATTAATTTAAACTAATTATTTATTAAAATTTCCTACAAAATATGTAACATTTTGTAATATACTTTAGAAATATTTGATCCATTTATGGAGATAATTAAGTCAATTATATTAATAAAACCCACGATAAGTAATCATATTCTGTATGAATATTTCAATATTGTTTGTGGAATTTAGTTCAATTTGTTAATATGAAATATTTCTACAAAAGTAACTCTACAATTCTCTGTAACTTTTTACTACATTTTGTTCCTGTCTCTATTTGCACTACAAATTGTTGAAGAGATAACTACCATCTGTAAAAATTATGACAACTTTTTTTTCGTGTATATTGTACGGATATCTTTAATTTTCGGATCTTTTATGGAAAAAATAGTTAGTATACCAGTATTTCAATTGATGGTTAACCAAGAAAATTAACTGTTAGTTATGGTTAACTATCGTTTGAAAAACTCACCCTTAAAATAACGAAAAAGAAACGTTCTCGAAACAAGTAATAAGAATACAAAAAATTAATAACAATCTTTTCTTTTATTTTGTGTAGTAACTTACTCTATTTATCCGAGTTGATTCAAAATTTCTTTAGAAATAAATTTGGATAAGTCTTTTTTGAGTTATCGCGAATACAGACAGGCACACAAACTTCATAGCGAAAATGATTTCCGGGACCCTTATTAAAACGTGTCATTCCATCAAAATATCGAAATCCAAAAAATAAGTAAAAATTTAACAATAGTATTTTGATAGATTAGTTACTTCGTTGTAAAATGATTAAATAACTTCAAGTTTTCTAATAAAAGTATTCATCCGATTTGAAAATACTGACCTCAAGAGGGTACTATTTTATAGGTTTTACGGTATTAATTAAAAAAATTATTACGAGTTTGCAATAAGCTTTATACTTAATGCATGAATATTTTACATTATAGTATATTATTTTATGAGGAGCTTAAGTGAAGCTTTATGTGCAGAGGCTGGTGTTTGGTGTGACTTAAAGTCACACTTTAACATAATCAATCCAGCAGTGTAATGCCACATGCGAGATTCCAGAAACTGTGCTCAGAAATGTTTAGGATTTTGCATTTTTAACCATTGCTTCAATCTAGAATATGTACCTATACTTCAAAAAGTTGAAATAATAAAACTATTTTGTTGTGGAACATTTATTAAAATAGTAATTAATGCTAATACATAATCATCCTAAATACTCGTAGTCATATCATTTAAATTTTTTCTTAATTTATTATTTACACAATTATAGGTCAACTCTAAATTATTAAATATAGGAACATCATTTCTTGCAATTATTAAATTTTTACAAAAAAATAAATTACAGAAATATATCGTTATAAATAAAATATTTAACTGCCCAATACCTAATGACAAATAAATTATAAAAACTTTGTACAAATTATCTATATCTAATCTTGGAAGTAAATTATATCACTGTCTGGAACTTTATTGCACATATCATCAGTAGGAAAGTATTCCTCCAATAGTGAGGTAAATTTGTCCAAAGGGCAAAAAGTATCACAGGCTGGTAACTTCAGTAATTGAGGTTTATTAGTTGTATAATTTTCATAATAAATCTGAAAATAAACGGTTTTTGAATTTAGGAAATTAAATAATTTTTTTTACTATTTAGCAGTATTAAAATGAAAATATTGGAATTATTTTCAGTAGACTCCTCGTCATACTCTCCATCTCTCTTGTTTTCGAGGCAGACTAACGCGAGATAGAGACAGAGATAGTGTGACGAGCTGTTTACTGTTGGCTACAGGTACACGTATTCTTTTATTTTACTTACTTTTACTCCATAGGTATTGTTGATGTTATGCACCTCGAAAACAATATACGATCCATATGTGGGTATATGTGGCGGTTCGAAAACATTCAATAAAATAAGTAGCTCTGCTAAATTATTTTCATGTGCTGAGTACATGTGAATTTTTCTATCATTTTTCTCTTGAATATTTGCAATTTTATTTTGGGTATCTTGAATTACTTTTTGAATAAAATAACCTAAAATTTAAGGGTTAGTACTGTAAAAATGCACTTATTAATTTAATTTTACCAGACGCTAATTTTGTTAAATCGGTTGTGCCAGTTGCTGAAAAGTATTCCTGAATTGCGAGTTTAGTAATGACGTCTGGCCAGACCTTTTGTGTCCATGCTGGTAGTTTAAATCCCCATTCCACCTAGAAATTGTAATTTTACTTATAGTTTCAATATTATTTATTGTTATAGATTTACGTACTTCAGTAGACATGCCAAAGAAAACATTGTAAACTTGAAGGAACGAGCTAACATTCAAACCACTGTTCTTTGAAATATATTTGAATTCTTCTTGGTATTTCTGAAATTCAGCCTGTTGTTTGTAGGACTGCTTATTTATGTTATATAAATATTCATAATATGGACACAAAACTCCAAGCAGAACCTGGAATAATATTTTTTGTAGGTAACTTTTTTAAATTATTATTTATTTTTTATTACCTTGTCTTCGGATCTTTTTAAATAATTATATGGCACGGGCTGCCAATTTAACTGCCTATTCCAAATTTCTTCACGTCTTGGAGGAAACAAGCTGGCAAGGACTAGTTCTAAGGACATTTTAGTTCGGTTGTAGTCTGTTGTCCATGCATCGATGATTCGGGGATAATAGTAATCGCCCAGAAAAGCATTGTATCTTTCACGTAGCACTGTACCGATGGCATATTCTCTAACTTTTCCTGCCTAACATTATTAAACATTTCAATAAATAAAAATAAAACTGGATGTTTATAATACTTACATTTGTCAACTGGCCTAGACCAAATGGGAAATATGTTTCGTTTAAATACGGATCTTTTGGATATAATTCAGCCGCACTATCGGCTGTTCGGTTTCCATGTCTGAAGAGCTGTGTAAACAATAAATAAGTTAACATTTGGTCAGTTTTTGGTAGCTATATTTTTTTAAATATTTTACTTCTGGAAAAATAGTTTATGAAAAATGTACTTATGGGTTATCTTTAAGAAAACTTGGACTAAAAATAATAAAAAAGATATTTCTAAAATACATATAAAAAGAAGATAATGAGTTCGATTCAAGTGTATAATATTTTAATAAACCGATAAATATATAATATTGAATTTAAACATTTTACAGAATTATGTATTTAGTAATATTGATATCATTTGTTGATAAATATATGTTTAAAAATCCAATTTTATAATGGAATTTACAAATGTCTACAATAATTCTCCGTTGAAATATTTTTTTATTTACATTTCTTGTTTTATGTACAATAAATTTAATTAATTCCAACAAAGTAGACTAACCATTAAATTTAATATTATAATTTTCAATTAAACCAACCATCATAAGAATTCTTCGATATAGTCTATTAAAATCGTACTTATATTTTCTTACTTACCACATGTATCAGAACTAAACTTTTTTCTGTTTCTTGTTGGTGATGATGATGTCCTTCAGGTTTTTTCGGAAATAGTAAATTGGCAAAAGAATTCACGTCCACCCAAATAAATACGGTAAATAACCAGAATAACGTACTCCTGGACATATTGGTAGTATGTACTAAATTTAAATTGCTTCAATTCGCAACAGGCTTGTACAACAATATATACAATTGTATATATATCAACAATTTAAATTAATTTGGATAAGCACACACCTTAACTGACACTTTTGTATACACCACTAATCAAGTAATTACCGCTTTTAAAAATTTAGCTATTTATGTTATCGTTTTTTTGTTGAAAAATTAAACGGTATACTTGTAATTGCTAATCCAAATATTTTAAACAGAAAAGTACATATTAAATGCATTTTACAAATGTCTTTATATAGCTGATATCGATAGATTGTGCGTAGAATATTTTTCGTTTGAAATGTTACGCAGGTAAATATCTAAATTGCCGTTTTGGTTTTAATGGCTAAAGCATGAGAGGGGGGTTAAACCCACGACACTATAGGAAAAAGGTGGAAGACACAGGTATTTCCCGATTGGACTTTGTAATTTCTACCCGATTTACCACATATAAAATCTTGTCCTCTGGTCAGGAAGTCTGTGCGGTTTTACAAGAAATTAAACAATGCATTTTTTAACTGACAAAATTTCTCGAATTAAGTGATTGTTTCTAATTATAAATTATTGTAATAGTTACAGGGTAAATCCATTCATGTTTGGAAAATACTAATTATTATTGAAGTAAAATAATCCTGTGCGTATATTATTGTGATTCACATTACGATGCGATCCCCAGAAAATAGTAATTTTATTAGTAAATATTTAATTATAGATTTTTATGTTGTGCAACCCTTAAATTATTTTTATGTATTTGACATGAAGGGATTTATAAATAGTACCTAGCATTCTAAAAACTGATGATTAATTTAACTTTTAACTACAATTTATTTTTAATTAAAACTTAACATTATTTTTTTAACACGATATATTTAAAATAATTCTGTTTAATTACTCTTCTGAAATGTATATTTTTAACAACATTCTTGCTAAATTTAAAAAAATATCCTAATGTATTAGTTTAAACTTCAATTTAAGAATTTGCCATTAATTTAATTTTGCATTTAATAATGAAATTAAAAATATAATTATCATTATTAAAAACCAATTTGTATTTCCCTTTATAAAAGCTATTTCTGAGCCTTAATAATTAACGAGAAATTATGAATGGTTAGATTTTTGAAATAAGATAAATATTTATAATTAATACCTAATTATTCCTAATTGAACTAAGCACATATTCGGTTTAATTTAATTATTACTTATACTACGTATAAAATTTAAATTTACGCGTACGTTCTCAAATTATTTAAAATAGTGCCATGTATCCTCCTCATGATTTTTATCTAAAATTTTCGAACTAAATAATTTTAATTCCAAAGGTAGGAATATGATATTGGCCAATCAACAAGATTAGAACAATTAAAACAATATAAATATTAGAACCATCATAACTAAGATTAATTTGTTTGTTTTAGATTATGCTAAATCAAGACCATATACAGGAATAACTCGAAAAATTAAAAAATATATACGAGGGTTCGTGTACAGGGTCTTTCACGTAAAAGTAACACTCCCCTTATTTTCTTATCTATTTAGATATTTTAATTTTTCAAAAGCATACCTAGTGTAGTTTTTTCTGAAGTTTCAAATATGCCATCAAAACTTTTTTAACTAGAAAAATATACAGGCTGTACAAAAAATGGCATTTTTTCTTATGGAACACACTATATATTTTTACGTGAATCGATAGATCTTTTTAAGTTGATTCCAAAATATATACGACTTTGGGAAAATTTGGCGAATTCAGCTAACAGCGATTTTGGAAAAATTTTGAAATTACCTTATTAATTAAGATCTGATTACGAAAATGCTAAAAATAAGCGGCGGTCTCCAATATTTCCAAAGTTATAGGAGTTGGAAAACTTGAAACATCCAAAGTTTGGATGTGTAAATTAACCACTTTTATCAACTTTTATTCACTGAAAATGCACTCAATAGAATCTATTGCACTAACTAATGATTAATCAACCATTACATTTTAGTAAAAACGATTTATTACTCTATTTCGGCACATTTATTTTGAAACACTAAATCTAACCTTAAAATATCTGATGTGTCCAACACATGACTTTCTTATACGGATAGTATCACAATAATTACTTTTCCTAGAGAAATTAAGTTAAATTTCTTGTAAAAATTTTGAGGGTTTCCAGCAATTTTCAAATAGTCTCTGTCGCACTTATTGCAATACGCATAAATCTGTCTTTGTCCCACTCATTATAACCGAATTTTACGACAAAAATGTGTTTTATTTTAGATTTTTGACCTATTACTCACTTAAAAAAATCTCCCGGTATGAAATTACATTTATTTATTCATTATTATTGTTTTCGGTACCATAAAAACCAGTAAAATTAAAAAAAACTAATGGTCCGGTCCTTCTGGGATTCGAACCCGGGACCTTCCGTTTGGCAGCCATATAATGAGACACATGGTCTATCTCGACCATCGGATTCAACTATCAACGCGCGCTATGAGAAATATAAAGTGTTTTAAGAATATCTAGTTCTTTTGACAGAATTTCAAAAAAAAGTTCAAACAAAATTTGTTCAAAATTCAATTTTAAATCAATGTTAAAGAATAAAAAAATTTCATAAATTGTTAATTTTTCAAGATATTCTTAAAAAACCTAAAAATGTCATCAGGTAACTGTCACTTGTTTTGGTGCTAGATGAAAAACATTGAATGTGGCACCCACAAATTTGTTCAAACTCTTAAATATGAAATTTGAATCAAATCCGAGAAGTCGTTTTTGAGTTATGGTGGATACAGACAGACACACACACAGACACACACACAGACAGACAGACAGACATCATGGCGAAAATGGTCAAAATGGATTCAGGGGCCCTCAAAACGTGTAAATCCATCAAAATCTCGAAGTCGAAAAAAATCACGATTACAATACTTCCTTATACTTCGTATAAGAAAGTAAAAAGGGGAAGGGAAATTCCTTTGACAGCAAAACAAGAAAAAGAAAATGCTTTAAAAATAGGGTTTTCATCAATAATATTAAATGGTAATGATTAACTAATTAATAATTAGTGCAATAGGTACTAGTGAGTGGATTTTTAGTGAATAAAAGTTGATAAAAGTGCTTAATTTACACATCTAAACATTGGATGTTTCAAGTTTTCAAACTGCTATAACTTTGGAAACATTGGAGACCCCCGCTTATTTTTACCATTTTCGTAATCAGGAGATCTTAGTTAATAAGGAATTTCAAAAATTTTCCGAAATCGCTGTTAGCTACATTCGCTAAGTTTACCCGACTTTGATATTTGGACCAAAAGTGGCCGAGATATTAAACGTCAAATTTGTAAAATTAACGTTCTTTTTTTTACCTTTTATGATATTTTAATTTTTTGAAATTCTATCTGCTTTATTTTTTTCTGTAGTATTCAAGTATACTATTAACTTTTTTAGTTTTTTGCACGATCCGTCAAATTCGCGTATTTACTGGTTTAATTAAAAGCATAGTAGGTTTTGTTTACAAATTACTGAACGGTAAGTAATTTTACCGATCAGATTCACGCATTCTGATCGGTAAGTAATGTCATTTGAAAGTTTTGTCACTTTATTTTAGATAATTTTATAGTTGTCACATTTGACATGAACAAATTTTACTTTGGTTACTATTCTTTAATTAAACCCATAAATACGTGAATTTGACAGATCGTGCAAAAAATGTTATAAGCATGTCGAACGTTAAGGGTTACCGTTCTCTATACTTAATATAATATAAAATAATTTTATTAATAATATAAATTATACAAGATTGCCTACAATGTTCCTAGATTCGCAGGTTGAGATGAATTAAAAAAAAAAGAAATAACCATTATGCAATACAACCAAACAAATGTCAAAAAACTAGAAGACAGCTTAGTCACCCCTATTCTGTATCAAAATTGCTATCCACAACAACCTTGCTATGACATTTTTAGCATTTTTATTAGTTGGTCACTACAAGTCAACCAATGAAGACGCTGCAAATCTGATAACAACGTTGTTATGGATAGCAATTTTCATACAGAATTGGGGTGAGTTTATAAGTTTTTGTCTACATTTTTGTCCAATATGCGTTACAATATTTAAGAAAGGTATGATATTTTGTTAACGTATATTTCCTGTAATAATAATGCAAAAGCAGCTGGTAGAGAATATAGTGAAAAATTTCCTGGATACCCAACTCCTACTAGAAAAACAAAAATGGAATGTTAATTTTCTTAAATTTTACAAATTTGACGTTTAATATCTCCGCAACTTTTGGTCCAAATGTCAAAGTCATACTTATATATTTTTGGAATCAGCTTAAAAAGATCTATCGATTCATGTAAAAATATATAGGATGTTCCATAAGAAAAAATGCCATTTTTTGCACAGCCTGTATATTTTTCTAGTTAAAGAAGTTTTGATGGCATATTTGAAAACTTCAGAAAAAACTACACTAGGTATGATTTTGAAAAATTAAAATATCTCAATAGATAAGAAAATAAAGAGGGTGTTACTTTTACGTGAAAGACCCTGTATATACATATAGGCAAATATACCAAATCCTCTGTTTTTATACAAAATATACGTCGTTTTTTCAAAATGTTAATGGTTTAAACGTCGTTATACAATTTCTGTAAATGTAAAATAGTTGATAATATGAAAATTCCAAGTTCTATTCCTTGTGATTATGTCTATCTTAATGGTAGGTGCTAGGCTACTGATAGTATAATAAAACGAAAAAATTAAAATACATAATTATGCATATATTTGATAACATCAAACAAGGGAATACATATAAATAACGATACCGATACCGGTGAAAGGATAAAAAATGATAAATGAATCTATGTACGTATAAAAAAGCACGCTAATAACTCTATACCTCAGTGATGGTGCGGAAACGAGTTTATTTGAAAATCTGAAGCTAACGCGCTCCGGGACTGAATAGTGAATATACAAATTTTCATAAAAATCTTAAATACAAAACTTGTAATTATTTCGAGCTCTACATGTTTTACCATTGGACCAATAAAAACCTAAAAAATGGACGAAGAAAATGTTTAACTTCTTTTTTCAAAGAATAGCTTAGGTACCATACGTATAACTCGAAACATAATAAAGATATTGAAAAAAGTCGTTAATGAGTGGAAATTTGCCAAGTTTTTCACAGCCTCCCGAAATTTGAACATATAATAATTATAGAAACAATAACAGTAGACCAATTTTACGATGGTTTATTAATACCACATGATCAAAAATTATTTAGATAAAGGGTGGCTTTGGAATTCTGAATTTACCTTGCATGTTTGATTCATCGTCAGTAGTTGAAATTATACAATGTTTGTAAGCTATTCAGCTTGTCAAATAAAACTTAGTTATTAAACTACGGGTTTATTTTCTATTTTTTTTTATTTATTATCTATTCACCATGGCCACCCTTTATCTAAATAATTTTTGATCATATGGTATAATTAGTACAAAGATATTCGTTTTTATAGGAAAAAATTCCAATTCGATTATAAAAATACCTTTGACTCTATCAGTGTGAAATCATCCGAAACACGAGGCAACGACGCTTTAACTTTTGTTTATGATTAAGGTTACAATTTGCTGTAGGTATATCTAAATGAGGATTTATAGGACCAAATTAAGAAAATGTATTTATTTATTACGAAAAATTCCTAATTACAATGAAAAGAAAGAAAGAAAACAAAATACAATTTACACCAACAAGGCAAAAATGGACATAAAAAACATGTATGTACAGGGTGTACAACTAAGAATGGTCGCCGGCTATATCTCAGAAACTATTTATCGTACAGCCTTCGGAAAAAAATATTTATAGTAATAGTGGCCAAAAGAAATCGCTGGAAATTATTTTCAAGTTTCTAGCTTCGCCGCTAGGGGGCGCACCTGCCATGGCAAATGATAAAATCATGATTTTCTCCAAATTATAGGCAATTAAGGTAACTCAAAAATAACTTTATTGTAAACTGAAACAATTATACACAACTTTGGTCTAACACTTTTTGCTCTAACTCATCAAATAAGGGAGGGAGGAGAGGGTGAATTCTTCTGGACACAAATGCTTATAACTTCTGTTAACTTTATAGCTAATTGCATTTTTTTTGTTCGAAAGCCTACCACTTAAATTGGCAAAACGACTTGTGATAACAATAATACGTGTTGTGAATCGTGTAAAAACTATTTTGTCCATATTTCCTGAACGAAACAAGATATGGTTTTTACTAATATTTTCGATATTTTATACTTATTTTAACAATGTTAAAAGATATATATGAGTCCATTTAAATTTTTCAAGAAAAATCGATAAAATTAATAAATTTTCAAAAAGCGCCACCTAGCAACAAATATATGAATCAAAACAACTTCTTTTATCGAACATCGTTTGAAGCAAGAAAAGTTCTTTCAAACGATACTAAGTTTGCCAAATTCTATAAAGTTAAACAGAAGTTATAAGTATTTTCGTACAGAAGAATTCATCCTCTCCTCCCGCCCTTATTTGATGAGCTAGAGCAAAAAGTGTTAGACCAAAATTGTGTATAATTGTTTCAGCTTTCCAATAAAGTTATTTTTGAGTTACCTTAATTGCCTATAATTTGGAGAAAATCATGATTTTATCATTTGCCATGGCAGGTACGCCCCCTAGCGGCGAAGCGATTTCTTTTGGCCACTTTTACTATAAATATTTTTTTACGAAGGCTGTACGATAAATAGTTTCTGAGATACAACCGACGACCATTTTTAGTTGTACACCCTGTACAGTAGATACAGGGTGATTCTTTTTTCTGGGGAAACGCGTTTTTCTCGTAAACGACTGAAGGGAATTAAATTTTGAAAAAAGTGTTATATACCTACTGGCTGTCACTCAAAATTAGGATAGAAATATAGACTTTAATATGTATGGCGATAGGCGTCGCGACGCGCCAAAAAATTTTTTTCCACCAACATATCACTTTTATTATATCATTAGAAAGGTCTTTTAAATTTGAGTCTTTTTTCTAAAAACCAATTTTTTTTATTCTTATTTTTTAAAAAGTTATGATCCAATTTAAATTATTTCTGTTCTAACTAAATTTTGAAATATTTTTAAAAGTAGGCCGAGTTTTCCCTCAAATACTAAAGTAAATCTTATTATATAAAATAAAGTAGACTTAGAAAAAACAAAACCTGTTATTTGTCAACATATTACAACAACAAAAAACTTATTAATACCTACCTAAATTAATATTATTAATATTAATAATCAAAACAATCATTTGCATTATTAAGACTAAGGAAAATACCACGATAATACTTATTAAGGGCTAAGAAAGCTGAATTAAAACACGCCTGTATAGTGATGTTATGAAGAAATTTCAATAACTTTACTTTACCTTTCATTAAAACTTGATAGTTTCTTCATTCTTGTTAATATTAGAACTTTTTCGTTTGATATGTTTTTGGGTGTTCAAAAAAGGGTTAAACTTTCGAAGGGTATGTAGTATAGACTGAAACAAGTCGAAAAGTATTAATAAACATAGGTCCGCAAATCCACGGTTACGAAAATATGAGCGATTTCATAGTTCTACTACTTTAGTTAAGTGTTCTTTATTTTTTAGATTTTATGACAAAATAAATAAATTAAAGACGATGCTCAAAGTGTCGTCCCTCCATTTCATTGGAAGCAGTGCATCGTCGCTGTAAGGATATTCGGATTCTTTCTAAAATTCCCGACGTTTACAGAATTGTTCACACGTTTACACTAGATCAATCCATCGTCTTCATTCTTCCAGGTTATTTACAGGTACGCTATACACTAAACTTTTTAAATAACCCCAAAGAACAAAGTCGAGTGTAGTTAAATCAGGTGACCTGGCAGGCCATGCAACAAATCCTCCTTTTCCTATTCATCTGTGATTGAAGGTCTGATGGTTCAAATGCTCCCTTAAAGCAATCGAAAAATGAGCAGGCGCTCCATCATGCATAAACCACATTTGACGTAGCTAGTTGAGAGGTAGGTACCTACATCCTCGCGTTTTAAACAATAAATTGTTAATAACTTTTGTTTGCATCACTTTATTGAAAAACGACGCTCGGATTCGGATTCAGCGATCAAAAAACCTTCAGAAAACACTCTCTTTTACATTTACTTCCTAACTTTTGACCCATGACCCCTAGCTGAAGGACTAAATAGGACAATAGGCAATGCTTTTACTGAAGAAAATGACTATAACTCAATTAGTGACTGACGATTTTTTATCTTAGTAGTAACTTAACTTAGTGCAATCATTTGATTTGCATTTGCATTTATAAACATTTTTTGTAGGTAGGTATTAATTTGTTACTGAAGACAAATTTTAGATATTTTTTATATGGTTTTCACATATGCAATATGATAACAATAAAGCCAAATATTTCTTCATGTTATCTACAGAATTACAGATACAAATTTCAATTTGAAATAGTATATTGCGTTTTTCTCTTTTTCAGTGGAGTTACAGTCTTTAGAGTTTAGACTGCAACATGATGACTATCATGATTTCATGAATAATTATGTTTTACATTTATCGCTAAAATTGCTATCTACTAGCTATTAACTATTGTCCAGTCCTCAACGGCCCCAAATATTCCATTGGGAACAATTTTTAATGAAACATAATTTAACAAAAGCTTTTATACAAACTTTTTATTGAATAATGTTCTCTTTTAACTTGGAATGTGTTCTCACCATTAAAATGCATGTTTGTTTTGTTGGTCACCTACCGTTCAGATAGAAATACAACAGTATCCTAGTTTGTAAAGTAAAATCTAAATTTATTTATGTTTACTACTTAATTGTACATTGTACACGTATATTGTTTTAGATAGCTTTAACATTATCACTGTTCAAATAAAAATATGTTTAAATGTAATTTGAGGATAATATTATATTGTTTTGTAAGAAATAAAATGATAAAAGTAAGCTTTATTGTACAAAATAACACCGATAATCGAAAACTGATAATCCATAATCTATAAAATCAGTAAATTCCAAAATAAATATAATAATAATAAACTTACATAAAATATGAGAATTTGCTTCTGCTATAATATTTGGTAAATTTGTAATTAAAAATAATTACATAAAATAAATTTTGCAAGATTAAATTAATACTTAGAAAACAGTCTCAAAATTTCTATTAACACGATAAGAAAATATTGAAAGGAATCTGATGATTTTGGTACTTTGCGGCATAATTTGACTAGGTCCTTAGAATTTTCGTTTTCTATTTGAATAATTCTGCAAATATGATGGGGGCTGCAGCTGTAAATAGTACCTAAATTCATAAAAAAACTCGCATATTGTTGAAAAAAGTAAATATATTTAAATAAATAAATTGTATAGCTCTTGTACCTATAATAAATAATTTCAGTGAAAGGCAATAAGTTTTATTAGGAACGTTGTTAGTTTTATTTTTACAAAAATATATTACTTTAATTAAGTGCATATCTCAATAAATACTATAATTAAACTGGAAAGAAACTATATATCACATCGTGAAACTTATGAACGAACCTGATGATTTTTCATTTTTTCAAATTGCATTATTAGTGAATATGTACCTGGTGTATCAAGTTCTTCATCTGAAACATCACATAAAGCCGCTAGTGATCTCCCTGGTTTCAAACTACATGGTGCGGAGGAATGATTAGCTTCGGAAAATTCTACATCATCATTCATTGAAAGATTTGCCATAGATTTTGTGAATTTTAAATTAGTTATTGAAGAAGTTTCATCTAAGTCATGGTCTAGCTCAAGGGTTGCCATTAAATCTGGTTGGGATTTCCTGCGTTCTTTCCTGAGTTCTGCTTCGCGTGTTTGAATTTCTAATAGTTCCCTCTTCATTTTTTCCTCGGCAGAAATGAAGCCATTTCGTGGGGGTTTTCCCTTTTCAATGGTAACTTTTGCTGGTTCGAAGGCATCCTCGTAATTCCAATTGTTGGTTGGTTTATTATCTTTAAATCCAGGTGCACTTACTTTTCCGTGTAGTTTTAAAAATTTGTGCATCACACCTCTGGTTGTTGTGTTTGGAGTAAAACGTTTAAAACTATTTGGTTTATGAGTGGATGGTGTAATATTAGCGTTGCCGTTGGAGGTCCCGTTCCCGTTGGTGATGATGCCATTTGATGAACTAGTTATGGAAGGTTTTTCGGCCTGTTGTACAACACTTATATTGTTGTCGATTATTTTCTCGTTATTATTGTACAACTTTTCATATTTATTTCGCAATTCATCTTCTCTTTGTAGCGTTTCCTTTATTTCTTTTTGTATGCGATCCAACGTATTGTTTCCTGGAGTGGTCATGGTTCCCAAAACCTATTTTTAAAGATAACACCTGTTGAGTTTAAACAGTTTTTGAAATTATTTTCTGTAAATTTGTACTTACGAATCAATTTTATTGTGCTTAGTGATTATTGTAACGTATAGCTAGTTTTATTATCTGTTAATGTGGCCATTATCTGACGGAGTTCGATTGACAAACTTTGTAATTTATCTCGCCACAGATAGATATGCTAACGCGGCAGATGCATTTACAGGTAAACCGTTATTTCACATGTCAAGGTATTTTCTCCTATATAGATTGGATTGCGAAAGCCAAGGTGTATAAACTTTTGTCTACAGGTAAGTCAGGTAGGTAGATTAAAACGTCATAATCGTTTTGTGTCTCTCATTTAATTCTGAATTAATTGTAAGTATAAGTAATGGGTAGGTATAACTACTACTACAGGAAAATTTGAAAATACCTATCTAAGTGTAGGTAGGTACTTACGCGAGTAAATTTAAATTTAATGATAAATTAACGAAAATAATAATTTATTTATATATTATTTTAAGCTATTATGTAGGTACCTATACCTACAATAAGGTATAATGTATTAGAAGAAAGAAAGCAAATACTCCTCTTATAATAATAATAATTTAGGAATATCTAATTTTAGTTATTTAAAATTTGAAAATATTTTTAATATTATATGTATAATGTTCACGGTTTAAATAAAGTGCTTTTCAAAGTAAAAATCTGTACCTAAATTAGGGTAAAATGATATTTTAGAGTCAAATTTGAATTATTTTAACCAAAATGTTACCAAAAGAACAAGTTGAAAAATAACCCTATCCTTTCTTCACAATACAGAGTCCAGTCAATTTAAGAAAAATAGCGGAAAAAAATTCCGAATGTGAATTTCTAGATATATAGACATTTTTATGTCACTTTAAATTTTCGTCTCCATGGGGGTTGAGATCGAGCTGGTGGATGGGGACGAATGCCGAATGCTCCCTAAAGCTATTTTTCCCATAGCTTAAAAATTACGAAATGTATGATGATGAAGATTTTCTACTAGAAAAAATGAAGCTTGTAAATTTTCTTGCAAAAAACTACAATAGAATTTTTTTTTCGGAAATAGCTATTTGTACAGGGTGGGCAAAATTCGATGTTTTTATAGGGTAACTTTTAAACCATAACAGATATTGAAAATCTGACCGCGCATCGTCGAGCTCTTTTTTTGAGAAACCCTTGACAGTGAAGTCAAATTTTAGCGATCGTCGTTTGTTTTCGAGTTATGGCCGAAAATTCGATTTTTTGAGATTTCGATTTGAGTCTATATTTCGGTTGTTTGTGAATTTAGAGAAATGGCGTTTGCACGTTCTTAAGGCACTTTTTTGATGCGAATGTAATGGCGTTAACAGATTTTGAAAATGTCTTTTTATTTTTAGGTTATGACATACATTTTTATTTTTTTATATGGAAGCCATAGTTGGCGGTCACTTTATTGAAAAGAGCATTTTTTTCTCTTTTCAAATATATATAATATGTAGGGGCTATTCCTTCAATTTCTTCTTGAAAAATAAAAAAATTTAAATTTTTGAAATTAAATTTTAAAAAATCTTATAATAAAAATGAAAATACAACAAACGACATACATATAAACACGACACTGTCTAAAATTAATATCTATATAAAACAACTCAAAGAAAAAGTTCAAAATTACGTCTATTAACTGCAATACACTTTTCATGACACTTCTGTGCGCATTCGAAATGTAAATATTTGACACGGAGTTAAGGCAATGTGTAAACTTGGCTTTGAGTTCTTCTGTATTTCTACTTTTAGTTTTATATGAATTATCTTTAATATGTCCCCAAAGATGTCAAATCAGGCGACCTTGTTGGTCATCTAACTGACCCATTGGTAACAAACCAATTATATCTGAATTTTGAGTTAAGCAATTCTCTAGAATTGTCCAAATATTCATCAACAATTTTCTCATTTAAATATTGGTAATACCGTTCACCAGTTAGATTTCCCTCATAAATCTTATATGCCAAAACTTGATTTTTTATTAAGGCACACCAAAAACTAAAACCAAACCAACCCTGATTTTGGATCTCAATTGCGCACCGAGGGTTCTCATCATGACATTCGTCTACTGCGATAAATATGGAAATACATATTATTAATTCCAAAAATTTAGATTTTTTGATTTTTTAAGAAGAAATTGAAGGAATAGACCCTACATATTATATATCTGAAAAGAGAAAAAAATGCTCTTTTCAATAAAGTGACAGCCCACTATGACTTCCATATAAAAAAATAAAAATGTATGTCATAACCTAAAAATAAAAAAACATTTTCAAAATCTGTTAACACCATTGCATTCTCCTCAAAAAAGTGCCTTAAGAACGTGCAAACGCCATTTCTCTAAATTCACAAACAACCGAAATATAGACATAAATCGAAATCTCAAGAAATCGAATTTTCGTACATAACTCGAAAACAAACGACGATCGCTAAATTTTGATTTCGCCATCAAGGGTTTGTCAAAAAAAGAGCTCGACGATGCGCGGTCAGATTTTCAATATCTCTTATGGTTTAAAAGTTACCCTATAAAAACATAGAATTTTGCCAACCCTGTACAATAAGTTAGGAAAAGTGACACTTTTCCGTATTAGGTGTGAGATTTTTTATCGAGGCGTAGCCGAGATCAAAAACACGTGGTATATGCATTTTATGAGAAAAAATTGTTCATGATAAAAATTCTGCTTTTCTTAAAACCTTCGAAGAGCTAAGTACTCAAAGTTGTACATCAGCGTGTGATTATAAATTAAAAGGGAAAATTTCTCAATTGTGTACCGGGGCGATTCTGGAAAAAATTTGAAATTATACCTTGTTAATTGGGATATCCTGATTACGAAATGCTAAAAATAAGCGGCGGTCTTCAATTTTTATAAAGTTATGGCAGCTTGAAAACTTGAAACATCCATTGTTTGGATGTGTAAATTAAGCAATTTTATCAACTTTTATTCACAAAAAGGGAACACAATAGAACCTATTGCACTAACTAATGGTACTAATGGTACTAATGGTAATTAGGTACATCATTACATTACATTTTAGTAAAAACGATTTATTACTCTATTTCTGCACGATTATTTTGAAACACTTATACCCGGTTGCACCAAGCTCTTCTAAATCCTCAGTTAAATAATTGCGTGTTTAAAATTTAGCACCAGCAGCTTATTGGGTCTTTTAATTTTGTTGCTAAGCAACGCAGCAAATAACAATCATTTAGGCAATAACATGCCCTTGCTAAAGATTTACCACGCTACGCTGTTAGTTTAGCAGAGCTTGGTGCAACCAGACATTAATCTAACGTTGAAATTTAAAATCAATTATCGCTTGATTTTTTAGTAAGGGCAAGGGAAATTTCTTTGACAGCAAAACAAGAGAAAAAAATGCTTTAAAAATAGGGTTTTCATCAATAATATTAAATGGTAATGATTAACTAACTAAAAGAGTGCATTTTTAGTAAATAAAAGTTGATAAAAGCAGTGCTTAATGTAGACATCCAAATATTGAATGTTTGAAGTTTTCACACTGTTATAACTTTGAAAATATTGGAGACCGTCGCTTATTTTTAGCAATTACGTAATCAGGGGATCTTAGTTAGGTAACCAGGTAAATCCAAATTTTTTTAAAAATCGCCAAATTTACCAATAATAACCTAGTTTAAATAGAAAATTTTATTTGCGGAGTTTGTAAATGAAACTAAAAACATTGAATTCAAAAATAAGAGACAAAATTATAGCCAAACCTTTACGCATAATTAGAATAGTACTGTGACATTTGTTTTTACATATTCTTTTTTTTTGGGTTCAGAAAGTAAAAAACAAAGTACCTATATATACCTATACAGGGTGTTCAAAAAAAGGTAAAAGTTTTTAAGGGTTATAGTATGGGTCGAAACAAGTCGAAAAGTCTTAATAAGTATATTTAGGTCCGCAAATCCACGGTTACGGAAATATAAGCGATTTCATGTTTCTGCTACTTTAGTTAAGAAGGGGAGGAGGACTTCTTGCATAGCCTCCCAGGTCATCTGATTTAACTCCATTCGACTTATTTCTTTAGGGTTATTTAAAAAGTTTAGTATATAGCGTGTTTGTAAATAATCTGGACGATTTAAGACGGCGGATTGATCTAGGAGTGTAAACAATTTGGCAAACGGCGGGAATTTTAGAAAAAACCCGAATTTTCTTAGAACGATGGTGCACTGCTTGCACAGAAATGGAGGGGGACACTTTAAACATCTTTTTTATTGTAATTATCTTTAATTTAATTAGTTCCTCACAAAATCCATTAAAAATAAAAAACATTTAACTATAGCATTAGAAAAATGAAATCGTTAATATTTCCGTAACCGTAGATTTGCGGACCTATGTTTATAAAGACTTTTCGACTTGCTTCGTCCCATACTACATACCTTAAAAACTTTTACCTTTTTTTTGAACAGTCTGCTTAAGTACTTTCCAATTAAAAATAAATTTTTCTTACGTTTTTCTTTAAAGT
Organism: Pediacus dermestoides; assembly: GCA_963942485.1. Classification (NCBI taxonomy): domain Eukaryota; kingdom Metazoa; phylum Arthropoda; class Insecta; order Coleoptera; family Cucujidae; genus Pediacus; species Pediacus dermestoides. The sequence continues at coordinate 31,488,853 of OZ012625.1, read as the reverse complement.
CAAAAATAAAAAGTAAGTACCTACTTACCTTTCGGTTGTGCCGTTTTCATGTTTTTGGCCAACCTGTATATGTTGATAGTCAAATTTGAATAGGTGTTTGACGGTTTTAAAATTTTTTTAAACCAAGAAAGATTTTTTTTTGTATATAAAAAATTTTCCCCTATGTAACCCCATCCGTCGACAAACTGTATAATAATATCCATAATCTACAAGTATTTTAATAAATAAATAGAAAATATTTCATTTTTTTATTTGCATTAATTTAATTCATTTAAACAATATTATTGTATTGTTATTTTTGTTGTTGTTATTGCGAATTTTAATTTAATACCAAATAAATTCGTTATCGTTATCTACACATTTTTTCATGAAACATTTATACAATGTATTTTTTCATTTTCATGATCACACCTTACTTTCTGCATAGATATACCTTGGCTTTATTTAGAGCAGTCGAATCTCGCAAACAGTTACTCAGTGAGAAGTAGAAGAAGATGCTGGGTAATACGAATTTTGAGTTGGTGTTTCTCATAAAATTAGGTAATCTATGTCGTCAATATATTTTTAAATATACACAATGAACTAATGGATTAAATATAAATTTATAATAACAAAATAAAAAATACTTTTCTTTGTCAAATTTATTTTTCTATAATGGCTTTTTCACTAGTTTTATAAGACAGGCTAAAAAATACTTATAAGTAAGTTTGAACTTAATTGAAAGATGTTGAACTGGAGGTCAATGGCAAAGAAAACAAGACGGAGCACCTCAGTAAGGCACATCGTACATTATTTGTAGTTATAGCCACCTATGAATGAACAATTGAAACTAACAATAATAACGTGTATGAGAGAAACAGAAAACTGTTAAGCGAGTGTTACCAAATATAGTTTTGTAAGTGTTGCCAACACTAATAAATTGTAAACAAACATTACTAGAATAAACTGACTTTCTTTGTCATTGACAGACCCTCCGTAATTTTTTTTATGAATAGCAACAGTTGTTTGTTTTGAGGTTAACTGTTATCATTCTGACAGATGTTTTTATTTTGCAAGCAATGAGTTCCCAAGCGCCTGAATCAGATTCAAATGGTTCACCCAACACAGAAATTAAAGTAAAAGAACCGAAACGGATCCTGCATTTTAGTGATGGTGTCATGGAAGAATACAGTACTGACGATGAGGAAGAGGATCAAACAGACACCACACCTACAACTTTAGTAAATCCAGTTAGTGCTACTTTCTGTTACTAGTAAAACTTAGCTGAATACAATGTAATGTTTTAGGCTGAATTGACTTGGGGTCCTTGGTTTTGGTACAAAGCATCGTCAGCGGGATCAACCACTTTATATGCTATAGATACCATGGGTGAATTTTTGGCCGCGTTTTTTGGTATAACTACTCCAAAATATTATTTTGAGTTAGAGGAACAGAAGAGACAAGAAGAATTGAAGAAAAAACAAGAGGCTGAAGCTAAGGGTTGGTCAGACACTTCTGACACCGCTGTTATTACAGTACCACTCGAAAATGTTAACTCAAGGCCTCAAGATCATGATGTTTAGTTATTAATTATTGATGGGAGTAATTTATGTATTTATTTTTGTTATAATGTATTCTACCAGTATTTTTTTAAGAAACTTATAAAAATGATAAACGGTGTGAAATTTACGTCCTTATTTCATACGCTTTCATTTTTAACTGAAGCAACCTTCGTTTCAGTTAAAATTAAAAAATTAATGTTATTGTATAATTGTATATTGTATAAATATATTTATAAATATACCTGTTTGATTATTCTGCTACATACAAGTATTTTTAATTTATTGCCTTCCTAAATTTTGAAGTGAATTAAATAACAAATTTGGGAAATTTTAAAAGATTTAGAAGGTAACTATAACCTACTTTTATCCAATCAAGTTATAGCTCTTTTAGCCTTCTGAAATGTATAGGTACCGAAAAATTTAATCCACTCCTATTTTAATTTAGAAACAAAAACTTTTTTATACTACAGGTAAGATAAACAGAAATAATTTAATAATGATTTAAAAAAAATCAACTATTTATGTGTGTCTGTCATATTTTAAATAATACAAATAATTATAATCAAGTAAAAGGTGATACGTGATACATATCTATTACAGTTTACGTTTTCAGGTTTATCCAAATAAACCAGTTTGAGCAGTTTTTCTAAAATTCAACTGAAGTCTATTTTCGTAGGAAACTCGGAAGTGCCGAATGACTTTGGTACAGCTACTCACCGCCGTGTGGCGCTTTTTTTCTACATTTTCCTACATTCTATATTCATTGATTATAAAAAAAATCAATGCTAATGTAACTAAGTGGTTGTTCTTTTGTTCAATCTGCGACATTTGATGGAGTTGCCAATCTCTTAAGGTTCAGTTTTTCAGAACATGCATAATAAACTTATCTAGAAGTTATTTTTCAGGATAAGGTATTTCGTAATTTTCTAATTTTGTTATCACTTAAGTGAGTCAAGGCGTCAAAGCTGCCTCTATTTTGTTGATAAGATGAAAGTGAAGTTGCTTTACAAAAAATGTGCTAGATGGCAATGATGGCATTAACATTACGATATTTCTCTTGTAGAATTTGCTATTATTGATTGGGAGAATTTCAACATGCCTATGTACCTATATAAATAAGGAGTAGAATTAATATATTATAAAATTAGATCAGGTTTAATCGTTTATTAGGTAATTCAAAAAATTGTAGTTTTATAAATTTTGACTTTCTTAATCAAGTTTTATTTAATAAGTTGTCCTTAGTTCATAGAAATTCCTGAACTTGAAAAATGAGAATTCATTACAACTTTCTGGAGCACCAGGTTCTTTTCCTTTGGATTCCTGAAAAAATTAAAAATAAAGTGTAAATGAGTCACAATTCTTTCAAATAATCAAATAAAGTCATCATTAATTCATTAACACGACAAAAATATGGCAAATGTAGAATATTTTTGAAACCAAGCATTATTCTAAATTCTTGAAAAAAATTAAGTAGATAGGTGTATATGATTCCATAGAAAGACATACATTGCAAAAAAAAGTATCTAATTAAAGTGTACTAGGTAGGTACACACTACAGGTTTAGTCTAATAATATAATAAAGATATAATGTATTGTTAGAGTTTCTTAACTTATAATGGGCTTTTGTTTTGTCTGTGAATATAACATATTAAAATACTAGTACAGTACTGCTGTAGTACGTAATATAATACCAGAAATTTATATCTTACAATGCGAAAATGATGTACGGGTATGTATGTCTTTTCCATCAGAAATGACTAAAATAAGTATTTTTTGTAGATATCTTATTCAGATCGTATTCCCCGGTAAGAACATTCTATAATAGTATATTATGCAATGAGCATTTAATTATAGTTATTAAGACACGAGCATAAGAATTAGAACACGAGCTGTAGGTGAGTGTCATAATGAATACGAGTGTCTTAATAACCATTAAATGTGAGTTGCGTACACTAGTCAAAATAATGAAAAATAAGAGAATAAATATTATGGCAACTTTATCATAAACTAAGAAATGACAGAAAATCAAAATGAACTGTCCATTTTTAAATTTTAGATCTGTCAGATGTTCATGATCATATTTGATATTTACGGAATGTTGCATTTCTATTGGTTATAAACTTGTATGTTAATGAAAAATCTGTATCGTAATGAATCTCATTACAGTAGGTAGGTACCGGTAGTAAATGTCTAATAAATCGAATTAATGTATGGTAGTAGAAAAATATTTATACAGGTACCTAGGTATTCTCGCATTTACAATATTCATTGCCTATTTATTGAAATAAAAAATGGTTAAGGGTTTTATGGATCTTTCTTAGTATTCTTGATGGCTATCAAAATATTGAGATGGTAGACACTTGTAGATAACTTTTTCCTTTAAATATAATGTAAAAGGAACAATACTTTATATTGTTAGTTTTTATTATCGTATAGTCCTACTTTAACTATGTAATAGAAATTATTAAATTACTACAGTATTCATAATAATTTCTATATTTATGTAAATAATAATTAAACTCCGTAAATCAAACTAGGTAATACCTAGATACTGTACAAAGAAAAGATTTCAGACAAGATAATGTAATGGGAATGTTATAGGGATGGTAAATATGAAGAATTGAATAATCGAGACACTAACTATTCTATAGAAATGTTTGAGACTAGGTGAATGACAATAAATGTATATTGTATAAGATACGACTTCTGATATTCTAAAATAAAGTTATGCAAAATAGTAAACAATTAACTTTCTTAGAGTTTTAGTAACTCTGTTCGTAATGGTTTCTTCATAACTTAAAATACTTATAGAAAGGGTGACTGAAAACATGAATCCCGTTTATTATAATAGACAGATCATAACCTAAGAAAATCCATAATTTTAACGAATTAAACCTAACGTCTCCTATGATAAGTGAGATACCCCCTCTGAAAATATTATTTAAGTTAAAATTATTAGGTATCGTTCTAATCTTTTCAAGTTTTATTGCTCAATCGTTTTCGAACAACACTTGATTATTAGCTATGGCTTCAGTATTTTCCAAAGCCGTACTGTATAAGATAGTTATGTACTGAATTAATTAAAAAACTATAGGTATTAGAAGAATAGAAGAAAATATGGTCACAATTTAATTCTGAACTCTGAACCAATATTAACTGCTTATTCAAGATTCAAGAGATATTCTTAAAAACTCTCAAAATAATGTTTTCAGGTAGGTAATTATCACTCAGTATCATTCATGTTGTAGTTATGCAGGCAGATTTAGCTGTAGCTGTAACTTTAGCTGTAGCTGTAAAAACTTGAATATGTGTTAAACAATGGAACCATTTATGCAGATTTAGCTGTAACTTTAGCTGTAGCTGTAGATGTAATAGTTCGTCAACTTCAACTTTTACAGCTAAATCTCTTAAATCTAGTAACTTTTTAGGGATTTTATTTTTGGTTTTGTCTAGGTATGTACATCAAACATCAACTCAATGCTCACTACAGCTAAATCTACTAAATCTTGCATGTATGGACTGTTTATTTACAGCGGCTTAGAGAAAACTTACAGCTACAGCTAAAGTTACAGCTACAGCTAAATCTGCCTGCATAACTACACCATCAGAAGAACAAAATTTGATGTGTACCCAAAATTTTGTTCCGCCTCCTAAATAAAGAATTTGGATTAATTCATAAATAAAATAACTAATTGCAAACTGGAGACTTGGTACACTACATGTAATTGAAAATCCTTGAAAAATAAAGTTCTGCATTGGCCGCCATATTATGTTCAAAATTCCACGCATCTCGGTAATATACTTTATCAAAAAATGTTTCACCCAAAAAATATTTGCCATACAATTATTCTTCAATTCAAATTCATATTTTGTATGTTTTATGCTTATTAAATTATTAACTTCTTAATTTTAACTTTCTTTAACTTGTTTAAAGTTGAACAAGATTTAGGAAAGGTTACTGAAAATGATCTGGTCTTCAATTTTGGTTGTCCTTAGTTTTTAAGTCGTAGTTCTCATTTATGATATTCACTCACATGAGAGGTCTTCTATAATCTATATTATGTACAGGGTGGCTACTTTTTCAGCTATTATAACAACAGGTGTCGCTGTTTTTAAATACCTAAACATCGTAAAAACAGGGACATCTGTTGTTAATAGTTGGAAAAGTGGCAGGGATTTTTGTAGCCAGGGTGTATTTATATAATTTAATAAGAACTTTTTCGAAATAACATAGATCGCAGTGGTAAGATATTATTGGTAAGTACTTAGGTATATTAAGACCCAGTACTTTGTGTCTTGTTAACTTTATTTGTTGATTACAGTTCACAGAAACGATTGTTTTAATAGGTGCAACTAGGGTTTTTAATCATGACTCAAAATATGGAATCTAAGTACGAAAAGTACCTACGTCATCAATTTTAGATTTTATATTTAATTTTACATATATGTAAAGTTAAGATGCTACGTCCTTAAGTCCTAAAAGGTAAGGACAATACTTCTAAAATTTTTTTTGGAAATACACAGGGTGTTCGCGCGAAGTGGCTCACTATTGCTACAAAGCTACAAAGTCGGTTAAATTAGCAAACTAGTAGCATTTTTTCAGCTGATTACAATGGTGAAAACAAAAAACAATTGACCATCTGGTTTTCAAGATATTCAAAAAAATAACATTTTTTTAAATGGAACACCCTATATATTTTTGCAAAAATCGATGGTAAATTAAATTCTATACAAAAAATTTCCTCATCTTTTTACTTTCTTATACGTAGTATAAGGAAGTATTGTAATCGTGATTTTTTTCGACTTCGAGATTTTGATGGATTTACACGTTTTGAGGGCCCCTGAATCCATTTTGACCATTTTCGCCGTAATGTCTGTCTGTGTGTCTGTGTGTCTGTCTGTCTGTATCCACCATAACTCAAAAACGACTTATCGGATTTGATTCAAATTTCCTATTTAAGAGTTTGAACATATTTGTGGGTGCCACATTCAATGTTTTTCATCTAGCACCAAAACAAGTGACAGTTACCTGAAGACATTTTTAGGTTTTTTAGGAATATCTTGAAAAATTAACAATTTATGAGATTTTTTTATTCTTTAACATTGATTTAAAATTGAATTTTGAACAAATTTTGTTTGAACTTTTTTTTGAAATTCCGTCAAAAAAATTTCAAAAAAACTAGATATTCTTAAAACACTTTATATTTCTCATAGCGCGCGTTGATAGTTGAATTCGATGGTCGAGGTAGACCATGTGTTTCATTATATGGCTGCCAAACGGAAGGTCCCGGGTTCGAATCCCAGAAGGAACGGACCATTAGTTTTTTTTTATTTTACTGGTTTCTATGGCACCGAAAACAATAATAATGAATAAATAAAGGTAATTTCATACCGGGAAATTTTTTTAAGTGAGTAATAGGTCAATAATCTAAAATAAAACACATTTTCGTCGTAAAATTCGGTTATAATGAGTGGGACAAGGACAGATTTATGCGTATTGCTATAAGTGCGACAGAGACTATTTGAAAATTGCTGGACACCTTCAAAATTTTTACAAGAAATTTAACTTAATTTATTTAGGAAAAGTAATTATTGTGATACTATCCGTAAGTATAAGAAAGTCATGTGTTGGGCACATCAGATATTTTTGATAATAATTTAAAATAAACGAGTTATTTTGAAAAAAATTTGAAATTCCTTAAAATCAAGTAACCATAAAACGGAATAGTAATTTATTAAAACCAAACAATCATAATTTTGAATTTAAGCAAATTGAAAAATACTTTAAAGAATTACGGAAATATTGAAAATTTACAAAATTATAATTTTCATGGCTACTTGATATTAAAACTTTGAAAACTTTTTTCAAAATAACTCGCTTATTTCAAATAATTGTCAAAAAAGCATAAGAACATTCGTTGTTCAGAATTTAATTTATCATCGATTTTTGCAAAAATATATAGGGTGTTCCATTTAAAAAATGTTATTTTTGTGAATATCTCGAGAACCAGATGGCCAATTGTTTTTCTGTTTGCACCATTATAATCAGCGGAAAAAATGCTACTAGTTTGGTAATTCAACCGACTTTGTAGCTCCAATAATAACAAAGTTAGCAATAGTGAACCACTTTGCGCAAAACACCTGTATATTAAAAATATTAAATAAAGTAGTAATATTTCCGTAATTCTTTCAAGTTTTTTTCAACTTGCTTAAATTTAAAATTATGATTGATTGGTTTTAATAAATTACTATTCCGTTTTATGGCTAGTTGATTATAAAGAATTGCAAACTTTTTATCAAAATAACTCGCTTATTTTAAATTATAATAAAAAAAAGTTAAGGACATTTTCTGTACAGAATTTAATTTGTCATCGATTTTTGCAAAAATATATAGGGTGTCCCATTTAAAAAAATGTAATTTTTATGAATATCTCGAAAACCAGATGGATTGTTTTTCTGTTTTCACCATTGTAATCAGCGGAAAAAATGCTACTAGTTTGGTAATTCAACCGACTTTGTAGCTCCAATAATAACGAAGTTAGCAATAGTGAGCCACTTCGCGCGAACACCCTGTATAGTTGTCCAAAAAGTGGAATATATTTAAAAACATTTACGGAAATAATCTGATATTCAGAAAATTTCTAATTGACTGTAGGTATATATTTAGAAAGGTTTTTTCAATTATGAGAAACTTACACGTATATTGAGGGGCCAGACATCTGAACCCATTTTGACTTTTTGCAATATTCGGTGCGATTCTGTTTTTAACCACCGTGTTTATTAACCACTGTGGATGTTGCTATGATAACTACCAATCAAAAACGTCGTACCCAAGCAACAACCACAGTGGTGGTTAAAAAGTTATAAAATCAAACCGAATATCCGTGTGAAGATATTTTTAGGTTTTAAGGAAATAGTTTAGAATTTTTTTTTATTCTTTAATCTTGGTTTACAACTAAATTTTGAACATATTTTGTTCTAATTCCTGAATATATTTGATACAATTATTAGCGCTGCATTTTGTCCGGATGTCTTTTTTTTTAATTTGGACTACTATTAGTAAAACATCGGATGTGAACAAGACATGATTATTGGCTCCTGCTTCACTATTTTTCAAAGATCAGAATTATATTCGTATTCTATGAGAAAGTCATGTGGTGGACATATTAAATATTTTTAAATGGAATCTGCAAGAGTATAAAATTGGTGATCATCTTTTTCATAAAATTATCTCTATACATTAACTTAATAATAAAAGCAAATTATTAAACTGATGAGTGCTAAAACAGAGTCAGATATTATTTGTCTAATTGTAAGTAAATAGCGTTTGAATAAAATCATAAATAAATGACCAAAAGTATATACCTAAAATATAAAAATAAAACCAAAAAAGCTATTCGTAAAGATAGGTACAGTTTTCCCAGCAGAAAAATATTTTCCTGAAAGGATAATTTGAGTGTTAGATTTATATTGACACAGTATCAGTACCTATATTATTCTTATATTAATAATAGTATTTTTCAGAATTAATTTAAAAATTCAAATCACTTGTATTTGTATGTTTCCCATAAAATTTTACCTATATGTATACTTAGGTAAGTAAGGTAATGTTTTTAAATACTGAAGTTGATTTGTAAAACTTTTGACAATAATGTACTTAGTGGATATTAAAATATTTCATATAGGTAGGTACATAGTTATAATCTATTTAAAAATGTAATTTTATTATAAGTCTTCTTTTGCGAGAGTTTTAGATTTATGCACATTTTTTTAATGGTTTTCTTCAAAACAGGCTGAGCTATAAGTACACATTTAAACTAATTAGTAGGTAGCAGTTTAAAATTGTGGTTTTCTAAGATGAAGAATTGATATTTTGAGCATAAATTTAATGGGAGCCAAAAGTTGTTTTGTTGTACAATTGAAAGTAGAACGCGAGGATTGTTTACAAAGTCATGACGTCACCTGAAAATGAATCGCGAATGGATGGCGTTTAAAAAGTCTCGCTAATTATGAATGAAGAGCAAGCTCGGTCTTGCGTAGCGTACTGGCGCGAATAGTAGGGCTAGGTCATGGTTCCTTATACCTTTTTCTTATTCCTTTTTCAAAAAAAAAACCTTTAAGTTTGCAAGAACAAGCGCGCCGCGGAACAGCTTTTAAATTGCTCTTTAAAATTCCAACTTTGTTTTAGTACTTTACAGTGGAGCACGAGTTGACTCGAGAAATCTCTTTTTAAAAATACATCCACTTAGCGCTCAGCTGACTGCATTGCCTTGCTCTCCTCAACACTTATTTACAATGGTAATTTTTACATTCACTCTCGTTTTCGTTCGTTTATGTTTCACGTACTAACTACAGTGCACCATCATACAGCACAATTTGCATTCACTAAATTTCTGATTCTTATTTGCCCATTTCTACTGTTCTTATAGTGTTAGTGCTTTTTCAGGGAACTAAATCACAATTTGTTATTTTTAACTTCTAGAGAGATAATTGAACAGAAGACAGAGTAAAACAATTGGAAAATAATCTAATAAGAAAATGAGCATAGTTACTTGCAATCATTAATTTTATTGCTTTTATTATTTAGTGAAATTGAAAATGTATTCCTATTTATAGATAAAAATTAACTGTTTGAATTCGAAATTAACAATTGAATCATATGAAATATTTAATTACTATTTTCTCAGTTTTGTTTGTATACTACTAACAAGGGACTATGAATTTGATATAGGAACTAAATTATTATTTAATGTTTACTTGCTAGAATATTATTAAATATTTTCTCTTCCTAGTTTCTCTGCAGAACTATGTCAAGTTTCTATCTAATTAGTAATGTTTGAGAAAGTACATAGGTACATACTTATAGGTATGTGCTATAATAGAGACTATAGAGACACCACTAAAGCTCGCGTTCATTTATTGATGATAATTAAGTTCTTTGTTGATCCATATATTAGTTTATAATTTTTAAGTAGGTATGTTTATTACTTTTGCTTGAATCGAAGTTGGTGTAATTATACGAGGTGATAAAAAGTGCAATGTTTAGGTACCTACCTAGTGAACATTGGGGTTTTGATAAGGAACAGCACTTTCCCATATACAAGTGTACATATTTTGTTAAATGAAAATTACAGGTATATGTATACATATCTTTATTAAAAATACCTTAAAAAGTTATAATTATACAAGAAGAAAAAAGTTTAAACTGATATCAGGAACAAACTGAACCTTATAGAAAAATTATAAATTAGGGCGTACTTCGTGATACATTTTTGTTACTTCTTTTTATATTTATTTATATTATGTATTATTATATACACATATCTTGTAATATTTCGCTATAGTAAAAGTGCATACTTAATTTAAAACTATTTACACAGTTAGTTAAGAACTGATAAGAGTATCTTAATCAACATATTAAAAGTCTAGAGAGGTCTTATAGTACAATTAAACTTATAACATTTGAGCCTTTTTTTATATAAATATTTTCGGTATTTCAATTGTTTATAGAGTTATTTCAACGATGAACGGGACCAATCCAATTTCAGCTGTACGTACATAATAAGGTATAATTTAAATAATTGAAATATCTCTGCAAGCCATTGAAATACGGAAAAACATGTGAGCGTCCTTTTTGATTATACATATTTACATACCGCATATTTTATGATTAAAAATTTCTTTTTTTGCAAGCGTTTTAAACAATTACATTTTTAATACATTTTAATTCTTCCTTACTCTTATGGACTTTTAATATGTTGACTGGGACAGGGTTAACAGGTCCACGTTCACTTTACTTTACTATACTATAAAATATAATTATTTTAAATTTTGCTTTAAAATCTCTTGAGTTCATTAACTGTCGTACTTTGAATATTGATTTAGATAAATAATTCTAAATTTTGAAATGCGGAGAATTAAGAAAAATATCTACATTTTTTATATTTTTATAAATAATTATCTTCTGTAGGGTGTTTGTAATAAACAGTTACTTAGATATTGAAAAGTTATATACAGGCTGTTTCATTAAGGGTGGCCACCGGCCATATCTCGGAAACTACTGGGCATAGAAATTCGGAAAAAAAAATTTAATTACAAAGTGGCCATGAGAAAATCCTGGAATTTAGTTTTAAGCTCCGCATTTCGCCGCAAGGGGGCGCAACTGAAAAGTAAATATTAAAATTCTGAATTTTTCCGAAAATTTCCACATTAAGGTATATCTTTGGTAACATCATTAGAAAGCTTGGACAATTCTGCATCATTATGGTTTAAGGCTCATTGGCGTACCGACCTTAGTAAGAGTGGGGGAAGCTATTGAAAGTGTAATCATTTAAATCGCTGTAACTTCTAAACTACTTTTTCGATTTTAGTAAACTTAAGTTTGTTTGGAAGAGAAATGTAGGTACTTTTAATTATCGCATCAAATGGTACACGATAGTTCCTAATAAAATTGCTAGAGGGCGCAATTTGAAATAATAACAGTTTTTTTATTTTATCCCGAAAACTTAAATTAGACGGTATAATTATGATGTCAGAATCGGAAAGTAGATTAAATTTGCAAGAGAAAACGTGAAAACCGCAGCTCGATATCTTCGTTCGTTTCAGTGTTATTGCCAAAAGAATAATTTTGAACACTTTAATTGAAGATATGATTGTTTTCATAGCTCCGTGGTCAAGCAATCCATGAAAAAAAATATTTTTTAACTTTATGCTTGTGTAGGTTTGTCACTCATTATGCCAAGGGCCCAAAAACTACTTTAGAAATAATAAAATAATCATGGAAAACTTCGAATTTAGGCACAATAATTATTTTAATATGGTTTTTTAAAAATAAATCTAGATAGCCGTGAAACAAGATCGGCAGGTTTCCAAGGAGATAAATAAATTGGAATAGTTGTCAACTGATTTAATTTTGATAGGTGTTGTGTTGACAAAAGTTTCTTTTTGATGACTATGATTCTTTTTGAATTTCTTTTTATCTATTCCAAAAATTGTGCTACATCCCTCAAAAATTCTCAATTCCTCTCCCTGGTTTTATGAACTGATGAAGCCAGTTTTATTAGCTGTGGCATCGTTAATTTACACAATACTTATGCACTAGGTATTGGTCACAAACAAATCCTCATTGAATACGCGAAGTGGATCACCAAAACTGGTGGTGCAGAGTTTCAGCATACAGAATTATAGGACCGTTTATTTTTAATGGCTATCTAAATGGTGAATCTTACGTAAGCATATCGTAACCCTCGGCATTGGTATAAGCATTTTTGAGAGATGTAGCACAAATTTTGATATAGGTAACAAGAAATTTAAAAAGAATCGAGGAGAAACTTTTGTCAACACAACATCTATCAGAATTAAATCAGTTGACAACTATTCCAATTTATTAATTTCCTTGGAAACCTGCCGATCTTGTTTCACGGCTACCTAGATTTATTTTTAAAAAACCATATTAAAATAATTATTGTGCCTTGTGCCTAAAAAGTTTTCCATGATTATTTTATTAAATCTATAGTAGTTTTTGGGCCCTTGGCATAATGAGTGACAAACCTACACATAATAAAGTTTTAAAATATTTTTTGTCATGGATTGCTTGACCACGGAACTATGAAAACAATCGTATCTTCAAATAAAGTGTTAAAAATTATTCTTTTTGCAATAACTCTGAAACGAACGAAGATATCGAGCTGCGGTTTTCACGTTTTTTCTTGCAAATTTAATCTACTTTCCGATTATAGTATCATAAATATACCGCCTAATTTAAAATTTTGAGATAAAAGCAAAAAAACCGTTATTATTTCAAATTGCGCCCTCTAGCAATTTTATTAGGAACTATCGTGTACCATTGGATGCAATAATTAAAAGTACCTACATTTCTCTTCCAAACAAGCTTAAGTTTACTAAAATCGAATAAGTCGTTTAGAAGTTACAGCGATTCAAATGATTACACTTTGAATACCTTCCCCCACTCTTATTAAGGTCGGTACGCCAATGAGCCTTAAAACAAAATGATGCAGAATTGTCCAAGCTTTCTAATGATGTTACCAAAGGTATACCTTAATGTGGGAATTTTTGGAGAAATCTAGAATTTTTATATTTACTTTTCAGTTGCGCCCCCTTGTGGCAAAATGCGGAACTTAAAAATAATTTCCAAGATTTTCTCATGGCCACTTTAGTAATGAAATTTTTTTTCCTGAATTTCTATGCCCAGTAGTTTCCGAGATATGGCCGGTGGCCACCCTTAATGAAACAGCCTGTATGTATAACAAATACCTATATGTAATACATAATTGAATTATTTTATCATTTTTAAATTTTTAAAAGTTTATTTTGACTGTTTCATTCATCTGTCATTTAATGTTCATTAACGAATGAAAAAACTTAATTTTAGTCATTTCCATGGATACAAAAAAATTGCAGCGTTAATTGTACTAGTACAAATTAAATCGATAATTGTATCTATGTACTAGTCCTTTTAGTGATAATTTTAAACAAATGATTGTGTGGGACGTTTTCTGACACTTATGACACTAATCATTAATTATTTTGATTTGATTTATTAAATAGTCCTCCAAATACGATTCGTAGTCAATGTTATGCAGATCATTTTTGCGGTGGTGTCATTCATGTCAACGGCGCTTTCGAATTCGACTCGTGCAAGCAATCGTCAAATTCATATGCCAGCGCAGTTGACATTCGTAGGAACACGACAAAAATAATCGGCATAACATTGACTACTTGTCGTATTATAACTGAGAATCCAAAATTATCATTTTTATTTAGTTTGAATAATGTCTTTTTACATTAAGATAATTAAGGATATTTTATATTAAATCAAGAACAATAAATTAAGGCATAAATAAAAAAATCCTTTTCAATTTTGTCAATTATTATCTATCTATTTAAAATAATCTTTAAGAACGATGTTATTTTTTTTTATTAAAATGCATCTTTCTACAGATACTCTTAAAAGTAGTTAACGTTAATTTAAGATCATTTTATGACACCGATATTAAACGTGAATTAATTTTAACACCAGTAGATTAAAAGTAAGTAAATGTCCATTTTTTATGGTTTCTTGTGTGAATGTCAATAACAAAATAATGTAAGTTTCAGTTCATAAGTATTCACGCGATCTTTGTGTTAATTATACAGGGTGAACAATAATTGATGGTGCACTCCGAATACAGGGCGTTATAGAACACATTAAAACTAAGGATAATCTGCAAAGAAAAATTAAATCTGATGGTTAGTTTTCATTCATGCTACTATAATCTCTGGAAAAAAATGCAATATGATTTGTTGAATTTTTTTCACAAAACCTTTAATACAAAGAAATTGAAAATGTTAAAATTTAATAAAATACCTAAATTTTAGAGAATTTTGAAGTTTGGCAACCTGTCAAGCTCCCCTTGGGATAATAGTATATTATTTTATGAGGAGCTTAAGTGATACTTTATGCGCAGAGGATGGTGTTTGACTGACGAACGAAGTGAGTCAGACAAAAGCAGCTGAAGCATATAATGCGAATTAAGCTCCGAATAAAATATGCTATTTTTTCTTCAAATGCAAACAATTCTTTAAATTGTAAAATTATTAATTGAAATTTTAATAAATAAATTTTGACAATTAATTTGACTTATGACCAGCGGCGCTTAAGTAGTACTTAAGCGCCGGCGACAGATAAAGTAGATCTTTACCTGTCGCCAGCAATAAAGTGACACTTAAACATAATCAGTACAGCAGGATAATGTCACACTTAAATGACTATTGCCACGAAAATATTAATAATGAAATTTCAATTGTTGTTTCTGTTTTTTAATAAAATTGACAGTACTAAATTAGTTTGACAAGTTCTCGCATCATAAAATATTGAACGTTTCTCTTTTTTTCTCGTGGAACCTATTCACATGTTCAATGCAGTGTTGCAACTTTTATTTTCACAAAAGTGGTCATATCTTTGTAAAGAAAAGACTTACAGGACTGCGGTAAAATAATTCGTCATTCTTAAAACGTAAAGTTTATCACAGTACGCTCCGAGTGCGGCAATTACTGATCACCCTGTATAACTGCATTTTTTAGTATCTTCACCTGCTTTCATTAGTGTATGGTACAATATATTAGTTACAAGTAGGTAGCTACTTTTATTTCTTAGCAGGGATGAGCGAGCCATTGTGCTGCGCTTGTAATATAAATAGCTATTTCCTCTGCATCATACAATTTCCTAAAATATAAAATTATATTATGCGAATAAGAGTAGGTATACTCGTAATTTAAATAATTTTCAAAATTAAGATACCTGCACGTACAATTTGAGGTAAACCTCATGCTACATTTTAAAAATTAAAGCGGGCAATGTTGTTAACGATTGTTAATAATTTATGAAGAATTTGGTTTTTGGATTTGTCTTACTAGAAAAATATAGCACCTTAATGACAAAATACATTTTTGCATGGTTTGTCTATAGAACATTACATTACTACCTCAAATGCGGGAGTAAAGTGGTAGGTACTTACGATTATGAGTATACATACATACATAGATAGATAGATAGATAGATTTATTTAACCAAATTACAAAAAAATTAAATGTTTTTGGCAGGTCAATGTATACATATTTAAAACTTAATAACTATAAATACAATTATACATATATGGTATATCAAAATACAATACGATAATTACAATACAAAACAAATCACCTTTTTCTTTCTTAAGGAGAAAAAGTTTTTTGTAGTTTATATAAGTCGCCAAAGTTATCAAGTGGAAGTAGATATACATATAGAGGATATAAATTTTTCACGTGTCGTTATCAGAAATTATGATTTTTATTTAAATTTATTATTTACAAAAGCGTGAAATTGAAATAATATTTAATATTTCGTTTTTTAATTCCAATTAAGATTACTTATCCATGTATAGGAGTTGTGTTAAATAACTAAAATAACAATCTATGAATTTTTACAACCTTAGGCAGGACAATTTTTGGTCGGATTTTTTATTTGGCTTTATATTTACATATATCTAAATATTGTTGTACTAATTCGACCTTACATTTAAATTTTTAATTTTTACTTTAAATATCCATTTAATTCAATACATTTCCCAAAATATTACAGATTTTAAACTATTCTTTAGATTTTATTCAAGATTTCTTATGCATATAGCATGTAGTCCAATGTCAAAATTCTGAAAATATAATACTTCTACATATTAGGGTGTCCTTTGTAAATTTTAATAACAATAATACTTGAAGTCGTTTCATAAAATACTCATATTCTACTTTGGAGGTAAATATACGTTATAGATGGTACTAAATGTTGTTATCTATGGACAGTTTAGTCTAATATAGTATAGTACCTAACTATACAAGGTGTTGTATACGTAAATAAACAGAAAACTCTGAAGGGGTAAGTAGCTACAAATTAAAAGCTTACAAAGATTATACTTGAGTGATTCTACCACAGGCGGCGTAAATGTTTAAAACAATTACACGAATTACTCCTATTAAAATATGTAAATTTGAAAATGCTTTAACACTTTTCTTGTAATATCTCACTGCAGCTAAACTCTTTTGGTCCAATTTGCTATAAATTAAAATTACATCTGTGTATTTGAAAATATTTTGGTTAAAATATTATGCAAACCGAATGAGTTGTAAGTATACATATAATCTTCAAAATTCCATATCATATCATCATATTAAGTCAATTATTGCTCCTATAGTGACAAATTTTGTATGAATATTTACAATACAATGGATTTTAGGTATCATTTAAACTTTAAATTATGTATGGAATTACGGCTATTGATTGAACACATTTAAAGGTTTTTCGTTTAAAAATGGGAAGGTAAAACTTTTATACTTGAGTATTTTGAATTAATTTTGTAGTTTGGGGTCACTCTATATAATAGATACAAGATGATAGCAAAGGTATTACATAAACAACAAAAACAATTGGAGACTCAAATTGTCTGTTAAAAAATTAACTGTTGATAATTCTGGAATTAAATCAGAACATTTGAGATATACTAAGTAATTAGTTAAATTTTGCTAAAATTCAATAGCTTCAAATATTTCAATCTCATTGAAAATTTATAAAGTTGACAAGCAATTTCCTTAATAAATTGATATACCTATCATCAGACCAGAAACTATTAGATTAGAGAAAATCAAATTTTATTAAGGGTCTAAATAATTTCGAGATAGAAGCATTAGCGAATCAATCTTTACAAATAGGTACTATGAGTATTTATACAGCCCACAACTTTTATGTAAAGTTCCTGGCAACAATCCAATTCACCTACCTATAGAAAAAGGTCTGAAACATCCTCCACTTCTTCACATGCGTTTTTTCTCTTTAATTATAAACACAAATTCTTAGAACTCGGTTAGAACAACAAGAGATGCATCTGATCCATGCCTGGGCGATAATTAATCATTTCTTGGCATTGAGAGCGTTTTCCTGTCGTTGGGGGTTATTTATCACACGGGTGGCGGAGAGGGTGCTTTTCACGTATCTACGGGCGCGGGAGGGGGCCCTTTTGGTCCCTGGTCCCTGGTCCAGGGTAATTACCCGGCGGATGCTGAGGCTCCGCCCGGACCAATGATAGACCAGCGTCGCACCCACCCTCATGCTATGTATCGATTGTATTGGGGCGCAAGCGCCGGAACTGCCGGACACTGGCCAGCTGTGGGTCAGAGGTAAAAAGGGGGTTGTTGGATGCAGGTACTCGACGCGCCCTCGGTTCTAGCACGGGCCTAGCAACATCCAAAGGCCAAAGGTCACTCAGGTCAGCTACCTGAAATGTAATGTCGACATGTAGGATTGTAGGTACATATAACACATACATTGGGGTGTGTGATGTATGTGTGTGTGTGTAAGAGCGAAGAGAGTGTGCTTGTGTAGGTATAGAATGCGTCTGGTATATTTAGAATATCTACTACAGGAAGTTTGCAAACTTTTTATGTTGCAAACTTTTTTGCTGTGGAAATTTAATTGGTTTATAAACCTTTAATGATAAAGAGTCACTTAATAATAATAATGAAGTAACAATAGAAAGATTTTCAACGCATTTTTTTCTTGTTTTATCCGAATAGTGGTGGCAGGCGTAAGATTTTCATCAGAAATTAAACTTTGATAGCTTTCTTATCAAATTTATAATGTGAAACACTAGAACATATACCATTTATAGTTCTACTCAGTGTTTGGGTAATGAATCCAAAACTTTGTTAGGTACCTATAGATACAATATAACCAAATAAATATTTTTATGAAGCTACTAGTTACTAGACAGTAGACACATTTTTATATTTTAAGGCCATATAAGTATAATTTGTTTTCACTTCCACTTTTTCCTATACTCTATATCTCGAAACAAATATTTAAGTTATGCGTTATGTTCACGAGAATTCGGAAAATTTTAATAATATTTCTCTATTGGACGTAGAAAGTAGAAAACAGCGCCAAAATTTGGCAAACAGATACTTTTGTGTACATATGAAGGAACATATTTCAGTTTTAATATACAGAATATATCAGACGTCGTGAATAGATTCTTGTGAACATATGTTGATTTTTTAAAGCGTATAGAAGAGGAAATGCCTAATTGGATGATGTTATAAGTAATATTCCCTGGTGAATGAAAGCATTTGTAGTCTTCTCTATATTTTAGACTAGTTGACTAGTAATTATTCTAATATCTTTATTTATGTCGTAACCCAAAAATCATATGTCTACCTAAAATCTCATAGGTATGAAATTCGTGAACCACAACGTAAGCGCCTTTTCAGTGTGCTGCCAGAGACTTTTAAAGTCATAATTCCGCAATACTTAGGTACACACTTTCTTAGTTTTCTGGATATTCATACAAACATAATCGATTGGTTTAGAATGAGAACCTTCCTAAGTAAAGAACCACAAATCTGCAAATTAGAAACGACTAAGCCCGAAGAAATACGTGGCCTGAGTCTGACAGTACGCTTTTGATCAATCAGTGGCGTAGAAGATTGATTGTTTGGGTACTATCCCAAAAATTGGCTTCGTAGTCTAATCCACTTACCTTCATTTACTCAATGTACAAGCTCAGCTGTAAAATTACTGAAATTGAACTGATCAGCAATTTGTTAATTTTCAGAATTACGACTGAACTTGTTGGGGACTCATCATCAGTAAATATGTGTCCATACTGAGTATACCGCATCTTTCATAATCTTTTTTTATCGAATTTCATTTTCCTAATAAAAGATCTAAAAAAACTGATTTATGCTCCCATAAATACCTACGTTACTGAATATGTTTTTTGTTATATCGCATAAACTTGCAGTATACTTAAAAAGTATTAACTCTCCAAATTTAAATAGTTTAGGTAAATAATAAAAAAATTATACATTGATTATAAAGTTACGAATCAGAGAATGATCACTGTTTCATAAGAATATGCAAAGTTTTTAGAGACTAAAAAAGAAATATTTATGCTATAAGAATAACATTCTTTATAACTTTTATAAAATTCAATTTGGTAGGTACACTGAAATTAATTCTTGTGTTGCAATATTTCGTCTTTGGCATGATTTTTTGCTGATAGTTTCGCAGCATCTGAATAAATATCAAATTTTAGCATTAAAACTTTTTAAAAAATTCGATAAAATCTGGTTACAAAAATTATTTGAGATTAAATTTCCATATACAGACAAATACATAATTTCATAAAATATACCAATGGACGCAATTTTACAATTTTCACTAACAACAAAATATCACAGTCATCTCTTCACCCAGACCAAGCTGTTCACAGAGAAAGAAAGAACTTACTCTCCTATATGGTTTTTGAAACAATATAGATCCTTATAAATATCATATTTTAGGGACCGTGTACAAAAAAAAATTATTTGTCTTTTTCTGTTTTTTGTGTATTTCTCTTAGTTAATGAATTTCTGTTTAATAAAAAAATACAAAGTAAAGGTAAAATGAAATAGTTTTAGCTAGTCCAGTACTCAAACCAAACATTTCATTTTTAGGTTACGATTTTTTATTATCCTTCCTAACGATTCGGGTAACAACTTACCTCCAGGTAGTCAAAGTGTCGTTCTGGTAGACAAGCAATATGTAACAGTTGTATTTATAGAATTTGCATACAATCCAGCTGTGTACCTGGGTTGGAAATCGACAAAAAAGGGTTTATGATTAGAATGAAGTGGAAGGCCGGGCGTCACCAAAGGCACGTTACAGATGTTCACCGAGATAACAGGATGGCAAACCGACAGACGGTGTTTGGCTCTTATATTTTGGCCCGTATGCAGATCACAGTCTGAGCTGCCCTAAATTATATATGCGCGGTGCGAGTACATAATTTGGTTACAACATTTGCATATGGCGGCTGCAGCTCCAAATTCTCTCTGGGGATGCGGTCTTAGCCCGAGAGTACTTTATCTACAGGGGCGGACTTGCGGATACACACATTTTAGTCAGGGTAAAATGTTGTTTGGGTATTAATGGCAATTTTTTGCACGTGGTAGGGTTTTGTGGTAGAAATATTAAAAAATATATAAATCCATGGAAAATCAACTTTTTTGACTGTTATTTCTAATCCAAAAGATAATATACTTATATTTACCTAAACCAAACCTACAAAATTTTGGAATCACCTCATTTGTTTTTCCCAATGTAAAATGTGGATTGTTTACTGAAAACCTTTATAGTTATAAAAGCTCAATTTTGATTTTCCTGAAATTTACATTTACTAAATTATACTTTCGTGTTATTAAATCCTACAATCAATTTATTACGATTCGTAAATCACCAACTAATGAAAACCTTATACAATTCGCACCAGCTTTTACACGTTTTACCTGAGCACAATTTTATGGTTGTTTGCCACGTGACTTCTAAATAAGTTATTAACGGGTGGGCTCAGGTTGTTCATGCGTGTCTGTCATGTATTGATCTATATATGAAGTCATCCATCAGTGTATCTCAAAACGGGAACTCCACGGAGAGAGAGATGAAGGTGTGGTCCTGCTGGATAGTGCTATAAAGACACAGATTAAACAAGTCAAGGACAGATTTGGGTGGTTGCCCTGTTATAAGGACAAACCATTAGGCGCGTTTGAAGCCATCATTTTCACCGTCAAACTCACTTGATATTGCGTCATGACTTTGGGCAAATCCGCAGCCGTTGGCTATTTGTTGAATAAAGCACTGGGTTTGAGTCCTTTTCAGTAACGATCTACTTATACCAAGTTTTAATAGATACAGTTCCAAATGTGCTCGATGTTCTAATTTATTGTGGTTCTCCTATTGACTAAATAGGGAAATATTGTTAGAAACGTTAAGATCGGTGCAGTAAAGATTACTCAACAAAATGGGATAAAGAGGCAAAATATTTGGTACAAACGAATAAATTATAACAATATAAAAATTAAATCATTACTGAAATTATGTCAACACTATTATTTCTAATTTTTGGAAGTGCATGATGTAAACATTTTTATCATTTCTCAATCAATCTCAGAAACATGATCAACTTAAAACTTTTTTGAAATTTCTGATCTACCAACCGCACCATCCCCATCAATCATAACCGCCTCATTAAATCATTACATTGCCACACTCGCACACACACCCAAGACATTCTCTATTGGTTTTACATGTGACTACACATGTAAACGTGTTACCTATTTCGCGTGTATCGTGTATGGAAACCAGTATTGACCAGTGACCAACTCAGCACGAGTTCATACGCACCTAATTATATGTCGTTTAGTTAAGTCGCCTATGCAGGAACGGTCAGCTATAAATCATCCCTGTGTCCAGTAGGCACGCCTCAAACCTACCCTGTTTACACATAATATTTGCGTAAGGTTCATTTAGTTCCCAATATGCGTGGTCACTGTCTCTCTGTGGTGTGTGCAGGGCCCAAACCCATAGAGGAACTAACAATAGATGTATACATTTTCTAATAATATCGTTCTCGATTGCATGAGTTTTGGTTTGGGTTTATGTAATCTTTAATAAAGATATTAAATTTGTTTAATATGCGAATGGTGCTATTCGAATATTTGAATAAGATTTTTGATGGTTAGTAGAGAGAGAAATGGAAAGTTTAATCTCAAAATTTAAAGAAATTATCCAAAAACTAAAATTTTTCTCACAATTAAGGTTGCTACCCGTTATTTAACAACAATTTCAATAACAGGATGTTCCGTAAATGTGTGGCATAATTTTATGGGTATGTAGAGTTGATCAAAATGAAAAACAGAGTAATCGAATCTTGGTCTTTTTGGGGGCGCAGGGTAAGACACTATCGAGCTTGTTAAATCCGATATTTTTTTGAATTTTTTTTTTTTCTTGAAAAAGGTATACTTACTTTTATTAATTAATATGCATTAATTCAACTGTTCATGAGAAAATTAATATAGATTTTTCCTCGTACAGCCATTTTAACCAACTACCCTAAGAAGTAAGATATATTGGTAGAAGTTCAAATTGTTCTATTGATAGGCAAATAAAAATGCTTTGTTTCTGGTTGGTTGAAGACATGGACAAAAAATGAAAATATTTTTTTATAAATTTTAAATCTAGGAGAGATGTTTTGAATTTTTCAACTGCATACCTATTCAATTAAATTTTTCATAAATACGCGAAAAATTTTGAGTACAGATTCCGCAAAGTTTAGATTAACATACCTACTTAAATTTTTGCCGTAGACATGCATAGACGTTTTTTTACAATTTGTTATATTTGAATGAAATTTAAAATATGTAGGTGTCGGGACTGTATTAGTCGTGGGTGAAAATTAAAGGGTATTGCTGTGTTCTCATGATTTATACTTTTATATGGAAGCTACTCTCCCACTCAAAAGCATGGCTAAGTTTTTTTGTATTATAAAGAATATTTAGGCAGAGGAAAATTCTACTTTAGCGTTACACCCAGAACTAGGCACGTAAGAGAGTTTGTTTTGAACGTTAAGCTATAAATAAAGTGATTGTTATTAGCATTTAGAAAAATCATAATCTATGAACTGTTAATTAATTCGTTAATTAAATATTTGTTTAGTTTTATTTTACTTGTTGAAGAATTGAAGTGAGGAATACAAGTATGTGAAAGGCATAATTATAGATCATACTTATATCATATAAACGTATGTTCGTTGTGCGTGAATAACCCAAAAATTCCTATATTCACAAATTCACATTTAATATTCTTGTTTGATAACTATCTTCCGGGTCCGGGTATGCACTCAGTCTTTTCTTCTTCCTTAGTCGAATGAAAAAACACAGTCTATATCACATGTACCTACACATTAATGTGGATGTTAATCAAATATCATATTTCAGT
This sequence comes from Pediacus dermestoides, assembly GCA_963942485.1. Lineage (NCBI taxonomy): Eukaryota > Metazoa > Arthropoda > Insecta > Coleoptera > Cucujidae > Pediacus > Pediacus dermestoides. The sequence goes on along the minus strand of OZ012625.1, from coordinate 31,464,973 downwards.
TTAAATAATATTTATTATAATTGATATTGTACCATCATCAGAAGTGGTATTTAACTCGAAGATGTTTTAAATAAGTTTTTTGAAAATTTTGTAATGGCTTTTTAAACTTTTTATATTTCTCCAGCATAAAATCTGATATAGAATTAAATGTTATTCGAGATTCATTTGAAGCATTTTTTATTGACAAAAAAATTACTAGAGAAATTTTATAAAATAATGTCATCTATTTTTTATTTATATTTCTCACAATATTTTAATTTATTTAAAACTAACGTCGATTTAGGTTCATATGTTCATTTAATAAATTTCTGTTACCGTGTAGGTTTATAAAAAGTTTTTTCCAACGTCGCTTATGAAAATGACATTTCCGTCACTCAATTTAGAAAAGAAAGTTGGCATTTGCATCACAAGTGATGGAAGTAAAAATCCTATTGTCAACATCAACGTCAGATTTTTGTCAGTTGGTCGATGTTTTTGATATAAGAGAGATATTTTAATTACTGAATTATTAGTACAGTCAAATAGGGATGTTGCATTTTTTAAAATCCCGTTTTTTTCTGTTAGAAATGTAAAACGACTATATTAATAATACTCTACAGCAAAAATATTTATTTTTACTCAATATTTGTACATAAAAAAACGATTATAAATTGAATGTAATTCAAATATATTATTGCCTCCCGAAAACGCTTTGAGATCGAAGAGTCCTGTGTGACGTCACGAATCTAGTTGACATTGGCATGTCTAGATATTTTTTATGCGTTTGACATTTTTCGAAATAAGTCAAAATGCGGCGTGCTGCACTGTAGAACTAGATTCGTGACGTCAGCAGTCTTTTGGGCCGTCTCGGGCATTTCCGGGCAATGCGTGAAAATTTCAAATTTGACGATACTTTTTATTTATTTACTTGGAAAGTATGGACCAAAAATTTTTTTCAAAAATATTGATAGTGATAACTTGATATCGGCTTTTCAAAAAAAATTATTTTGAAAATCATGCAAAGTCCCTATTCTCGAAAAAACTCACTACCTTAAAAAAATTAGCCGCGGAAATTCCTCTTGACCACTCCGCGCACACTTTTAAGGGTTGTAACTCCGAGACTATTAACAGCAATTACATTCTTGCGCATTTTTGTAACCACTACAACTTTTACGTTTGCCATTTTCCGAAAAAATTACTCCCACAGGGTTAGAATGGCGGAAAATCTATTTTTGATAACTTTGGCGCCCTCTGCCGTTCAAAAAACGAACTTCTCGGTATCGGGACACTGACCAAAAATGTGTAGAATTTTATTTCCAACACTTTTTGTTTGATAATTTTTTCTGTGCGACCAATAGCTCGCGAGAAAAAAACGATTCCAAATTTTTTTTAAGATGGCGGCTATTTGGCAAAGGGTGGGGGCACGACTTTTTGTTTTTAGACTTGTCTAATGACCTTAAAGCACTGGTCAAGAGGAATTTCCGCGGCTAATTTTTTTAAGGTAAAACGACAATTTGACTGTACTATTTGGTAATAATAACAATTTTATTTAACGAAAATGAGACGTTGGAAAAAATAGCATACTTATACAATTTGTTATGAAAGTGCCTTTGTTCAACTCGCTGTCGCTCGTGTTTAAAATGTCTATCTAATTGAACAATGCAGCACTTTCATAACATGTAGTGTAAATGTAGTATTGTCAAAGGAAAACCGAATATTTCTTAATTAGATATCAACGACAAAATTTAAATAATTAACTTAGTGTAATAACAACGAAATGGCTATAGATACGTAACTCTTCTGGAGAATTTTTTATGCAACTTATTGAAATTTTTGCACTAGGTACTATAAAAGAAAATGACTTGTCTTCTTTTTCACTGATTACAAATTTGACCAATGTGGCCATTTTAAGAAAATTGCCATAATCTCAATTATATAAATACTATAAGGTTTTCAAAATATATTCTATTAAAAACTTAACATAATATACATTTTTTAACATTTTTATTTAAGTTATCATAAAATTTGTAAAAAACATAACTATTAAATTTGAAGATTGTCATAGGTATTTCTGAAAACAGTAACTTAAGAGGATATTAGGTGGCACTAAAGATGATAAAGTTACATTTATTCACCTACGTAAATATTCAGAAACTGATTAAGCATACATCATGTACCTACATGTTGTAATTATGCTAAATTATGCTGAATATTAATTGACTTTTAAAATTGGAATAGTTTCATACGGCTAAATCATGCTAGAATCTACTACAGAAAATTACTCGTATATGTAAGAAAACTCGTGTAAGAAACTAGTCAGTATAAGTACCTAATTCTGAAAGTGTGTCTTAAAACCTTTTGAAGCTGTCTGATTTATTTCTTAAAGCAGAATCTTTTTTTTTTCTTTCTTAATAATTTTATAAATGTTTTATTGGACTCTTACAAATTATGTAAAAAAAATACGAATTGAAGGATTTTTCTGTTTAGCTAATATTCTTATAAACAGAAAATTTTGTGGGACATTGCAGGTTACAAGAAGGTTTTCTCAGTACGTATAATAAAATTAATTTATTTTCACCTGTACTAGTAGATGTACTAGGTATAATGCGAACACTATGGAATGACTATAATATTCACATTTATTTAGTTATCATTTTTACGACTATACTGTTCTTTGTGTCTTGCATAAGAATGTTTAAAAATATAAGATACCATTTGCAATGGTCAAAAAGCCAAAAAAAAAAAAAAAAATTATTCGATATACCTACCTACAAATTTTTATCACCACGGCCCAATAACTTTTTCTTTATCGTTTTGTACATAAAATACTATTTTATTATCCACATACACACAAAATTCAGAAACCGCGTATTCTCCCTACTTAACTTTGATCTAAAATACTATCTTTTATGGTAGACCATTAGCAAGAAAACCTCGTAAAATTCCTAGAAGCATGGCCACGGATGTGATTCATATCATTTTAGGGTGAGGGAGGTCCTTCATTTCGCTAACACTAAAAGTAAACTTTGCATACGGTCACTGGGGAGATAGCCATAAAGTGTAATGTGGCTTGGGGTATTTCCGCCCTTTGATAAGGTTATTTTCAGAGAGAAGGGGACATTGCAAATAATGGAATCAAACTCCTCCCCGTCGGATGAGGGTGGACTCGATCGCCTCTCAGCGAGGGTGAGATAATGCTTCGTGGTCATTTTTAGACACTTGGAAAATTCTGATGTTACAAAATGGTTGAAGAGAGAGACTAGGTTAGATTCTAAGTAGCAGTGTTAGCAGTACGTTATGGTTACAATTAACTGTAAATAGCCAAAGTAACAAAATAATATTTCAATATTGTTATAATTTATGGTGCAAATTTTGTTATATCAATTGAATTCCATTAATTTTCCTCTAATAAGAAAGGTGTGAGCTACCCTCGTTGGTATTTGAGTATCACCCCTCTATTAAAATGCCTTACATACTTTAAGATGTTGCATACTTGCCACCCGATTATAACCCTTTTAACATTTGATGAAATAAATATCGCAACAATGCTTTGCATATTCTTCCTTCCTCCTTGCTATTGAGTTTATAAATAGGTATAGGTACCTATAGCAGAGCAGGAGGGTAAATGCATATTCAATACGGAAAAAAATTCACACGATGATTTCAATTTTCTAATAGGTAGGTATTACTTTGAATATCGTCGTCAATCGACGGTTAATCTTGTACTGAATTTATAAAAGGATAATAGACGCACAGAAGTACAGATACAAGAATGTATAAAGGGTATTGAAAATGTATATTATTTGATAGTAACGGTTTTTATTTTTTATTTATTTCCAATATAATTTTAATTGGTATGTCGTTATGTACAATAGCGCAAGACAGCCTTACCTAATATAACCTACCTAATTAATTTTGTATATGTAAATAATTTGTTGATGGAAATATTTTATCGTTGGTCCTAAATTTTTTTATGACTCATCTAAATAATATGCAATATGATTGCATCTGTAATATTTATGCCATATCTGTATAGAAAAGCTACAACTATGCCTTTGCCCTTTGATCTGCTTAGTAACATAGGTTCCAATCCTGTCAGGATATAAAAAGCGGCAGTGAAGCGTTAAAAATGCCCCTACTTGATAAATATAAATCACCAAATCAGTCTACTAGATAGAATATACGTACCTATGCTAGTAGAGATATATTCCTGATATATTACTAAACTAGATATCATCTTTCAGCTATACTTTCTTCCATGGAAATTGAGTTAGAGAAAAATATAATCGGATGTGGAGTTGACTTGATTTTATGAGTGAAATGTGTCAGTCAATTCATGCAGGCATCTACAAGTTATGAGTTATATTCGATTTAAACGTAAATATAATTTGTCTGTACATATATATGGAAATATATCGAGGAATGTGGAACGCGTCAACAACTTTATTTGATACTTTGTTTCCATGTTTCGTGCATATGACAACTTTATTGCATATTTGCAACAAGTATATAGTATATTCATGTTCTCAGTTTTCGTTTCAACAAATGTTCCTGATTTATTTAGATAAAGTTTTTATTTCTTGCAAATGTTTTTGGTTGTAAATTTGTTGAGAATTGGATAATGTCAAAATTCACAGCCCTGGTTTATTTAATTAAAAACGAAAAAGTAGACCTCAAATTTACGTTTCGTAATATATATTTAATATAAATTTATTTGCGCATTTGTACATTAAAATGCATCACAGAAGAAAAGATAAGGAAGTTGAATTAACTAAAATGTTATGAAAAAAATTGTAAAGTGTCATCGGGATTTTAGAAATATTTAAAGAAATATACCTAATTTCAAGACATAGATTAAAGTTTCATTATTTTTTAATGTATGAATTTTCCTAATGTGAAGAAGTGAACCCATCATATTTCAGGAGGTCATTTGCAAAAAATTAATAGTAAAGAGGGAGTGTTACTGTTCTTCATTTACAATTAAAATTAGAGTAAGGCGATTCTTGTTCATTAGCTCATTAAAGGGAGCGCAAAAGAAATAAACTGATTAAACTCCAATAACGCTTTTTATGACTGAAAAATAATCTCATTATCATTTTTACATTTATGCTACTTTAATGATACTTTATTTTATGTTTAATTGATTAGCTCGAACAAAATTAAATTAATTTTGGATTAAGATGTATAAACAAATAGGTATAATAGACAAAAATGATAATTTTGACTTTCTATGTCATTATAATTATTGTAATATTGTACATATAAAAATAGGTATCTTTTTACAGTTATTATGAACGCATTACAATGAAAGGAAGCTCTACCTCGTCCTTTGTTATGTTATATGTTAGAAATAGAGAATTTTCAAAAAGAGTATTATTTATGTATACGTATAAATTAGTTAGGTTGTGTGTTTTTCCTAAGCTTAGAGTTGTTGTATAAATGTAGACAAAACAAGAAATGTAGATTGTTCACGTTTTGTTTAGACAATATGCAGAATGTCTAAGTCGAGCTTTATCTGGTTCGAAAGCATTTTATCTAAGGCAAATAATTATCCATGTTCAATTTATTGAAATTATTTAGAGTTCAGGTCAGTAAAACTCAATGTTTACTGAATGAAGCTTCACTTCGAACTCCAAATTATCACATGATAGAAGTTAGAGGAGAGGCGAGATTGTCTGAAAGCAATGAATGTTAGTGTCAGGCTGCTTTCACATGTATCCGTAAATACAAATCCGTATCAACCACGTGATCAACATAAGCCAATAGACAAGCATAGCAGTTCTTGTCTATTGGCTTATGTTGATCACGTGGTTGATACGGATCCGTATTTACGGATGCATGTGAAAGCAGACTCACCTGCAAACTTAACCTCCCTCCTAACTCCTAACTCCAATTCTGTGATAATTTTCAAATTAATATATTATGAGCTTAACCTTCCCCTCAACTCAAAATTATAACACAATTATTAATTTTTGAGTTCATCACATTGATTAAGACATTTTATCTAAAGAAAACACGATTTAGTATTTCGGATTTTGTCTTCTAATATGCTCGATTTGAAATTATATATCTATAATAAATGCTGATCATCTAGGACATAGGGTAAAGGGTGTTATTATAAATAAAAAATGTTACATTAAGTGCAGTTAAAGAAGTTTATCAATCATATTAAAAATACGCATTGTATTGTAAACCAAAAGGTAAATGACAAGCAAGAGAAACTTTGCAAAATTGATTTTTCCATAGGCCAGTGGATACGCCGTAAGCACTGATTAAACAATGCAAAAAACGAAACTTCTCCATATATTTCTCTTAACAAACATGCTTTTCCGTAGAATATAATGACAACAAGTTTATTATTTTCAATTTAAAGTTCTTAGTGAATGTGGGGGAGAGCAAAGGAAAGCACTACATGTTCTGTTCGCATAAAATAAAATCAATCGGCAGGTCACGTGCAGCTAACGTTTTAGGTTTGTGATATTTTACTTTAGGAGTAGCTGGGGGTTGTTATTATTCAGAAGACGTACATCTCACGACCCTCTTCTTGAAGACCTTCGAATAAACTCCTACTACCCGCCAACCACCTCATACTGCCAGCCACTGGGTAACTTTATCTCCAATTCAAAAGCTCATGTATCGAATGCCGCGCGGAAGTAATCAAATAATGAATGGTGGTGCACTATGTATATAATTTTGATTAGGTTATTGTGTTTTTAATAGTATTTTGGTGTTACTTAATGTTTTTAATGCAAGGCAATAACACAATAAATAATAGCGTTAAATTGAACTAAGTAGTAACATTAAACATTAAAAATTAAAAAATAATTATATAATGGATTTAAACTTCTGGTATGAATACAAGGATAATAAAATTTTATTATAAATTTCTTTTGAAATTTATGTTTACTTTCGATGAAAGTCAACTTAAAAGCTAAATAATGTTTGTGTTGGTAAACTAAAGCTTTTCAATATCCGATAGTACCTTATAGGTACACATACTTATTATAGAAACTTTATAATTTCACAGGTAACAAACAGGGTAGGTACAGTAAACCAACAAATTTTTTACTTCATCAGTTGTGTAGATTTTTCTAAAGATCTACAACTAAGCTGGGCTGTATTGTACAAAGAGAGGATTAAATACTCATCCTATTGAAACACATAAGATGGATTATTCTGGTTGGCACCCGAATTGCTACTGCCATCATTTGCGGTTTACATTGTGTGCTATAACGATGCATGTCTAAAACTTTTTACAAAACCCATTCAGATAATATCATTTGTGACAGTTTCATTCGAGTGTGATTTGATCATTGATTATACGGTTTTATTTTTATTTATAGGTTCTACGCTAGGTGCTTAATTTAATTGATAAATGAAAATATATTTTTTTCATTCATTGTGTCCCGGTTAATTGTGTATGTGTGCAGTGTGATGAAATAAAATTCTTACTTAGAACCGATTGTTTCAATAATTGAAACTGTAGTATATCAAACAAACTTAACCGAGGCAAAAGTACCGTGCTAAATTTATTTTTTGTATAGCAAATATTAAAGTATCTCTTATCAAAATAGTAGATAAAGTAGCAGTTTATCCGCAAGGGCAGATAAAGTATTTTGATTTTTTTGAAATTAATGAATTAAAACGTATTAATGTTGATTTTGACCCCATAATGACAACTCATAATACATAATATTCACTGACATTTTAATTGTGTTTGATAATAATTTAATTTGTAATTAGTTTTTCATTATAATTGGTTTTTCTTTGACATTTGCTACAGAAAAAAATTTTGTATTATACACGACGATAACATTTCATTATCTTCTTGAGTTTAAAATCGTTTTCGAAAATAAAGTATACAATGTTATCTTCTTGTATAATAAATAACTATTTGTTTATTTTTATTTTTGCACATTTACACTTAAATAATATGAACACCCGTTAAATTAAATATAGGTATTCTTTCTGTTTTAGACAAGGTCCAACAGGAAAGCTTTAAGGAGAGAAATTCGCGATATACACACAGTTTTTCAAAACACATCTCTCAAAAATATCGATCGAAAAATCGTAAATTAACATATTGTTCAATTCTTGTAATAATAGCACTTTCCCACAATTGACATGGGAGAATTTCGATACACTCTGTATAAACTAATAGGGCCAATTTTGTGAAAAATCCTAAACTACAAAAAAAGACCGCTTAAATGCATCAAAATATTCTACATACCCTCCCAGTTTTATTAGTAATTTATTTATTCTTAACTTAAAAATTATTGCTTTGATATTAAAAAGTTTTTAAGGAATTTAACTGCAAATATTTTTTAAAAAATGCAGAAAAACTTCATTACTGTTAACTTTTTTTTTAGAGCATAATTCATAATAAGACCTAAGTAACTTTATATATATGTATATAAAATTAAATGTAGAATCCAAAAATATGATAATATATGTGTGCTAAGTTTCAACTTTAAACACTTTTTCTCTTTACAAAATGGCCTCAAAGATTTAGTTCAATGTTTAGATTTTGCAAAATCCATCATCGATTGTTTTTAATACAGCACCTACAAAATGATGCTTCGAACTTGCACCTTATACTTATTTTCTCATTTTTCATATAAATACATTTTTCTTACAATTTTTTTCAAGTCAAAATTAAAGATACCTTCTATTTTAGACCACTTTCTTTAAATTTTTAAAGACTTCGTAAATTGAATCTTAAATATAATGATAATATCACTTTGATGACAAGTAAATGTTTTTCTCAAGTTTGAGTTTACCCAGGAATTTCCTTTGTGAGCCAAGGAGGAAATGATACTTTACTTCACAGTAGATCGCGTGATTTTTTGACTCCTTTAAATTTTTATATTAAAAATAACTTAAATGCAATGAAAATAAAATGGACCATGAAAAATAATAAAATAAAGACAATAAAATATCATATTGGCTTCGGTCTCCAATGGCAGTGGGCCAATGGGAGTCACTTTTTGTTTTTGTTTCCCAATGCTTTTTAAAACGAATAGAAGAGTCATCAAATGTACACTATTTTCCGAGATTTTCAATAATATCTATAAAATCTATAGACGACAGAAAATATAACTTTTCAATAGTTTTTTGATACTGTTACGAACAAATAATGAGTGCATCGCATTATCCTTGAACTCTGAATTTAATTTTACTCTGTTCGTACACCTGGATAACGATAACGGTGCGAAAAGCTAATTCATTTGCCATCAGTAGCCCTAGAGTTTTCCTTCTAAAACTAATTTTTAATGACATTTCGTTTTAGACGCTTTTTCAACCACATTCATTTTCCCCTACCTCGTCGTAATTGGAGAGATTTAACGTGAATAATGAATGATAACAATTTGGCTGCGAATGAAATTAAAAGAATTTTATTATTTTTAATTTTTAACTTTTTTTTCTTCTATTCCGTAAGTAAACGATATATTTCTTTGGGATTGAATGTCGGTAGTTATTTTTTCATTATTTGATTAGAGAGAAAAGGGCGAAATAACAAACCTATCAATTTAGAAAAGATAGTAATTTATTATTAAAATAATAAGACCTGTAAATTCATTAAAATGTTTTCGTCATTAACTTTGTTATTGTTTAAAATACAGACCTGACCATTCGTAAGCCGCCATTATTTAATAAAGTGATGTAATAATTAAAATATCTTACTTATTTTCACTTCAAATATACTTTTATTTCTATATATTTGAGAAAATTAGTTTTTTAGCGAGAGAGGGAGAGGATCACGTGTAAGCCTAAATTAATTAATTTTGTAATTTATGTACATCGAATTTTAGTCAAAAAATATCCTTTCTCGAGTCAGCGTAAATATGTGAAGTTGTCTAAAAATATTTGTGTTTGATCACCTAATTTAATAATGTTTTTATTTTTAAGAACTTTCATTTTGAAAATATTACTAGAGACATTTAAATAAATCAGTATTTTTACTTCTAATTATTTTCGAATCTTGCTTCAGAGTTTTAGGATCCAGGGAATTTAATGCAGGTAGTGAAAATTTCCTGAAATTTAAGGTGAGACATTTTGGATTTCAATAATAATTTAAAAGTTGATTGTTAAATGTCACAAATTTTGGAAAATGTTTGGTAAAACAAACGTTTTGAATTCAATTTAATTTGAATTTACAAATAATTTTAATGGTAAACACCATTTTGACTATTTTCATAACTTTCTGTTTTGTGTATACGCGATAACTTTGGAACATTTGCGCTTAAACAAAATTTCATATTTAAAATTTTGATGTAGGTATTAGCCATACTAGTACCACTTCTGAGTTTTTGAAATTTTGTTTACATGAGGAACAATAATTTTATCCAAGTTTCAAGGAAAAATGACTGATGGTCCTTAATACCAATGCATGGCATTATTGTTTCCGATGTAAAAGAAATTTCAGAGGCTCTGAAGCAGTTCGAATAATGTACTCATCGTACTGGACGAAATGTCAACTATAAATGAAATAATAATTTTAGTTGCCCCTGTCCTATACCTTTACAGGTTAGCCTCCAAATTAAAATTTTGAATAATATCAGACATGTAAAGGATAATACTGAAACAATTTTGAAATTAAAAAAGTTACTGCAATTGCAGTTAGTTCAACGGTTCAATGCATAGGCATACAGACATATTTTTAAAAACAATAATACGTTACTTATACAAGGTGTTTCGTAACTGGACAGCCAAAATTAAATGTCGTATGTATAATCGAATTCTAAACATAAAACAAAGAAAAACTTTTTTATTATACTTATCTGAAAACACCTTGTTTTCATCTGTTTTTGCAATGACGTAAAGGTGACGTTTTCAGAATAGCGCACGGAAAACTTTTCCCGATCTCCTATTCTTTTTACCGTGCACTAAATATGACAGAAACTAAGGCATCGCCGATAATAAACAAGTCGTTGCTATGGAAATGTTAATCGCGTTTGCCTACTATTTTTACGATGTATTATAATTACTTTGAAAATAAAATGTCCTAAAATTACTTCTAATCCTTTTTTTGGGTTGTTTTTAGATAAGTATAATAAAAAATATCGTTCATTACACGTCCAGAAATGGATTTTTCGTGCTTGCATGACTTCCCGTGTTCGGCTTGGCCTCCCACGAGAATTTGTCACGCGCGCACGAAAAAATCCTTATTTCCAGACTGGTAATGAAATATACTCTTTCAGTTAAGGAAAACATACTTTATTATTTTATTCAACACTTTGTTGAGATTAAAACAAAAGTGATTACAACATAAAAAAACTATAGTAGATTTTCAAAAATGCTGCCATACACGCCTGGCAACGCAAAACAAGTGAATTGTAAGTAAAAAAATCAATAAATCTGAAAAAAGTTATTTTTTGTTTTATGTTTAGAATTCGATTTTACATACGACCCTTATGTATGTTACTATTAAATGAGAGATTTCGATATTTTTGTAATATTTAAGATTGAACTATTTTAGCATTTTATTTTATGATTCGGGTAAAATTGATAAATAAAATTAGACTTTCGTCATATTTTTACTTTAAATACCTAATTACTATACCGGGTGATTTTTTTAGTTGGTACAGCACCTTTTTCTTGCTTAGTATTAAAGATACAGTTTTGAAATTTTGCAGGCATATTTGGAAACATTTTTTGCATCTTATACACTTTGTTTTTATTTTTTGCTGCTTTCCGTCGAACCGGAAGTGACGTCAACTTTCAATTTTCAAGTGAAACACTATAGTTTTTCTTTTGGATTTTAAAACTAGATTTTTTCTGAGTTACAATGTGTAAAAAAAGTATTAGGTTGAAGAGGAAAGTTTTTGAAATAATGCGATTTTAAAGTTTCAAGCCTTAAGGTACTAAAAAATAATCGAGTTACCCATGGAATGATTGTGTGCTATCAGATTAAAATACCCGTCAAAACGCGTAGTAGGCGGATGTCAAATCAATACAAGTTTGCGTTATCTTCATTTCAAAGTTTTCTCGTGTCAGTTCACAAAAAATTAGTGAAGAAAATGGAAAATGATTATACAAACGAAGATTTCTTTAACATCCTTATGATTTTCAACCGAAATGGTCAAAAATATTGTATTGACTTAACATGCGCCTACTACGCGTTTTGGCGGGTATTTTAATCTGCCATAAACTCATTCCATGGGTAACTCGATTATTTTTTAGTATCTCAACGCTTGAAACTTTAATATCGCATTATTTCAAAAACTTTCCTCTTCAACCCAATACTTTTTTTACACATTCTAACTCAGAAAAAAATCTAGTTTTAAAATCCAAAAGAAAAACTTCAGTGTTTCATTTAAAATTTTAAAGTTGACGTCACTTCCGGTTAGACGGAAAGCAGCAAAAAATAAAAACAAAGTGCATTAAATGTAGAAAATTTCTTTGAATATGCCTGCAAAAATTGAAAACCCTATCTTCAATAATAAGAGAGGAAAAGATGCTGTACCAACTAAAAAAATCACCCGGTATAGACTACATTTATAATTAGCAGCGACAGCCATGCAGATAGCAAATTTGTGTTTTTGTTTATTGTTTATGAAATGTATACTTACATAATAATATATCTATATGGTCAACTTACCAAGAAATTTAGAATGTAAAAAATAACGACGTACAAATTAAATAACTTTCTATTATAATGTCAGCTATAATTTCCTCAATTTATTTCATTAACGCTGTTTAGGCACTAAATTCATTTATATTTTATACATTTTTCTTCGCGGAAATACATTTTAAAACTCTCGACTTGTAGAGATGCAACGTAACTAAAGGGTTGAAAAGATATAGGTACATCGACGGTTGGTGGGTATAAAATTACATATTATAATTGATGCAAAAAGGTCACAGGGTGGCTGCAGCATCCAAATCAACTTTCGGAGAAGAAATCTTGACACAGTTCGTTTGCTCCATTTTTTGCTCATGTAAATAATAGAACGGTGTCATATTCTGGGATGAAGGGGTTACCTGAACACAATGAAAAACACCCTGAAGACATACTGAGGGTGACGGCGTATATATTATTATGGGGTGAGAAAGGGTTAAAAAAAACTATGCAAAAAAGGGTCCCAACATTGGCATTGGCATTGTTGAGGACGTTTGATATATCGCGATGGGTATATGCAAAATTCGCTTTTATTTGCGTGGAACAGCGAAGGGTGTTGCTGGATTTTAATATATGGCATTTTTGCTTTGTTAGTGTGTATGAATGCCTAACTAGATGTATTCAAAAACACGAATACGAATGTCACAACTGAATGGTAATCAATAAAGAATTGATGGTCGGATATACAACCATTGATTCCCAATGTCTATTGCTTTTTATAACAAACACAAATCATAAAACTTGCATAAATATCACATATTTCAATGTCGATAACACTTCACTTGGTCCATTTTAATAGACGTTTCTCACATTCAGAACTTGATGGGATTTTAGGGAAATGATGAAAATAGTTAATAGTGTAACTAGACTTAAGAAAAATGAAACATGATTAATGATGTGTTGTTGTGAATTTCAAGGCTATAATATACTTTAATTTCAACAAAAGAATTTAAACACAAGATAATCTGGCATGATGTTGAGTTATGTTACCTAATTAATTAGTGTTGATTCATTCTAACGATTTCATAATTTGCTTTTTAATACATTTTAACGACACTTAATCTTTATGTACCATTTCGGAAACCATCTCAAGCGCCAGAAAGTTTTTCTGCAAACGTTGACAATTTCCTTAAAAACAAGTGTTTGGAATAAAGAAATACATTATGAAGCGGTATCCCTCTTTATTTCGTTGTAGAAGTAAATTTTCCAATTTCACTCGCCCTTCAGTAGGATCTGTAGTTTATTCCGAAAGAGGGTTTGCAAACTACTTGGAAACTAAATTAAGGCTTGAAGGAGGCATCTGTGACCACACCCTGGATGTTGCCAACGCAAGGAACATTTGCATGTGACGTATTTTATTGCTCCCATCCAGATAAACTCAAGCTTGGTTTAGAATGTGAAGCAATAACTTCCCCTGTGTGAGGACTATCGACAATACTATACAAACTTCGATCTTTGATTTTCGGGGATTATTCTACGTATACCTATGCCGTCAACTTTAAAAATTTGGAGTGTGGAGATTGTTACAAGATTTACATGGGATCATGTACTTACGTTATTAGTTAGATGTGAACTTATATCCAATATATAATTTTTACAATATGTACTTAAGGAAAATTAATCAATTTATAGTTCAACCAAGTAAGAAATTAATTACCTTTTATGACAATATACAGTGACTACTGGGGTTATTATTCTCTACGAAGCCAGTGGAATTATTTGTACTGCCTGCAGAATAACAAATAAGAGGGGAGCCTAATTTCTTTGATGGTTGTACATAAACAGACGGTGATGGTTCTTTTGTACTCGTAGTATCCCGACGCACTATTTAATATACCTACCTTCAACCTTTGCAATATCAAGCCACAATAAAATTTTAATAAGTAAAAAGTATAATTATTGAAAACGCTGCTGAAAGTAAACTTTTTTTTTGTATAATAATAGTTCAAGAACTTTCATTACTAAACATTTATCAGACATATTCCCTCTCATCTCAAAAAAGCAAAATACCCATATAAATGTGATTTTTTTATTTTGTTACGAGGTGAGTGTGTGGATCCCGGATCGAAGTTAGGTATGGGGATGGCATTTGAGTGACTATAGATAAGAAAGTGTTTCCCCACACTCACACACAGAATGCGGTACCTACACGGTTGATGCTTATATCTCTGGCAGAGATAGCCAGAGCTGCGTCTCCGAAGGGTCTTTGCATATCGTTCTAGCCCATTTGATTTTCCAATGCATAAAGATGGGTACGTGACATACAATGGCCATTAGCAACATTGTATCAATTTTCTTTGTGTGCATGCAGTATGGAGGATAGTTCGTGTATTTTCTTTTAGGTTTTTTACTTTTTTATATGCTGCTCGACTATAAAAGAAAAATAATGTAATTAAGTAACATTGGAGGCTTTGAATTATAATAAATATTGTTTTAACTTTGTTGGGACTTGGGAGTAGTATATAAATTTGTTTAGTCTTAAGTAAATGATGAGATGAACGACTGAATCAATATTTCCAATAAAGACTGATTCTTTCTTTTTTGATGCCAGTCTTAAAACACGTGAAAATTATTATTAAAAAGTTAAACCACCCAATATATATATATATATATATATATATATATATATATATATATATATAGAATTCCTACTTATTTTTTGAATTATAACGTAATGGATAGTAGGATTCATTGAGGATTGACACCAAGAAATAATTTTTAATTAATTTAACTAATGTTTAGGTTAGGTCATCGATTAGAATCAATTGTGGAAATTACCAGAATGCCTACAAAATGCGCTTCTTTTTATATACGCGAAATAAAACTAAATCCTTCAATCTATCGCCTATAAATTTGTAGTAATTGCCTTAACCAACCAATTTTAAGTTCACTTATTTGATGATTTATTTTCAGGAGTTTTTCTATCATTTCGTGATAATAGGATTTTATGATTACTTTCGTATATTTACTTAATTTACAAATATTAATTAATATATAAACTGTATTTTTGTTCTGGAAAATGTTAGTCTACTATCTTTACAACTTGAGATTTTGATTTTAAAATTTTGTTCTATGGAGTCTATACAGGGATATTCACCGAAACCGTTGATTAGACGTTTTAACAGATGTAGTTAATATTTTTTTCTGAAAATTGGGTTGTAGCCTAAATAGCATATGATCTCTTTATTTAAAATGTTTTCAAGTTTCTACGACTTCCGGTTATACCGGAAGTAGACACTAACTTCGTTTTTTTAAATGGAACACCCTGTATATTATTACATTTTGAAATTCTACATTCAATTATAATAACATTTTGTTAAAACAATTTTTCTCTAAAGCATTTCGTTTAATAATTACAGGATGATTTTTTTAAAATGTCCAAAAATGTGCTAATTTTCAAATTTTATTTTCTAGCCTTCTAATATTCAAATTGAAATGCGGTTTCGGCAAGATGTTAACAAAAGTCTACTACTTGCAATTTCCTCATTGTAACAGCTGAACGTTCTACAGGGGGTTTATAATTTAGGTGCCATTCAGAAAAAAATCAAAACGGCATAACTCAATTTTTTCAAATGGAACACCCTGTATATCGAAACAAATTTGGATTATTTATTCAATTTAAAGGTAATTTTGTTGAAGAAACTTTATAACCAACTCTTGCCGTTTTTGTGTAATTTCGTTTTTTTGGTAATATTGAAAATTATGCCAAACAATTCGATTAATGGATCAAGCAATCTATGTTGTCAGTAAAGCATCTTAAACAATATCATTACGTTAATCATTAATAAAAAATTAATTAAAAAAAAAACTTCTCTTGTTAAATCATTATACTATGTGTAAGTACCATAAAAGTTGATATTTCACGAAAACGGCAAGAGTTGGGTATAAAGTTTATTCAACAAAATTACCTTTAAATTGAATGAATAATCCAAATTTGTTTCGATATACAGGGTGTTACATTTGAAAAAATTGAGTTATGCCGTTTTGATTTTTTCTGAATGGCACCTAAATTATAAACCCCCTGTAAAACATTAACCTGTTACAATGAGGAAATTACAAATAGTAGACTTTTGTTAACATCTTGCCAAAACCGCATTTCAATTTGAATATTAGAAGGCTAGAAAATAAAATTTGAAAAATAGCACATTTTTGGAAATTAAAAAAAAAATCATCCTGTAATTATTAAACAAAATGTTTTAGAGAAAAATTGTTTTAACAAAATGTTATTATAATTGAATGTAGAATTTAAAAATGTAGTAATATACAGGGTGTTCCATTTAAAAAAACGAAGTTAGGGTCTACTTCCGGTATAACCGGAAGTCGTAGAGACTTGGAAATATTTTAAATAAAGAGACCTTATGCTATTTAGGCTATAACCAAATTTTCAGAAAAAAATATTAACTACATCTTTTAAAACGTCTAACCAACGGTTTCGGTGAATAACCCTGTATAAGTACCTATAAATGAAACTAAACGTCATCACGATAATCAATTATGAATATACTTACTGTACGTTTCTATGAGCTAAGATAGTACCGGGTGGTTATAGATTTTAGTAATTTAATACTTGTGAAGTACCTATATTACTTTGCAGTCGAGGTAGCCTGAAAAAGAAAGAAGAAAAAGTTATGTTATATAAGAGATTCTTCAAGTAAATACCTTGATGCTTTTATAAACTATTTAATTTGACTGATTTTCTACAATTAGGTATTACTTGACTTGCTTGTTATTTGATAATAAAAAATCCAAGTTTTAGTTTAAAAATATTAATTTGATGATGATTTCAAAAGTTCTAAATATATATTTATAAATCCGATTGTAATATGCTGATAGAGAATAGTGACTGTGAAAATGTATGTGTTTTCAATTTTTTGATATATCTCCTAATAATCTCACAAAAAAAAAACAAATCGAATTTTTTTAGCCTATTTCAAATATTTCAAAAACTAATAGTTACCTTAAATTTTTTTATGTTATTATTGACACCTAACATCACAACTTTGCCAAAGCTCTGTGTCTCTTACTGTTTCTGAAGTCCCTAAAGTGGATAACCGAATTTGTAACAGTCTGCAGATATGGGCTGATAACCGACTTTCGTCATTTCAGTGTACTTCAAACACCCTAATTTGATTAGTACATTTTTAAATATAAAGAGATGACGAAGGTCGGTCGCCTGTTGTTCCGTTTTCTTTTCTTTATTACTAAACTTTCGTAATTTTCGATTTTTCAAAAAAATCAAGTAGAAGAACTATTCAATTTTTCAAGTATGTACTTGATACACGAGTATAATTACTTGTTTTAACATTCCGTTAGGTACTATTAACTTCACTTAAACTTGGGTATACTTCAGGTCAAGTGAAATCAAGTTGAACTTGAGTATCAAGCCAAGTCATAAATCGGATTCTTTATATACCGGGTGACTTATACGCATCTTATTATAGAGGCTTATACTTTCAGCATCACGCACTCTATTTATTGCCGAAGTATATTTATTGAAAATCATTATACAGTGTGTCCCATTTCTAGTAGGGGAAAGTGGGAGAATGGTGCGCACTTAAGCTAAAATAGCTCCTGTAATAAGTACATTACATCTAGCATCAGTTCAAATACGTTAAAGTTAGCGCTAATTACTTTACTTTAAATGTGTAATAAAATATTTAAAAAAAATGCAAGTGCAAAACCACATTTTTGCAAAATGTGTAAAAGTTCATTTGCGCCCGATTCCCCATCCCTGCGGGTAATCATGCGCATATGATGCTCGTTAAAACTAATGCAAAAGATCATTTTTTTATTTTATTAGGAACTTTATTAATAATATTAACAATATTAATTTACTTTAAACAGAAATCGCATATATAATTTTTTGGTGTATTTTCGCCTGTACACTCCGATTAGGGAATATTGAAACACCTAGCTGCTTCCCTTTGTTTTTTGCCGTCATTTCTAACGGCATTTATCGCATTTTCAAGATCTTCAAGCGTGTATGAAAGTTTACCAGTTTTCCGAATGTAATTTTTTGGCATCTGAAGAAAAAAGTCACAATATTAGTACTTACCATTTAATTATATATGGGGCAATTAATGCGCACCATTACCCCTTTGTAGTTGACATAAAAATTTCCACTACAGAAAAAAAAACAAGTTATTTAAATAGAAGAATAAATACGCCGAAATATGGGCAAAACAATGCGTTTTCAGAAAATAATAACTTCAAAACAATTAGATAAGGATTGAGGACTTACCTTAATATTTTCCGAGATTGAAAAATAATAAAAACAGACAAGAATTTCTACAAACACCGATCACTTCTTTCACGTATGTGTGATTAATGCGACTGATAGCGTAAACAGTTTACAATTTAAGTAAGAGATAGCAGCACTATTTGGAGTAACAGAATCAACCGCGAAATATGAAATACTATGGTGTGCACGTTTACCCACCGCGCACCATTACCTTACTTTCCCCTAGTAGTACTTTAATATTGCTCAGTTACATAAAAGCGAGTTAACTAATTCCGAGATTAATTCGGAGTTAAATCATAGTAACGATTGTTAACAATAACGGTTGCTATGATTTAACTCTTAGTTAAACTCGGAATTAGTTAACTCGCTTTTATGCAACTGAGCATAACAGTCGTTAGAAAACTTCGTTTTATGTCTAAAAGTTGTAGGTACAGGCTTAAAATATGAGTTGCAGCTTTAGTCCACTTTTGAACTCCAAAAATGATATTAAACAACTGACTTTAACCAAATGTAATCATTTAGATAAACCAATAAATAGACATCTTATTAATCATTTTTTTCTCAAAAGAGTCAAGAACTTATTTTAAATACCTAATTATTATTTTCAAACCCCCTCAAAATTGTAGTGGGTACTTGTTATTCTCTTGCTTACATCTTTGGACCCTTTTTCTTTTGTTATTTTTGTTGAACTCTTCAACAGGTTCATTTATGAACTTTAAAAATATAAACAAAATTATTTTAGTTTGTATACGTATGTATGAATGTATACAAATTTTAAATTGAATTAAATTAGAAATTTGTAATCTATATTTAAACCTTCAACTTATATTAGTTCAATAGATCAATAGACGTAATTTTTTTGATAGTGACAAATATTTAGATTTTTTTATTCGTATAGAAAGTTAATTTTAGTCGCTAATTTGGGGGTTGTGAATGTAGCTTTACAGTACGATTATGACTCGTACTATTTAAAATCTGATTAATCAAATGATACGATTTTTGTGGTTTGCGGTTTGCTGGGCTAGTAACAATAGACTCCTGAATTTTGAGATACACAGATATGTACAATAAAAGTTGGTCAAAATAAATAGACACATTGCCAAAATCTTTAAGTTTATTTACTTTTAGAGTTCCTATTTATATATTTAAATTTTTGGGTTAAAAATATTATTATTATTATTATTTATTAATAGAGGAACATTTTTGTTTACATTTTAACATTTAAGTTAACAATATTTCTCAAATCTTTTAAATTATTCTTTAAAAGTCATCCTACATTCCTAATTTTTTCAACGAGTTTTGGTGGCTACCACATACACACGAATATACCCGCTCACTCCACCACACACCATCATTAATGTGTGTATTCTTAATTCTTTTTAACAGGTTTTGCTGTGTGTCCATTTATTTCGACCAATCGATATAGTGATACAAATGAGTACAGTTAATGTTTATTACTGTTATGAAATTTTAATCAGGTTGAAACTAGACCAACATACTACCTTGCTTCTATGTACCTACTTCTCTTGTCTTACAATTACAAACTAACAAAAAAGAAATTATTCTAGTAAAATGTATCATTCCATATCCAATCTACACTCTTAACATTTTACGACCTGATGTTTACGTATTTGTGTCCATAAAAATATACTACAATGTACATACGCACGCATCTCTAAAGTAGAGACCATTCGAGTGAACAGAGAGTAAGGGTATATATGTGGGTGGATGGTGACATGCCAGTTCCCGACGCCGGTATCCACAGCATGACATTACCCCACACCCTAGTGAATAAGGTGGCACGAAGAAACCACCCCCCAACTAACTCCGGATAAGCATTGACATTTCGGGCGGGTTGTTAGAATGTGACAGACACATGTGACGAGTAGGATGAGGCACACTCTTTATGAGGTGCCCGCGGGACATTTTCTGCTACGGCTTTACCTTCTCCCGTTTTCATACAAGGCCCTTCTTACTTACTCCCTGATTAAGTTGAGGATTTAGTAAGTTTTGGGAAATATACTTATGAATCTACGGGTAGTAGGTAGGTGTACTTGTTCGTATATACAGGGTGTTAAAGTAAATAGACGGCAGGATTAAACAGGGACAGCTAATGTTTTGTAACAAGAGCAAAAATTGTCTGGCAAAAAGTAAAAAAAATGTTTTTTTTATCGAGAAAATCAGGGAGCAACTTTAGAACTTCTTGTCCAAGAAAGTATTTGTTATACATAGAGTGCTAATTATTATAATATATAAAGACTAATATCTAAATTCTAATGGCCTTTGAACGTAGAGTCAATTTTTTTCGAGTTAAAATGGAAAATATACCTAACAGTTTACCACTTTTCACGCTTCCAAATTGCTGTCTTACATTTTTGTGTTTATTTCCTTCGATGATTGGTGACTAATCTTCGACATGTCTTCTTCGTGGTAATGCAAAATATATCCTCGTCTTGCAGAATACTGAACAATCACCATGACTTCCTCTTACATCTTCTCGTTTTTTACGTACAAGAGTTAGTATAGTATGTAGGTATGTATACAAGTTTGTGATTTCTGTCTCTAAAAAGTTTCGTCAAAAATCAGTAGCTTCGTATGAGATGGGCCTAAGGAAGGTAAATCGTGGTTTAATATGTATATGAAAAGGTCAGTTGTAGACGTTTTCTCAGATGCCAAATAAAATATCCGATGCAGATCCGATAAAAACGACATTATTTTCTTGGGATTTTCTCTGTTTCTTTTATTTCAACTTGTAATAAAGTTCATAAATTTGTTTGATAAAAGCTCCTTATACGCCAAAGTAATAATTTATATCATGAAATATGACACAACAATCACGTAAAATGTTTTATTGGAATTTTGAGCATCCCTCTTTAATATTTTTGTCATTAATCTAAACAGTTAAAAGTGGTGCTTTTGTCACATCAGCACAGAGAGAGTTCAGTAGATTATTAATTTTATGAGGAAGAACATAAAGAGTCCTAGTTAAAGTTACCGTAGTATTTTGAAATTTATGTAAAGACGCTGCTTGACTCGTTAAATAATACGACAATATGCAATGTTGTTTATGAGTACAGAATATTGTTGAGAATAAGAGACGGTAACTAATAAATATATAGGTGGTTCCTCAAAGCAATACTTCAGCAAGTCTGTATACAGTGTCTTTAATGGAGGCGGCTGTGAAGTATATCAATAGCTGTTTCAGTAAGGGCCATGTGTCTCTTATGAACGAAGTATTAATTATATTTTGCCTTGCCTTACAAACTACAAGTGTATGCCAACATCACGAGTATTTCCAATTATTCTAGTTTACAAGGCTTTGAAGCTTTGGCAAAAGTCTTCATAAAGACAAGATGGTTTCAGTTTACACACCAATGACGCTATTATTATTAACTCATATAATTTTCAAAGAACTCTGTGCTTTATTTGTTTGAAATATATGATTTTGTTTTCAAAAAACGACCAACAGCCACCACTCAACGCTAAAACAAAATCAGTCTAACGAATAACGAAATATTCCTTATACATTATGGTTTTTAAGAGAAGATGTTTCATTATATTTCTAGTTTATGTACTTTATTTGCACATGTTTAGATGTATATATTATCTGAATAAATCTGAATTTAAAATACTATTTTCAGAAAGTTCTACGCAATGGTTGTGACTAGACTAATGACAAATAATTTTTCAATATCAATCATTTACATAAATAATAATTATGATCTACATAATTTGTATTATTAATTTGTGTCTTGATGTCAACAATTTTTTTTATTTATTCATATACAGGGTTGGGCATATGTGTGGGAACACCTAATTTCTAGCTAAACTTTTGTATTATCATTATTGGTCTTAAAAGAAATATTTGTAGCTTTTTTTACTCTCTTCAGTGACGTATTTTGTTTTTCAGCAGCTACTCGATTTCTCGAGATATTAAGTGATCGGCACTTTTTTTTAATGGATCACCCTGTATATTTTTAAGTTTTCACATAGACAATATTTCAAAAATTACAATGATATAAGGTTTGGTGGGTGTGCAACTTGTGGTTTTTTAAATATTAAAGAAAATAATTCAATAATAAACTAAAGAGTATTAAATAATAATTAATTAAATTAATTAAATAAAAAATAGAGTAGCTGTTTTAACAACAAAGTACCTCACTGAATAGAATAATAAAACTAGAAATATTTCTTTTAAGAGTAATAATAATAATAAAAACGTTTATTCAAAAATTAGGGGTTGCCACACATATGCCCAACCCTGTATGTATAAATATAAAGAAAAATGATAAATTCCATAAATTTTAATATCTCCATTAAAAATTTTCAAGAGGTAATAATTATTGTGGCTTTCTTATGTAGAACAGAAAATAATTTGTAGAAATACCTTGTCTAAAGTTGTCAGTACATTCAATGAAAAATGGAAGGGGTCGATGTTTGTGATCAAATGATCGAATACTATAAATCATATTTTTGAACACGAAAATAAACTTTCAACATAATTCAGTTGGATGGCAGACAAAGATGATGATTTGAAACGTCACCATGTTGAATCAAAACCAGTAGTTCTCCTAGATTTTCGACTAAATCTAGGCTATTTTTATCATTAAGTCATGTACTGGTTGAGAAAAATGGATTAAAATTTCTGCTCATATTTTATCTAGGTATATTCGATAAATTTGATAAATACATCATAAGCCTTCATCATCTTCTTTCTATTGCATATCAACTTAAAACGTTTCAATAAAAACCGAGCCTGACGTACTCATTAAATAATTCTAACATTGTCATTGAGAATCATTTAAGAAAGTATATGTAGAATGTAAAAAATCCAAATTGAATCCTGCTGATGTTTTACATCAATTATTGTATTAGCCCCTCTTCTGCATTCCTGTTAGAACAAAAATCAACCATCCAAACACGAAGATTTGGTTTATTTACTATAAACCAAAATTTGTTAGAGATTCTCTCACAAGATCTAGAAATCCTTTTAGTCCTCAATTTTTCATCGTTAAAATATCGACGCCGGCGCTGACATCCCACCAACATACGTTTGGTCCGTAAAGTCTCAAACTCTATACGCGACACAGGGAGAAAATGACCATTGCAGTGTGCGTGGGCATTTGGGCCACACCCAGCCGTCTTCGATCGGTTCTGCCCGGTCGTTTCGTACGCCAGGGGTCGTCCTTTCATCCTCATTCCCTTGTAAGGGGATGTGAGTCTCCCTAATGGAAAAGGTAACCACCAGTCAAGATATAAGTTCGATTCAAAATTTTATTACGGAGCTTGACGCAGGAATATAACGATATGATGTATTTTTAATTTAATTCTTTCTCGAAATGAAATTTATTATTTCAAGTATGGGGCGTTATACTTGGTTCTTGTTTTAGTAAAAGAGTAATATAGGATGATAATTGCACTTTTAAATTGATATGTTTTTATTTTTAAACTGTTTAACTTCCTGGATCCTTGAAATAGAGCATTTTCTGTGATCCTGCAGCACAATGTATCGCTCTCTACTTTTGTGCGTATTTCGAGACACTTATTACATTCGTTTAAAGTCAAGCTAAGCAAACGTCGTTTGTCAGAATTGCTAGTTCTGCATTCCTGCTAAGTTATCCCGACGATCCTGCAGATACAACCAAGTTTCCCCTATGCTAACAAGACACCGCTGACCCTACGGAGAAGACGTCGCACCAACAATTCCTTTGTTATCGTGAAAGTACGTGTGCAATAAGACTGTGAGCTGGTTGCCTGTGTTGCCGGAATTTCCTGGCACATTCTGATAACGCCGCGTAACAGTAACCACCCTCTATATGCTTTCTGTTTGATCCGAGACATTTCCTGAGAATTGCCAGACCAAATAGAGTAAAGGGCGGTTGGGAATGGGTTCGTATAGGAGATCGGTGGGGAAGGATAAGTTGGGCGGCTGTAGTTGATACCTAAAGGCATACAGCTTGGCTCAAAGACTTGCATATTATTTATTGCGTTCCTACGCCAAACATTCTATCGCGAGCTATCAGTGGGTTTTTGGGCCCTCGGCTATTATCCAAGTAGGTAATATTAAATGTCCACCTGTAGAAAGTCAATATAGCAGAAGACATTTTAATTTTGTTGTATTTATATTTAGATACACCATAATTGTTTATTGCGAGAATATTTGCGTACTATTCTTTATTTATTTTTCGAAGTTAAATAAAAGTAAACAATATAAGACATTTTTTATTACGTATTTACATTAATGTGTAAACGTATAAATAATTTTTTGTGGTATACCAGGTTTCATTAAGCTAGAGAAATACCTACATGTAAATTGAGTTCAGTTTGGAATTATATTTAGTAATTTTTCTGCATCAATTAGACACTTTTTCCCTAGAACGTGTAATTCTAATTTCTGTTACTTCAAAACATGTACTATTTTTATGACAATTGTCGTGGATTCAAGCTGATTCTTATTTTTCTAGAGATCAGGTTATTGTTTTACACGTAATAAGTAGTTATATTTAATTTTTTTTAAAAAGTAATTGTTGATTTTTTATTTTCTTCAAGAAATAAGTTGAATAATTGCTAAAATTTATAATAAAATTTGAAAATTTAAAATAATATACCCAATCCAAGTCCTAGCTTCGATTTTTCCACCAATTGTCATCATAATCCAGATTTCGGGATCGCAGGGTGATAGCTGATTTTAAGAAACATTACAACTTGTTTATTTGAAGTGATATAACGGTTAATTTGAGATAAAGTAGCCTAATTCGAAGCCCAAAAATAGTCTGAAAAAATAATAGAATAGATATTTATTACTTCATGAAATAACTAAAAATTTAAATTTCAGAGCTTCTTTTTCATTTTCATTTTCATATTGAGCTAAATTGTGTTCGACAAGGAATATAAGTCGTGTGACATTCTTTGTCAACGTATTCTGAAATTCAGATCCTAAAAAAAATCTGTTAATGACGATTCCAAAAAACTCATAGCCTGATAGTTAACAAGAAGTGGCTATGAGAATGTGTGTATTTTTCTTCTGATAATAATCTCACAAAATGAGAAAAGAAAATAATATCAGTTTATTTAGGAACTCACAAAATACCTTAATTTTACCTGAAGCTATATACAGGAATATTTCAGAACCTCCGCGTGATATTTTAATAGCGAATTCTGGAGTGCAAATTAAGACTAAATGTAAAAGAAAAAAGATTCAGGCTCGTATAATATTCAAATGGTAAACGATTAATGTTGACTAATCAAAAGTTTGTTCATTCCTTTCTTAAGTAAATACACAAATCAAAATTATGAAAGAGGATGGTTCTCCTTTAAATTGAACGATAATATGAAAATGCCCATAGTTACAAGTTACAAAAAAATCGTCAATGGCGTAGAAGAAAGAGAGCAAAAAATGGTTCGATCCCCTAATATCTCCACCACTGGACACTTTGAACCAAAATGGTTATCATTTCGTAACTACTTAATTTAAGAATGAGTGCCCCAAATTTTGCAAAATCGGTTGAATGGGTAAAAAAATTACTTAAAATGTCTTCTCCCACACATTTGAAAGGCTATATCTTTCTTATTATGAATTTTCGAAGGAAACTTTGTAATCGTTTTATGTAGAATAATCTCCAAAATTTATAACAGCCTGTATAGTATCTATTATATTATGTAGTATCTCTTGGAATTCACCCACTCTATACCAGTTTTTCTACTAGTCATGGAATATAATATTTTTGTATTAAAATATTAACCGGTAACATAAGTTATTCCTTGAATGCTTCATTTTAATTGCTATGGTTTTATACTATCGATGTTAAAACGTTTCATTTATGTAAAAAAAATTATCACTAGTTGATTAACTGATTAAATAATAGATATTTATTTTATTATAAGTATAAGCGAAACTTTATGCGACGAAGTATGGAAGTGTAAGCATACGGAGTCACATAAAGGTGCTTATACTCCGAATAAAATACAATATTTTATTTTCAAATGGAATCATTCTAATCATAGATAATAATCATCCTAATTAGAAATATTAAATACGGAAATAATACTAATATTATTAGGTTGCTTGCGTCTATTGTGGTGGTTTCTCTGGATAACAATCAATTTAATAAGTAATTTTGCAACTGTCATACATTTTTGCAGATAATATATTATACGCCGCTCAAGAGTGGTGTCATAGAAATGAAACTTATACCTTGCCTACTCAGTCATATAACACAATGTTATATGCCGTTTGAAAATAAACACTTATTTTTACTTTCTTATACGAAGTATAAGGAAGTATAAGTACTTAGTAATCGTGATTTTTTTCGACTTCGAGATTTTGATGGATTTACACGTTTTGAGGGCCCCTGAATCCATTTTGACCATTTTCGCCATGATGTCTGTCTGTCTGTGTGTGTGTGTGTGTGTGTGTGTCTGTCTGTCTGTATCCACCATAACTCAGAAACGACTTATTGGATTTGATTCAAATTTCATATTTAAGAGTTTGAACAAAATTGTGGGTGCCACATTCAATGTTTTTTATCTAGCACCAAAACAAGTGACAGTTACCTGATGACATTTTTAGGTTTTTTAAGAATATCTTGAAAAATAAACAATTTATGAGATTTTTTTATTCTTTAACATTGATTTAGAATTGAATTTTGAACAAATTTTGTTTGAACTTTTTTTTGAAATTCCGTCAAAAAAATTTCAAAAAAACTAGATATTCTTAAAACACTTTATATTTCTGATAGCGCGCGTTGATAGTTGAATTCGATGGTCGAGGTAGACCATGTGTCTCATTATATGGCTGCCAAACGGAAGGTCCCGGGTTCGAATCCCAGAAAGAACGAATAATTAGTTTTTTTTATTTTACTGGTTTCTATGGTACCGAAAACAATAATAATGAATAAATAAATGTAATTTCATACCGAGAGATTTTTTTAAGTGAGTAATAGGTCAAAAATCTAAAATAAAATACATTTTTGTCATAAAATTCGGTTATAATGAGTGGGACAAGGACAGATTTATGCGTATTGCAATAAGTGCGACAGAGACTATTTGAAAATTGCTGGAAACCTTCAAAATTTTTACAAGAAATTTAACTTAATTTCTTTAGGAAAAGTAATTATTGTGATACTATCCGTAAGTATAAGAAAGTCATGTTTTTTTTGCACATCAGATATTTTGATAATGATTTTATAATGGGTACTTAAAAATGTATCTACAAATGATGTACTCCTATACAGATACTCATTATTTATAAAATTGAATTTAATTCATGGAATCCTGAACATTATTGTTAAAAGATGTAAAATCTTTCAGAAATGAATATCAAATTACGTTTACACGATAATTTTTGGTGGATTCAAATTCTATTGTGAATATTCTGCTGTTCTATGCGGATTGTTTTCCTGTTTTCAAATGAATGGCACCGCAACAAACAAAAAGACATTCAACGTAACAGATTTGCATTAAAGCCATTATAGCAAGCTGATTTTTTATTCAGATTTTGATTATTCAGACATACAGTTTAATTCACAGTTTAGCTACCGCTGTGTTGCCGAATACAGCTTCCGACTGCTAATACATTACGGGCTAAAACAATGGCTCTCATAATATATGTGTACCCAGTTAACATGCACAGCATCCCTTCTGAGCTTTGGGTTACCTTTGAATGGGCGTAGGGGATTTCCCGCCGATTTGCGACTTGGTCTACCCCAGTCAGCCAAGACTAATTATCACATACACGAATGCTTCTTATCATACTTGACAGATATTATGTTGGCTGCCGGTTGGAATGTGATTTAGCACTTCCTAATACCTTTGGTTGTTCGTCACCGTCTAACTGCTATTTTCCAACGTCAAATGCCTTATGTTGCCCGTCAACTGCATGGAGATATATATGCATTGCATCGTAAAGCTCAAGTTATTTCAACCACACGCTACGACTACTACACTATACAGACTTCCAATTTCTGTCGATACTCTAGGCAACTCCCCAAGAAAAATCAAACTTCTTTAATGCATTGACGTGAAATTCCTAGGAGCCTTACTCGAACCTATTAGTTACCTCCAGACCTCCTTGATTTTTTCCCATTTTGGTTCCAATTTAAACAGGTAACAAAGGTAACATAACAGAACTTAGGTATTGATAAATGGGCTTTAATTTTTCAACCAATGAGCATTTTTGATAAAAACCCAAAATTGTTACTTCTACCCTCCCTTGAAAAAGATAGTAATAGTCAGAAGTTACAAATCAATTTCTCTAGTCAATAGTTGTAAACATAAAACATATTTTCGTTATAAGTTATAATGTTTTTGGAAATTATATTGTCTTATAAACTAAATTACGTCTTCACTGAACTAAATTGCACTTTTTTATTCTCTTTAACATATACATTGATAAATTCGTTTTTATCGAAAACTTTATAACGCTGTATTATTTATTGTAACTATAATTTGTGATTAACCAAATTGGAATTCTATATAGTATGCAATGTAAACACGATGTTTAAAATTAGCCACTTAATTCTGTTCACTAAGCTAATTTTCTCCATATTCTTATTTATTCTGCTTCCAATACAGAATGCCAAGATATTAGGTCCTTCAAAGTTCTGTTCCCAATTATCCTTAACAAGAAGTTGCTGTCGCATTTTTCTTTAATATATAACCAATTAATCTATTGTACTTAAACTATAGGATTAGACTAGCAAGTTTGTAAATAGAAGCAGTGAAAACACTATAAGCACCATCTATTCTCATGTTGTGCTATAGTTGGAGATTACGTCCTCTACTTCCTTCTACGCAGGGATTACTTCAGCTTGTACGAGCAGAGCCGGGGGCCGAAGGTATTTGCAAACTACGACCCCCACATCTAGGGTATTCCGAGGGCTCTAGAACTTTCCAAATGCTTTACCAGTTCCATTATAAATGTAACAAAATCAAACCGGAATAATAAATAATTAAATGAAATTAGTACTTTAAGACGTATGAGCTCCAGGATATTTTGAAATAACAATGATGTACAGGAAAGCTTAAATTTGAAGTCATGAACTAATGGACAGATAAACTTTAGTGAATTTATTAACAGTAATAATACAGTAAATTGAAAAAAAATGATGTCACTTAAAACTACATTCATAACTTCCAAATTAGAGAATAAAAATAACGTTCTATTAATATACAAAATATTAATAATAAATTATAGAATTGAAAGGGAAAACAAACAAAATCTCTGTTAAGTTTATTTTCAGTATGAGTTAACGAGGAGAGTGTTATCATCATAATCAACCATTTTCTGCTTCACTGGAGTATACAGGCATCTCTTCTGCCTATAAGTATTGACACCCACATAAATATAGGTGGACCTACAGTTTTACGGATATTCCAGACCACTTGAAGAAAATGAAATTCTTCTTCGGACCAGACGAGTAATTTCGCTATGAAACCACCCCACGTTGGCAAGGCGTTATGATGGAGAGTTTGGCAGATTGAGCGTGCACAAATTTTCACAATTTGCCTTATGCAGGAATCGAACCTGCGGACTACCACTCAGTAGTCCGGTGCCTTGACTGCTGATCGCATTATACATTTGGATACAGTTGTATTCTTCTATGACAAAATTTTAAATACCCTCTAATATTTTATGTGCATATTTTTAAGATGGTTTTTTTGAAATATTCACAATTTAGGAACATTTGGTACATTTTTCTGAAATATATGAGATTTTTCTAAACTTAAATAATTTTTACATTTATAAAAAAAATTTGCGCCACATAGAAAACGCTTTTAATTTTTATTACAAAAAGCTGTACGCGGCAATACTTTGTGTATATTCCGAAAATCCATATACCTATGTAATAGTAATAAATATATTGCTAGCACTACAAAAAGAGGCACAAATATTACTGGGCAGACCATAGCAACCTCTCACTCGCACAGTCGAAGGAACGTTCGTTGTGCTCATGCGCTCACTCGTATTGGAATGAAAATCAAACATACATGAGCATTAGCCTCTATTTCCAGGTGCTATATCTCTCTTTTATTACACGCATCCAACTTATAAGGAAGGATAGGATGCTAACAGCGGTATATTAGTATTACATATATAAGAAAATCTAAAATGAGCTTTTTTAGTTTAACAAAAAAATGATGTCTTTTGAAATGAGAAAAAAAAGTAAAAAAGAAATATATTGGATTAGCATTAAATGTACCTATTCAATACTGAATTGATAGAACTAACTTTTATTTATACCAAAAAATCGCAATTTTAAAATTTAATTTTTTTTCATTTTCGACTAGGCTCCAGCACATTTAATCCTACAGCCCGATTTTTTTCTGATACTTGAAGCAGGATCATAATTTTAACCCTCACGGTGTCTAGAAATTTGAAGTCAGGGGCTTATCCATTCCGAATGAAAATATTGAAGACCCTCAACGAGAAGGAGCAATGGATTTTTTGGAGTTTCTTAAACAATCATTTTCTTTTTGTTCCTCTGAGAAATTTTTCCAGCAATGCAATTTAATTGTGAATCTTTTTCTTTTACTGACGTTTTCTCAAATGACCTGTCGAATAACAAAACTGCAATCCCTCTCTGTATGTAATACATGCATATTTAAATATATACATCGTTAAATAATAAAGTGTACTTGCACGATGATTGGAGTGGTTTCTTGAAAATAAATGTCAAACATAATTTAACTGCCATATGAAATCCCGATTTCTCTTTCCCAGTTAATCAAACGTCAGTAGGCCCCATTTCCAATCTCCATTTATTTACGCCGAGAGACCAAAGTTTAAAAGCACCTTCAGTGATGAATAATTTCAAAGATTGACTAGAACAAGTTTTTTTCGGTTTGCTTATACTCAACTACAGTTTTAATAGAGTAAGGATAATATCAAGAAAGCAGTGAATGGAGGAAAGGTCGTAAACCTTTTATAGAATAATTTCAGCTAGGACATGAAAGCTCGTGATATATAAGCTATTAGGTTTAAGACGCAACCACGTCGTAAATGGCGAGAAATGACTTCGTTGTTCGAATTGCAACCCGAAGAAGCAATAAACTATAACTATATAGGGCCATAGCATAAAATATATTAAACCTATTAGTTTAACCACTTTTCTTTAACATCTCACCAAACAATACTTATAACTGAAATACTATATAGGTAGCTGTCTATTATGAAACCTTGCGTAGGTATTTAATTTACTTTATAGGTGCGTTGATTTACAAACTGTATTCGGCCCAAAAAGCATTTAGGGAATCTAGTTGATGGAACCCAAGCGTATAGAATAATTTATATTAAATTTTCAAGCATTTCAATCCGCAATTCAATACTTAAATTTAATTAATCAAATTGATGGTTTTATTATTTATTCATAATAAACTAGAAAATTATCTTTACCCTTGAAAGTACCCTGCAAAGAAACACTAATGTTTAACGTTTTTTAATGTGAACAAAATTTGGTTCTTTCGTAATAACTTTTCTAATTACTGTTCAAAAAGTTGTTGAAACAATATTTGTTTCTTGAATTATCCAATTTTAATTTTCACGACGTACAATCGATTTCGTTGCACTATGCTGTTAAAATTAAAATGTTATTTCTTTGATCACCTAGTATCTAAATTTGTAGTGCTAATTTTGATTATGCTATATGAATATAAAAATGTACATTAAATTTTTGGTAAAAAATAGGGTCGTAGCGACAACTCAAGGGGCCCTGGGGCAAAACATTTCGGGGGCCCCAAATATTGTGACTTCTGAAAACAGAGCCTTAGCAATTCTGTTTTTTGTGAGGGGGCAAATAAAAATTATACATTTTATTTAATTATTGCTTAGTAAGGTATAGTAAGGATAGGCAAAATTTCGAACTATTCAAGGTCAATGAGCTAAAATGAAAAGTTTCAATTTCGAACAGCAAAAATATTCAATTCGAAAGTTATGTTTCGTATAATATAATTAAATTTTAAATTAAATGCGCAAACTAAGGACAAATAGCGTCCTTATCGGTACATGGTAAGGACAAAAGACATGCTTCTCAAAATAAGGACTATCCTTGAGTCATTCAAAAGACATGTAATGTATTAAAATGAATTTAAAATATTTTCCTATAATTGCGATAGATATCGTCATTGTTGTTTATGTTAATATGCAATTTCTCATTTTTTGTCCTTTAATTCTTTTTTTAGATGTTTTTTTCTTTTTTGTTTCTTTTATCTTTTCTTTACAAAAAAATTTATTGGTAAATACTAGGTGCCAAAAGTCCCTATAGCCACCGTCGAGGGCCCCTACTCGACCGCTATTGCTATTATTATCAATTTATGTTGTTTTACCATCTAGTATGCTTGATACGGCCCTGGTAAAAAATTTGTAAGAAGTCAGAAGATAAAAAATATAAAATGCTTGAGTCTAAGTTCATTTTATTAGTAGAGACAATTGAAACCCAATCTATTTGGCGGGAAATTTCAAATATATTAATTTAATTGGGTACTCAACAACTGAGATCGCAAAATAACCAATCAATTTAATGTACTTATTTCAAATTAATGCCAAATATCGTTTAAATTTTTTATTGTAATATTTATATTTTGGACTAATTCACATTTTGTGTACAAAAATATCGCATTTTTAAGTTATTTTTGCCCAGAAAATGCAGAGTGGTTTCTAAAACTAAAATAAGCAATATAATGTAGTATGTATTGGTTAATAAACGCTATTGTAATATTACAATAATTGAAGTTTGATTTTGAGAATAAAATTTACATTATCATCCATAAGAAATTTTTTTGGCCTTTTTAAAGCTTTTATAAATAAACTAAAATGTATGGCCATATTTCGAGGTAATTAACGTAACCTAACCTACCACTTTTAAAATATATAGCTTGTTAAATAGCCACACATCGAAGTTTTATCAAAATTACATTATTACAAACCTAAATTTAAAAGGAACAAATGAGCTATGGAACTGAATGGCACTATTACATTATTTTTAATATTAAGTAAAAGTAGAATGCAGACTAATTATTTTACAATTCAAATTTTATTTATACCAACTCCTTAAAACATCATTTACTAGTTCCGAAACGTGGTTGGCACAACATTGACCACAAAGTAACGACATAAACGAAAAGGTAGGGCCTTGCAAACTTAATCAAAGCTTGTCCGAAACCAGTCAGTTGGGTAAAGGATGGATAAGGGTCCGTGCCGGGCAATTGACCTGGGGTCGCGCCCTGCCGGGCATTACGCTGACCAACACACCTCCCCTGACCTTTGTCCTTCGCCACTCGCCATATAAACACGCCATCCATCATGCCCAGCCGGAATTAGAAACGAATTCGTCTAGCCCTTTGGGTTACTTCACCTGGAACCGGTCACTCAAAACTCATAAATCATATTTCTTATGTTCTATAGTCATGATTGCGGATGGTTTGTTTGGATGTACAAATGGTATTAAATTGTTATTTGTTACTATGAATTGTAGCTAACTTAAAATGCTACTTTTTTATAGAATAAATAATATTTTATTTTTCACTTGACTATAATTCGTTGTTAATACCTTGGATACGAGATATATAAACGAATCCATTATAGAAGCGGGCGTAATGATAACGCCCGCGCGCTTATTACGCCCAGTAGAACTGTCTCACTGACAGTTTTGACGGAAATTTTTTTTATGTCTTCAAATTTGTGCAAGTTTTTCTGAAGTGAAAAATATAACGTTGTATGTAGGTATCGCGGGTATAACTCTCGGGCCAAAGACCCTCGACTTTGTAACTTGGTTGCCCTCGAATATAAACATCTTTGTTATACCTTTGATACATAAATAACTATTATACAACAATAATTTGATAAATCTACGGTGAGATGAAAAAATGGCGTATTAATTCAATGCTTCGGTGTTAAGGGTGACTTTATGAGAAAGTATTTTAATCTTGAATTAATATCAGCATGATTAATTTCGATATTTCAAACAAATAGCACACTTTTTTATTATTTTTTAGATGTAAGTTTCCCTCAATATCGCATCATTGCGTTAATACAAAATTTTTGACCGTCGTTTATATTATTATGAATAGGTTGAGTGCTAAAAATATGAAACAAAATTGATAATGTACTCGCACTTCCACAAAAATGTGTTTTTCACTCATGTGGAACCTAGAGAAAGAATTTAAACTAAGAAAAAGGCATCTGTATTGCACTCCTTTATTCACGAAGTGCTCCGCATACAAATGTAGACATTTGCACCAAGTTGAGATAAAATTATAGTTTTACAGATTTCTGAATAGACGGTTGAGTTTAAACGCGAAAGAAAGAGACAGAAATTCAATTATGACGCTGACTTATATTAAAATGTAAGTCTGTAAAGTGTTTGCTGGTAACTCAATTTGTTTTTGTTACCCTTCCTTCTCTTACTGCTTATTTTTCTAATTATAGACATTCAACAGGTTGCTGCTTTTTCATGTCTATAATTTTTAATTTTCACTTTCAGCTTAAATTCATGTATTCAGATCGCACCAAAGGCTTTTCTTATTATTATTTTTTTTGTTAACTTCTGATAATAATATTCAAATTTTATTCTGCAGATAATTGAAATAACTGTAATTAATTATCGTCTTGTTAAAAAATATTATGTTACCTTAAAATGTTCATTTTCTTTTTTATTTCAAAGTGGAGCATGTTTTCTTGTCTGGAAAACTAACAAACTGTGAGTAATAAAAGCAAACGTTTTATGGAAGTACATTTTGTATTTTATGCCAATTTGAAGAAGATTTGAACATACTCCGATATTTCAATCAACTAACTGAAATAGACGAAAATATTAAAACAAAAGAAAAATCTTATTTAGACTATAATACGTAACCTTATGAGCAGAATTAATAATTTGCAACAAATCACATACTTTTAAAATAATTACAACTGGAATCAGTTTTATAAAAAAAACATTATGCAATTGTTCAGAGGACTGATGACAGTTCCATAGAATTATTTAGCTAAAGCATACAGTATAGTCTATGTGTAGGTATTTTCTGTTCTATCTGGTGATTTTTTAAAAATAAATGAGGACAATTTGATGTTAGATGGTGGAGGTAAATGTCAAGGAACAAAGATGATTTATTAAGGCAAGACATCAAAATCTAAACAATTACGAGGAGTAACTAACATATCATACAACTATAGGAAGGGAAAAAGGAGGACATTTTCCCTGAAAACGTATATGACATGCCAACTGACCAACTGTAATGGTACTTAATTACATCAATGAGCCAAACCTTCTTAAATTCAGTTATGACATAATTTTGAGATACGGGTAAGGTGAGGTTGTCACGAAGTACTACAATAATTCTCATCTTTAATTGTTCTTCTGAGAAAAGGCGTATTATAACTAATAAAAATATATAAATAACAGATAAATATAGGGATTTTTCATGTACCTATATCCCTTCACTACAAAAGTTTTTCTTCCATTGAGTAAGAAATAAATTGAACTGACGTTTAACAAGCAAAATTTTATACGCACCTAATACATACCAGTTTTGTCTAAAGAAAAAAATCGGAAATTACAATCTTTCTTTGTTTCTTCAGACGTATCTCCATTTTGTCATCACTAAGATATCTCCCACCAAAAAGTCTGCGGACTCTTCAATGTGGGGTTTGATATCGTCATATACATAATCAAAGAAAATGTTATTTGGTCTTTGTTAACTTTTTTCACAAATTCGGCATGATCATAATTACAATTTTTGAGGTTATGTAAACAAGATGAGGTTAAGAAGGATTTGTCTCATTTTGAAAAGTACAGGAAAGTCGTGTTGTGTGAAGATTACAAAGTAAATCAGTTTCAAAATTCTCTCTTTAGTTGGTTAAAACCAAATTAGAGCTATTTATAAAATCGCAAAAGTTGCTAATCATTAGGATTACATACCAGTTTTTAACATCGTATACTCTCCGTTTATTTTAATATAAATGTCATAAAAGATTTTAAAGAGACCATTGAACTTTTCTCTTATAGGTATATTATAATTGCTATTCACTACTAATACAAATTTTATTTAGGTTTTGATTGCGCTACAAAATAACAACATAATATCGAAATATCTTACTTGGATCACTACTATAATTTATTAGAATAATTATTGTTTTCAATTTCAATACGTTTTGTTTTAAAATCATCATAAAAATTATGACAGTTACATGTCGATCGTTATAGATAAAAATGTTAAGTGAATAAGAAAAATAAAACCAATAAAAATTCTGGAGTGAATTATGAGACTGGCATAAAACAGTCTGAACTCTGTAGAAACTGGAAGTAGGTATAAGAAATTGGAAAACCCATCCTATAGCTAATTTTTAATCCCTCTAAATCCGGCGCTACTTAAACAACTAGAAGAAATTAATTGTGTAGGTAAAGAGAAAATAACAAAACCCATCCTATTTGATCTCATCACGTTTGCTTGTTCTGGCGGAGGCATTTCTACTCCCTCTGTCCTCCTTTACCACCCCCCCAAACAAGTGTTGTCAGATTCCACATAAGAGCATGCATAAACTGGAGCTTGGAAATTGAAAACAAACAACTTCCAACACATGAAGCAGGTGAGTAAATATGGCGGCGTGGCCATGACGCCATCACAGAGCTACCCCCGAGGGTTGTTAGCGACCACAGTGCCTAGCAACCCGCCCTCGCCCTAGCAACGGCTAGCCACTAGCCGCGGACACTTATTGATCAAGCGGGCCTGTTCCACCCCCGGTCGCGCGCTCCCCGTTCACATCCCCCGTCGCGGACACTTGATACATGCATATCCGAGTTTAAAGGATAAACTCCCCCTCCCCTCTCTTCCCATCGCTGCTTCACTTCGTGTCATTCAGGGAAGAAAGTGTGTGCCAGCACGCAACTAGCATCCAACCGAACGGTCTTAAATATTGATTCGAATAAATATTCAGACTAAGCAGTACTACTACTGTTGTTCAATATTAATTTACTAATTTGTTAAAACCAGATATGGTAGGAAGATTTGCGTCCAGAAAGGCAATCGAAGAGAGAGAGGAAAATAGCACTGCTTAAATATACTTAGGTGTTTCTTTTTTCCAACGAAATCTGTTAAAAATATCACATTGTACCACTATATAGTTAGAATACAATATCGTCATCTACCTACATTATAATTTGGTACCTTATTTTACAATAATATGTAGATTTCACTAATTTTCCTGTTCTTTTTTACGTGAATTATGACTTTCGAGATCAACTTTTGGAAATATCTAAGTACTTCATTAAAAACATGAATTTTCCTACAAATTTCATTTCAATTAGGTATGCCTTCTAATAGCTTTTGATTTCTGAATCTACTTAGGTATAGTACAACTTATTTCAAAATTTATAAAATTGAACCTTTAATTTCATTTGGATCGTAACTTCTATTTTTTTACAGATGCGTTTAATTACAATTAAGAGAATGAATTTAGTTGATTTATAGTGCACGTTCAAAAAACGGAATACCTAATTCTGTTCTTTATTTATTGTCAGAACAAATAAGTATATTACAAATTTTTCCTTTTATTAAACTCCTCATGAACCTCTCCTACAGCAATAATATTGGAATTAATATCGCCTACAACTATACAACTTTAGAGTAAGCCTTGGCTTTGCCTTGAATTTAATTTCCAATTCTCTCCGAGTAGCATAATATCCGCCATTTTGAACAGCTAACGGTCGATTGACCAATAAGCCTGTTATTGCTGACCTCCTGTTCCTGCTGCCTTGTACTGCTGTTCAATAATTGGACGCATGCCGACCACCGGTCAATAAAGGATGTTTACTTCAGGGCTGTTGTAAAAATATGCGGCAGATTGTGTCTGCCGCCATCTACTGCGTAATTTAGAATTGTGATGAGGAGCTGTTAATTATTTTTATGTTCCATTTTCATGCTTTTATGGTTTTTTGTTTTATAATCATATGAGAATGGAGGATAAATGTAGGTAAAGAATAAGTAGAACTGTGATGACTATGCATTTATGATGAGAATGAAAAATCAAGGGAAAATTACTTTGCGATAGTTAAAGAAAAACCAAAACTTTCCTTCAAACTGTTCATTGAAATTGATTAATTGTGAAAGGAAACATCATTGTAGTTTTAATCTTATAACATATTATTCCTAGCAATTTTGGAGTAGTATATTCTTTAAAAATGAGATTTATGATTTATATATATATATATATATATATATATATATATTATATATATATATATATATATTATATATTTTAAATATGAATAAAAATAAAATACATTTTTGTCTTGAAGTATAAATTACAACAAAACAAGTAACTAAAACGAGATTAAAAAATAATAGTACCTACATAGAATGTACTATCGGCGCCAGCCAAATTTGAACGGTTAATGTTTCTATTGTAACTTCATAGGCGTACTGTAGTGTGTCAGATTTGGCACATTGCAAAAATTAATCTGTCATCAAAAAATTCCATAAATTTGCCGAAAAATATGCCACGACATTTAACAGAAGCCGAAAAAGCAAGGGCCATAGCCAAGCTAGAAGAAAAATGGACGTAAGTGAAGTGGCAGCTGATTTAAACGTGTCTAAAGGCTCCATATTTTATGTTTGGAAAAGATGGCAAGAAGAACTGAGATATCAAAGGCCAGCGAGACAGGGTATCGGAAGAATCTCTAATGGGGTTGAAGACAATGCGTTAATTGAATATCTTAACCAGAATCCTTTTGACAGCGCTATAAGATCTAGAGAAGAAAGCACAGAGACGTCTCATTTAAAGAACGGCGTTGCCGCACGCAAAATATTCTTATCTGCTGAACATAAACAGAGAAGAGTACAATTTGCATATCATTATTTGAACATTGATGAGGAATTTTGGAACACCGTTGTATTTTCTGATGAGAAGACTGTCCACTCCTGTAATAGTGGAAGACTATGAGTATATCGACACTGTGCTAAAAAAAATATTAAAATGAACTTCAAAGAAAAATAAAATTGAAGAATTATTGTATAAAATAGTGCTTGCTTATATTTTTACTGTAGTACACCCCTGTCGAAGCCATTTTTAATCTAGTAAAAATCACAACAAATTGCCCTAGTAACAGAAATTCGTTCAAATTTGGTTGGCGCCGACCGTACATACTTATCAATACTTATCTACTTCTCTGAAAATGCTACAAGAAACTGAATAGCTTTTTTATGATGTAAATTCTAAACAAACGATATGCGATAATTTTAACGGTTTGTATTTATAGAAATGATTGTTGTAACAATTGTTTCTATAAAAAACCATTGGTTAGAGTTAACCGCATATTGAAAAACCGGCCTTTGGTGTTATAAGTAGGAGCGTATTGTACTATATTATGTACATTAAATTTATAACTCATGATTCCCTAAATCATAAGCTAAAAAATTTGGAAAGTTTGGTGATTATCTCAAAACCGTTTTTAGATACAACTTCTATTTTTGTAAGATAATGATTTTTCTTTATTATTTGTTTAGTCACGTAACGAAAAAATCTAAATTTTAATAATAATGTATAGCAGGTATAATATAGCAATGAATAAACGTATATGACTATCATACTACATATACACTAGCACTAGACTACTTAATAGAGAGTCCTAATAGAGTGTCGCAAATCATAATGTGTAAAAACAGGATGTGGACTTAATTGTAGACTGTTTAATCTTTCATAAAAGCTTTTTGGTTTTT
This sequence comes from Pediacus dermestoides, assembly GCA_963942485.1. Taxonomy (NCBI): domain Eukaryota; kingdom Metazoa; phylum Arthropoda; class Insecta; order Coleoptera; family Cucujidae; genus Pediacus; species Pediacus dermestoides. Next base: position 31,424,423 of record OZ012625.1, on the reverse strand, counting down.
TGTTTTTTTTTAATGTAATTCTTAAGCGTGGTCTAGTTTCAAGGAGCTATTAATTAATTATTCTGCTAATCACGACATCAAATTACGGTTTAACAACCATTTCAAAATAATGAAGAATATTAATAAAATATTTCGACAATAAATTAACGTATACAGATCATATACATTATTGAAAAATGTGTTTTGATATACTTAGTTTTCATCTGATTTGTTTGATATATTTGCTATTTGATTTTGATATTATTTTACCATCCTTATACTGATAAGATGAATTTATTATGTTTAAATTAAAATACATATATATGAAGAAAGTTTAAAACTACTATTAATTACGAATCTTGATTGAAGTAGGCGTCACATGATTATTTTCTTGTATTCTTAATTTACTGTTTCTCTTTAAGTTACTAAACCAAATTTTATATTTCAAGTTAAAGACAAAAATCAGCCCATTCGGAAATATTCTGAATGCATGCCTGAACTTTTATAAAATAATATTCCAGCATTTTTTATTTTAGAGCTTTGTTAGTATTGTTAATATGTTTGTGTTGTTAAACCGAAAAGAAAAAATGCAAAAGAAAATCACTTCCTCATTAAGACAAACAAAATAAAAAGGAGAAGTTTTGTGCAGATAAAGCTTTTAAAACTCTTAACACGAAGTGCGCATAAAAATCATGTTCCAGTTTAATATTTTATTTGATCATCGTCTACGGCATGAAGAGATAAGCAAAAGAATTTTAACACTCACTGAGTTAACCGCTAAAATTTCCCCACACATTGTTCTATCTCTTTCCGTTTCAACGCGATTCATTTAGAAAAAACAAAGACAGCGGAAGATGCTCCTTTGTTAAAAGTTGATTTCTAAAGTCATGAGTTGCTAAGATTCTAGGCACGTTCGTTGAGGATTGCTAGCTACTCTGCCATTTTAAAATTCATTACAAATTATATCAGTTGTAAAAATGAGCGTTTTTGCACAATTTTATACAAAGTAGGATATATTCAGGGAAAGTTTGACGCTGCTAAAGTTTAACTGCAACTTTTCAACTTAATATTAAATTTCGATATACTCACCTATTTATTTGAGTTAATTTACGATTTTTTGTCGCTAATTTAATTTAAAGTTTTTTGAACGCACTTTTTTTTAAATAGTTTATTTAATTTTTATAATCAATTGCCGTGTTCCGAAATAAAATATTTTGGTTTGGTTATGGAAAGTCATACCATAACTAGATATTTAATTTATTTTTATTAATTTATTATCAAATAGTTAAATAGTTATGGTACGACTTTCCATATTCAAACCAAAATATTTTATTTGCGTATAGTACTATTTAATAGTAAATAAAGTAATACAGTAAAATTTATCTTATAACATGAATTCAATGAGATTTATGCCGCGTTTAATCATTTAAAATTTTTACAAATGTGCATACGAATTAAGTAATTATGAAATTAGGTGCAATAACATAATTTTATACAAATTAAAAAATAATAGACTTACATTTTTCTGCAAATAGTAGATCTCAACAAAACCATGTGATGCAGGACACAATTCAACTAAAAATACTAGACTGCCTTTATTTACAAACTCTAGCTAACTAACCTAACATATGCTTATTGTGTTGTGTTCAATATATAATATATGCGTTTCTATTCAAAACTCATAGCGGGTACAGTCTTCCTATACCTTTTTCTCTCCCATATAATTCAACTCTTTACTTTCATCTCTTTTTACCTGACGGAAAGGGTTGAAAATGAATTTTTTATTTAGGTTACATGAAAAATTTGAATGAAAGGAATGTTGGTACACTGATAAAAAGCATATTCGTATAATTGATTAACCCGAACTGTAAAAATTTGTTTTATATTTTGTAAAATTAGCAATAGGGTTATAATTATAACTATTAGGATATTTTTTATAAAAACAGATCAATAATATAGTACGAGACATTTCTACATATTTACTTTCTAACATTCTAACCCACCTTCCAACTATCCCTTTCTCGTTAACAGTGTAGTCTATTTGCATGAAACGATAGATAACTAAGCTATTGTAACTATAGAGACCAACTTAAATAATTGAGAGTACTGGTAGCTTGATTATGCGAATCGTGGCCCAAATTTCGCAGGTAGAGGGTTATATTCGTTTTTTATGTCGGGTTGGGGTGACAATAAAACTGCATTTAATTTCCGGATTAACTCGAATGTTTACTCCAACGTTTTGTGGTTTCCTTCGTAAAAAGGAAACGGAAATTATATTGACCTATATATGCCGAATAAAAATGATATATTGGTTTTAAAGTTTATTTCACCTATAATAATATTATGCTTGTTTTGTGTATGTAGGTAAGTATATTTTAGTTCAAGTGCAAATTTAACTATAGTCAATTAATTCCATAAAGGCTAGTTAGCTTTCTAGTTTGTACCAAAATACTAAGTAATGAAAAAACAATATGTACTTACAAAATTACTTAGTATAAATTAGCGAAGTTTCAAATTTGTGCTTTAATGAAATTGATGTATTAGTTTTAAAGTTTGTGTGTCCACATTTTTGGATACGGATACAAACTATAGAATATGGAAAAGAACCTAATAATTTATGTTAGTCTACCTCCATTTTTTTAGAAAAGTCAAAAATACCTAAATAGAAAATTGTAGTAATAAATATTTTTTGTCTCTAGATTAATCTCGTTATCGAGTTAAAAATGTAATCAAATTTTAATTTTGCACCACTGGAGATAATTTTCCAATTCCAAGATATTCACAAAAAAATTTAAAAAGTAATGTACCACTTCTGATAATATCATATACGTCTATATCCAATTTGATGATTTTTATACCACTTATACCACACGTACAACACACATCAATCAAAAAGTTAAATATGAAAAGTGTCTAAAATACAAATGTTCATTTTGGAGAAAATATCTATAATCGATATAATATTGTTTATGATAATAACAAATTAATAACATTTTAATTTCACGGATTAGAAAATAGTGTTTATTATTACGAACAGTGCAAAATTCATAGATATATTTAGTTATTAAGTAGCTTTTTATAAATATAAATTTGGTAATCACCTCCTTTACATTTACGAAATCACGATTTTTTACTATATTTAAGAAGAAATTAAAGTACATTTCAAATATCTGATGTTTTCCAAGTTACTGAATTAATTATTGAAAGAAATTGCTACTGTAGGCAATGAGAATTAAAAACTGTGAAAACCAGCACCAGTTTTGGTACGTTTTATACGTTATGTTTTGGATCACGAAATGATATACTTAATCGCGAGAGACATTTTTTGGTATTTTTATCTTGAACATGTTAATATTATACCTTCATATGGATTTTTTAGATATACCTAATATAATTATTTTAAGTAGACATATGAATCACACTGCTTCTATCTCTACCTAATGCTTTCGTTGAGGCAGAGAGAGAGAGAGAGAGAGAGAGAGAGAGAGAGAGAGAGAGAGAGAGAGAGAAGGAGCATGTGACGTACGTGTCTACTGAAGATAATTTGTAAAATAATAATAAAACCATGCAAGTTAAAATGTGGTATGAAAACTGTGAATAAAATTTTATCAAGAGATACATTTACTGAATTAACTATGAGTGTCTCAAGAACATTCTTAAACTATAAAAATACCAATTATAATTTATAAAATTTTATAGGTACCTTTACGAAAAAAAACAGCTTAGGTAGGATTTTTAGATGGTCATATATTAAATTTCTAAAATCAGGTTACTTACTTTAAATAAGTTGATGAATCCCACTTAATATTAAAAATACAATCTGCCAAAACCAGAACTATTAACATAATTTTAACAAAATTTTTTAAACTCAATAAGTATGCAATTTTAAAAGTAAACGCCAAAATATTTGTATATCTTAGAACGGTCGATTTTACATATCGGTAATTAAAGTTCAAATCTGAAGACGATCATGATGATTACTCCAGTAGTTTAGTGCGAGGAGGAAAAGTTCTCGAAAAAAATACTGTAATTTTTAGACTACGTTGGTGTGATAACCTTTGCTGCTTATTTACAATTACTGTTTCGCAAAGTCCTCTAACCCATTTGCTTAAGATTGAAATTTCGGATTAAGTAAAATGCCACGTAACCGTAATGCTAAATTTCTTGCCACAATCGGTAAAATATCCAATGCCTAAATTATTTAGGCCAATTTTAGAGATTGGGAAAAGTTTAATCTGATCGACCACGCTACTATTCAGTCTTGAAATACCAGCATTTCAACCGAAAATATTCCAACTATTGATAAGATTCTACATATTGCAACGGATTTAGTTTGTCATCCAAATAAAAATGATTCATATTTTATGGGATGAAATAATTCATGAACTAGTAAACGGATGAGTCCATTTAGGTTAGGCACTTTTAATTCTGATTACTTTTTGATGAACTTAACAATTTCAAAGTAATTTTACTTTCTGTGCCAAAACTCGTGATTTTTAAGTTTTTGGTTAAAATTCTGTAAGGAATCATTTCCGAAGTTCCGAACCCATGGTTAATAACTGTATGAAGTTTTTTACTATACATTATTGATTAACTCTGTACCTATGTGAAAAGTTACTAACTATTCCTGAGCTAAAAACATTGTCTTCTGCCTTCTGTATTAATGATCTGATTTGTAAAAAAATATAAAATCATATTTTATAGTGGGGACCTCTTTTTATAGAACAGCAGCCGCCCCGCTAATTTTTCTTATGCTTTGAGGTTTAACAACTTTGCATGATCTATATATGAAAATTCGAGGGCAGTCTGTATATTCCAACGTTTTATTTTAAATATATTTCTGATACTTATATCAAAATTCTATTTTGCACAATTTCTGTCACAATAAATAAATGAAGAAATATTTCGATCAAGAAAATAGAAGTAAAATTTACGAGAAAAATACGATTGTGTCAAATTGATTAACTTCTAATATTTACTAATGTTGGTTATTTTCAAGTTTTTCCAACACACAAACATTAGTTGATATTGCCAAGCAGCAAACATTTGTTTTAACTATTCCCTAAATTGAGTAACGCTTCAGGACAGGAATAAATTTAGTTGATGTTTGGACTGTGTTGAGACAGTTCGTAATTATTTACTCAGGACAGAATAATTCCCTCGTACGAATATTCTTCCAACAACATTAATATATACGTATTTGCGTTACATTCTTAGAATCGCTATAAAAAATCCTAAGCATCCAACATGTTTTTACCACTGAACATACAAATCTTTTTAGGAGCATATTCCACTTAAAATTGTTTCAGTCCCCTGAAAATCTGCTACCTAATGATTTTGCATTCATTCCATTATCATGTCATGAGTAAATTGCTAAAACAAGGAAGGCAGCAGTTGGTAAAGTATTTGGCACGGGGAAGTCGACTTAGATAGTTTGAGCAGCAGGATCCCCCTGCACGTCCTCCATCTTGAACTGACAGTATCCTGCAGCTATGAGGATAAAGGGGTGGTATGTGGAGAGGCAGAGCGGTGTGGTGGTTTCAGGGACGCACCAATACACCTCCTTGTGTGTTCATGTAGCTACGGGCAGAACTAAGCCTGCTAGTTTAGAAAGTTTAATTAGTTGCACAGAACCTTCTCTGTCTTGTCTTACCATTGTAACTTGGGGGATGTGTTTGGTAACACTTTGCGAACGACAAACATGTCGTAGATACGTTGGATTTGCCAACACGTAGCATACAATATTGCTAACATTTTGTATACAATGATTTCTTTGTGTATCAGTAGCAAATAATCCAAAAAAGATTTAGACACTCCCACCTCATCGTTCAAATTGCTTAGTAACTAGCTATAACGAACTTTTAAAATACTTATTATATCTGATTGTGAGTAGGTATAACTAATGAAATTAAATTAAAATTAATTTTTATAATTGAATAAAAGGGAGTTAGGAGATATGTAAGGTATTTCAGAAAACAATTATAACGTGACAATATAACATACAACTCTTATTTTAAAATTTCCTTCCAACTAGGAAACTATAGGTACACCACCTTTTTTCAAACATCCCGCAGTCCCGGAGTTGCGTTTTTACAAAACGTACTTAAATAAGCAAATCAAAATTTAGATAACATTATATTCAAATTACCGAGGCGACAGACCCTCAATTGACACCGCATGACATATTTGAAGGACTCTTCATGGCGACTTCAATGATCTCGATAAGAACTGTTACATTTTATTTTGGTAGCCCAAATGAATTATATACTTGCATAGATTTGGTACTTGACAATAGGGCACTGTGTGATAGACTTTGAGAAGCTGTTGAAAAAGGTGTTGGAAATGTCTAGTATTTTATTTCAATAAAGTAGTGTTTTCTACCTGAATAGCTACAACCCTTTTTGTGATTTTTAATCGGAATATCTAGGGATAGGTATCTTTTAGTACAAACTTATACAATACTTATAAATAATTAAATGATATTAAATTAATTAGTGAAAAATTTTGTATTAACTTTTTGTGTATATAGATATATCTATTTATATGTCTATATTAGACTAGTAAGATAATGAATTTGAAAACCAAAAAAATATGAGGGTTCGGAAATAGTTTATTGTAATACAAGTGTGGAAAACGCATCATGACAATACGAGTGTGAAATTTGTAACGCGAGCGATAGCGAGTGCTGCAATCACACGAGTATTGTCATGGGCCATTTCCGCAAGCGTGTTACATACGATTTTTTCTACGAAAACGTGGAATTCGTAAAAAATAAAATTATTTGTAAATCTTTTTCTAATTAAAAAAAACATCAAGTGAGTTTGTTGTCATAGAACTGAAAGCTCATAGCTGTTGACAGTTTATAAATTGTGTCCTGTCATCGAAATAATGTTGATTTTGAGATCAAATTACGTGAATATAAACATGGAGTTTCAAAACTAAAGCGAAAGCGATGAACTAATGTGCACTCCTCCGGTTGTTAGATATTAAATAAATGTTACAATTATAACTAAATGTAAGTACTTCTTTATGTTTTTGTTTGCGTGCGGAAAGTTTAAAAAATGTGTGCGGAAAAAAATTTCCACACTAATTTTCCGTACTAGTTTTTTAAAAGCCTACTTTCAAGTTCGATTATCTTGTCAGAAAAAACGTCATTCCGCATTTTCGTAGAAAAAATACTTTGATTCAACTTTCCAAACAAAACATATTTTTTCGTAATCCTTATAGTCCGTAAAATTCGAGGTAAAATTGTATCACATACAATGTCAGGGTGTAAACATCTCCTAATTTTATTATTAATTTACTTTTTATTAATTTTTATATTAAATTATGTTCCTCTAACTAAATGCGCTGCTATATATCAAACAATTAATCAATCATGAGAAAAAAAATGCCAAAAAACAATTCAAACTAAACAATAATCCACGAATAAAAAAAATTAAAAGGTTAAATGAATTGTAAGGAAGTTTAAAAGAAAAGAAGCTCAATGAACTCTATAAACGATGCATTATTCATTTAAAGTTCTCAAGCGTTGAAGAAGTTGCTTCTAAAAATAATAAAATGCTGATGAGCAGCAATCTGTTGAATGTGCCATTATTTACCGGAGTAGAGAAAGTAAAGTATAAAAGAAAAGAGAGCAGCAGGTCTCCAGACTTGAGATCGATTTTTAATTGCAGCCTTCGCCTTGACTTACTTACAGATTTTCATTAACGCAGTGTTGAAAAATAGGACGCGCGCCGAGACGAGATAATTTACTATTTATTTACACTCTCGCGGCAACTTAAAAACTCTTGCTCCAACAACCAGGAGGAAAAATTCTTTTAATTTCATGAAAGAAAATTTGTGTAAGAGTGTTTCTTGAGGGGTTTTTCTTTTTCTTTCATGTTGTCGTGTTTGTTGTTTTGTAGTTATTATTAGGTTTTCATGTGAGTTAATTTTAGAAATTTAAGAAGATTATACTGCAATACAAGGAATAAAGGATAACTTATTATCTTGCTTTTATATTTTACTTGCAAGGAATTTTTAGCAATATATCACGTTCCAATTAAGATAAATAGCTCGCTATGATGATTAGGTAGTTGGTGACGACAAATAGATTAGCCTACATAGCATCAACAACAGCAACAAATAGTACGATTTTTGTTGACAAGGTGAAACTGAGCAATTTTGTCATGATGATCATATCAACTATTTAGAGTGAAATCGGATCTGTTGTCGATTTTTGTATTGTTTTACAAAACATTCTGGAAGAAAATAACGCCGATTTTTCATGAGTTTCAGTGCAGAAATTATCCTCAAATAGAAAATATGTACTTTTGTCTTATAAAATATTCTATTCTTTTTGGATGAAAAACGGATAATTTTTCTTGAAAGAAAGACAGAAAGAAAATAGGTGAAATTAGGAGACAATTTTTGTCTGACAAATTTTTTTATCGAGGCCACAAATGAGTACAAAATAAAATTGAATCAATTGAAGATTCGCCAACATTACTATTTTCACTTTAACTTTCTTATAGGTATATTATTACTGTTTTCTACAAACAAAATCATGTTCGTCAAAATTTTCATAAAATTTTGAAAAATGTTGAGTACATTTTACAGGTTTTTGGAATATCAATTTAGAACATTTAAGTCGGTATTAGTATCGGAAATTATTTTAGTTAATGTTATAAGTAAAGTTTCGTCGTCATATAAGCAACATAAACCTCAAAATAAATATCTAAAATTCACTGTTGAGTCAATTTGAAATTAAAATCAACTACCCCATAAAAATCTTAATCAACTTAATTCGCCTTAAAATCCAAATAGTTTAAGTTTCAAAAGCTATTACATCATATACAGCCCCTTATACAAAATTGTAGCAAGTGTGGCCTATTCAGGTAATAGCCAGGGGTGCGAATCCCCCGAAACCAGCCCGTATCCCCTGTCCCCCCAAATTCTAGGGGCGCGCAGTAATTTCTCACAACCCGCAACAACTACCCAACTAGCGCAAGCATAGCAGTTCCCGGCCGTGTGGTTGAACCTAGAGCAGCGCCTAAGGAAAGGAACTTCACTTGAAATTAATTTAGGTCCAGGGCTTTGGGGGCGGCGGAAGTTGAGGAGGCGGCCATGTTGCTATAGCGTGTGGTGGCAACGTGTGTGCTTCTGTATTTAATTAGCGCAGTGCTACTCGCTTAATTACAGGGGCAGGACTGGGCTGGAATCCATTATTACGGAACAAACTAACTTGTGGAAACTGTTACATGTGGTCCTGATAGTGTAGAGGGCGGACGGGTGCGATTACACCCACCACCGCCCATCTCTCTGCTACACTGTAGGTACCTTAACTCAATTTATGTAAAATTCGATGAGAACACTGTTTCTCTTCAAATTAAACTTTATATTGTAAGCTACGTTGCAAAAACCTCAATCAATAAACCCGGTTAAGTTTTGGGTAAATGAAATCCACAAGGATAATTATTTGATCTTTTATTGCTTTATGTAAAATGAATTTTAAGGCAGCAAAATTAGTGATTAAAAGGTTTTAAAATTATGTATTATATTTTTCATATTAATACTTTT